>VZTY01024649.1:0-105471 GCA_013400935.1 Turnix velox
CTATGATTCTATGATTTTTAAGTGTAGCAAAATTTTTACATACAACACACTGGTGATTTTGTGATATTCCTATTTAACTCTCAATAACAACATGCATGACTTTATTTTTGACTAAAATAAATAATGATAATTTTTAAAGTATTTTTCTTATTTTTTTAGTGTTTAAGATATAAGTTTTTACTACTTTTTTATCCATTCATTTCAGACACAATTGGTAAGCAGCAGTGCAGAAAACTGATGTTAAAGAGATAAAGCTGTAAGTTCTTTAGATAACTGCTTAACTGATTCAACATCAAACTGTTTTATCTGTATCTTGACTCCTGCCACTCATAGGACCTTTGTAAACTTAGAATAGGAAGTTTAATTTGTGAGAAATTTTCCACTTTACAGTGGACACACTGCATTGTCCAAACCTTCATGTAACTATTGTAATGCAAGTATAGCTAATAGAGAAAGCTACCTGGCTATTTAGGTAGAACAGATGAAATATTAAGATACAACAATAACATATATCAGAGGAAGTAGTTTCTTAGTCCAAAGGGCTCATCTCCATATTTTATTTCTTTTTGAGACACAAATCAACAATGTTTGTAACCAATCAAAACCAAAACAGACAAGATACCCTTGGAGAAGCTCTGTGGTGTTTATTTTCAGTCCTTTTCCTTTAACAAACACAAACTGGCATTCCCAAGAACCATGGGTTTCTGAAAATGCAGGTTGGGGCTTTTTCTCTGACTGCAGAACTATGAAGTAATCAACTGAACACTCTACTGAGTGCCTACCCATCTGCCATATGACACTATTTAATAAACTGTAGTTTTTTGTAATCCCCAGACAAAATTAGCACATCTGCTAGCTGCATTAGCCACCTGGGTTTGTAAGAATATTTCTGAAGTATTTTTAAAATACATTAAATGTCTTTTAAGAAAGTTACTATGTTCCTATAAAATTGCCTATTGGAAAAATGCATTCTCCTAGTGTAAGTCTGTAAGAATTACAGTTTGGTTTACTCACCTTCAGCTGGTCTCAAGAAACATGATAATACCTGGGAATCATGAGCACAGATATTTATAAGTTGCAGGACATGGGTCTAGAGGACATGGGTCTAGACAATATCTGTTTCTCCTGCTGTTATAATATCTCCTCTGATGTACAAACTTTTCCATCCACATAGGCAAAACAATTTAAAAAAAAAGCTTAAAGTCTACAGTGCACTGTATTGGTCAGTCCTTGTAATTAACTTTAAGACTGGTAGTGCTTACTCATGATGGGAGTGTAAGGTAGCTCATGTTGCAGAAGCTGTTGCCTTTCCATGTTGTGGCTGGGGCCAAGTCCACTACAGCTCTATTTGCTTTTTTAGGAATGAGGCTCTGTGTCTGTCCTTCTGAATGGTTAAAAACAGCTGGGAAGAGAGAAATCCCTTTTACTGAACAAGCAGAAAACAGGGCTTTGGATGCAAGTTAATTTATCTTAGATTGAAGCTTTGTCCTATTTGATTTAGAATTCAAGCTTCTTTCATTAGAAATAATTGAAGGACTTTGCTCAAATATTTCTAAAAAAATAAGAAAAAGTTGAAATGGAGGCAAAAAGGAGACCTGACTTAAGAAATAGTTTGTCTGCTAGAGAACTTGACACTGCATCTAATTTAACCATGCAAGACAAACATCATGTTCATTTTCAAAAAGGGTAGAAAGGAGGATGCCAGGAACTACCAACCATTCAGTCTCACCTCTGTGCCTGGAAAGATGATGAAGCTGATTCTCCTAGAAGCTATCCTACAGCAAATAGAGAATGGGAAGGTGAATCAAGATAGGCAGAACAGCTTCACCGAGGACAGGTCATGTCTGACCAATGTAGTGGCTTTCTCCAATGAAGTGGCAACATCAACAGATGTGAATGTAAAGAAATAACAAGGATTTTCAACTCAGTTTCATTGAAATATTATTTTCTTGAGTAGCTTTCTGGGGAAGTTAAATTTTATCTTTATTATATACAGTACACAGTTTCCACAAGGGGTAAATGATTATTAATGGCACATATTCCACATTTAATGAGCACCTGCTATGCAGAGTGGGTCAGTGGTTTTGATGAAACATTACGAAACACTTATTATAATTAGTGTAATTAGGTCTTTCAAATAGCTTCCCTATATGTAGAAAATCAGATTCTCAAACTTACTTTGCAGGTGGTTGTAATACCCACTGATTTAGAGAGGTTTCCGACTGTTCAGGCAACATTTATTGTCTTCTCAGATATTCTGGAGTACTTAGCAGTAGTGGTTATAACTACACAGAAATGCTCATAAGGGATAAGTCCAGTTGCCCATTCAGACTTTTGTCTTTTCTTTGACAATGTTTGGTACCAACTGATTGCAGCAGATTACAGTGACTGGCTCCAAGACAAATACAACAAGTACAAATTATTGTCCTCAACTGGAAGTTTCTCTTTAATAGTCCTCAACTGGATGCACTGTAGGCATGTGTATCACTTCTGCATTGTCTGGGTCTTGAATCCATCTCTCTGCTAGCTTTTTTCTTATGAAAGGGCTAAGTTCAAACATCCATTAATTGGACAAGCATTGGGACATAATTTTCTTTACAGATTCCAGTCTGCTGCAGTTCAAATGCCACTGGCCTACACTATGCCTCCTTCCCACCCCGTCTCTAGCTGCCTCATTTAGTCAGACCATCATTTCTGCATTGAATAAACCCTTTAAATGGAAACACCACATCTCCATGCAGCAAAAATTATTACGAAGATCCCTTTTAAGTTACACAGCTAATCAGATTACTAAATTCACAGCATTTATTTATTTATATATGAGGTTTATTTTTATCAATATTGGTCCCTTTCATTCAAGAGCTTTGATTTTGTCTTTAAACCAAATTAACTTATACTGAATGTCTCTGGTAAGAAGACTGAATTACCCCGATCTGAAATGATTTACTTCTGAAATATTAAAAAGTTCTTTGAAATGGTCAATTCAAACATTTTTAATAAGAATTTAAAAACTGCTAATTCTGCAGAAAACATTCATGTTTCTTTTGAAATACCTGTAATTAGTTCTGAGAACTAACCTTCTCTGTGTGCCTGTTGAACTGTTATAAAAGTTTTAATGTAATATTTCCTTTTAGTCAAGGAAAGTAAATGTGGAACCATAAAAATTACAAAATAATTTGTTCACTAAATACTGTTTAGTTACCTTACGATTAAATTAATTTTAATTTCAATTTAAGCTCTTCTGAGTTACTACCAAGTCACTGTAAATTATATTTTAAAAAACATAATAGTATTTGCCAAATGAAGTTTTTGAGAGGTTTTTTTAAGAACATTTAATGTAGCCACACTGACTTGTAGTTTCATGACCATTTGCTGTTCCATATATTGTGTCTAACACTTTTTTAAAAGACAATATTCTTGTAAACAAGTAACTGTTCTGTTGCTGGAAGAAGCTTATTACATTTGTTGGCTACATTACATTAAGACTTTTTCTCACTGTCCTGGTTTCAGTTGTGATAGACTTAATTTTCTTCCTCCTAGCTGCTGTGGTTTGGATTTAGTATAACTTAATTGTTACTAAGTAATGTTTATATGAAATCAAGGACTTGAAAAGCTGGGAAGGAGCAAATATAGGAGGAGCTGCCCAAAGGAGTACTACATGTCATCATGTAGGACATCATGTCCTGCTCAGTATTGAAATGGATGTTGGCTCGCGGCTGGAATTGATGAGTGCTGCTCAAGATGAGCTGGACAACTGATCATTGGATGGTGAGACCAATTGCATCGCATCACTTTATTTTCTATGTTCTTTTACCATCATCATTTATTCAATTACTGTGCTATTAAACTGACATTATCTCAATCTATGAGGTTTCTTCCTCTTTTTTTCTCCTCTCTCATGCTGCTGGGAAGGAGCCTGAGGGAGTGAGTGAACAGCTGTGTGTCCTAGTTACCAGTGAGGGTTAAACCATAACACACATTTTCAAACTTCACTATTTTCATTTTTACTTAAAGAGGAAAAAGATTGAGAAAATTTTTTGCACATAAAGCTATGTGATTGCTTTGGGCAAGTTGGTCATTAACTTTGAAATTCAATTTGACTAACTTTCACATGCACATTATGTAAGGTTATTTTCAGATTTGGCAAATGTTTCCAGCAAGAGGAAATATCAGCGTAGAATGAACACATGAAAGGTTATCAACACAAACAGTGAAAATATGTTTGTATATATAAGTGAATTTCTGCCTTATTCTTGCAGGGAATAAACTCAGCTTCTACAGCACAAACCATTAAAAGGAAGAAAACACTTTTAAAAATAATATTGGTAAAATATTCAGGTTTGTTCCAAATTTGACTAAATTAAAAATGTATTTGTAATGTTGACATCTTACAGATTACAGTGTAATGCATATATGTCAATGTTACCAACAGGATATAAAGCATCAGTTTTCTTTATGCATATTCTGGCTCAGGGAAGGCAGTCATTTTGGCAGGGTCAGAAAGCACCTCAGGAAGGATGCCAGCTCAGAGTGAATGATTGCATTTACAATTGGGCAAATCAGTTCAATTTCCAAATTTAAAAAGAAACATATAATGTTTTACGCATTCTGTTAATGTTTCTGAAGAGTCTGCATTACCTTCCTTTGTGTCTCCTGGGCTCAAAGTACAGCAAGTAAAGTAAATCTTCCTTCCCCTTGCTTCCCAAATCCCTGTTGTCAGTTGCTAATTATCATCTGCATAATACTGGTCAAAATATTTCACATATTGCTCGTATGACTTGGAAAAAACCTAATAAACAAAGGAGTGCTTTGATCAAAGACTCCTCTTGCAGAGAAAATGCAGCTTATTTGGAGGTTAATAATGTTGGAGTGGTTCAGTACTTCAGATCTGCTACATTAAAGTTGTCAAAATGTTTTCAATTTCAGAAGCCATGACTTCAGAGAAACAACTCTTATTGTCACTGATGCATAACCTAGTTTCAAATAGATTCCCTTCTTTCTTTCTCCTTTTCCCTTCCTCCTCACCTTCCCCTGGAAAATTATTTCAAACTTCAAGAACCCATGAGAGAGTTTTTCATTCGAATGAGTGGTTCAGGCACAGATGACTTATCAGGGGCTGGAAACAGCATTGGTGATTGTTTTTATATACTGTTTTCAAGTTACACCTGCTCACCATGAGGCAAGATGTCAGAAAATAATGAAGCAACATTATACATATTGAAGTTGCAAGATGGGAAATGGGAATCAGATCAAAGGTCTCTGAAGGATGAAACTTAGAAACAAATGAATTCCTGACACTGAGGAGTGAATAGTGTATCTTTGAAATCCTTTCTTCAGTCATCGGAGCATGCTTAATGGGTTTTCTGTTTCTTCTTCATCTCCTTTTTAAATGCCTTGTATGACAGAATTGGGTATTACAAACAAACACAGAACTCAGCCCAGCTACTGCTATATATTTTCCACAAAGCAAAAAATACTACCCTGATATCTTGATCAACATACAAATATAGGGTCGCATTTACTGACCTCAGTGTGTGCTTGGGCAAGTAATCTTAAAAGCTGACTGGACAAAACTACATAAAGATTGTAATTTCATTAGTCTCTGGAAACTCACACTGTGGTGGTGTGTTGAGTCTGTGTGTTCATGGATTCACTGTCTTTTGGGAAGTACACTTCTCTGTGATTCTTGCCTTTAGATCCTCACCTGTAATTCAGACATGGTGATGCAAACAATTGCGTGCAATTGCAAAGAAGGTTAGTCCTGCCTACCAGGGAGTTAATTGACATTATTTTGAACATTCTCATGTTTGGCTGCTGCAGCTGTCATGGTAGGCTCTGTCACCATCAAAAGGTGGGAGCCAGGTGTCTGAAGTAAGAGCATCAAATCAGCATCACAGCTACTGTTCTGCTGACAGACTGCCACTCACAGTTCAAGCTATCAAATGTGTCCAGCAGAACAGATGCTAGAGCTGAGAGAAACAACTCACTTTAGTCAACCAGTTCACTGAACCTGGTGGAGATGTGCTCATTTACTTCAGGTGAGGACTAAGGCTGATCAATGAATAACAGAATCATAGAATAATTATGGTTGCAAGAGAACTTTAAGATCATCCAGTCCAATTATTAACCTCAAAGCATCAAGTTATTACTTAACTATGTTGTTCATCAATACATCAGCACATCTTTTAAATACTTACAGAGATGTTGACTCCACCACTTCCCTGGGCAGCCTGTTCCAATGTTTGACAAAAATTTTGATGAGGAAATTTTTCCTGCTATCCAGTTTAAACCTCTCCTGATACAACTTGAGGCTGTTTCTTCTTGTCCTATCAGCTGTTACTGCAGAGAAGAGACCTTCATCTTGCTGCAGCACCCTTTTGAGTACTTGTAGAGAGCAATAAGGTCTCCCTCCACCTCCTTTTCTCCAGGCTGAACACTCCCAGCTCCCTCAGCTACCCCTCGTAAGACTTATTCACTAGAGATTTTACTGGGTTTGTTGGCCTTCTCTGCACCTACTCCAGTACCTCAATATCTTTTTTGTGGTGAGGGGCCTAAAACAGGTTACAGCGCTTGAGGTGAAATCTCACTAGTGTTGAATGCAGAGGGCTTATCAATGCCCCAGTCCTTCTGGTCACACTATTGCTGATAGAGACCAGGATGCTGTTTGTCTACTAGACCACCTGGGCATACTGCTGGCTCATATTCAGCTGGCTGTCAGGCAACACTCTCAGTCTTAACACTCTCAGTCTCAACTCTCTCACTTTCAGATGAAACTTGAAAAGGTGTCTCTTTTCTGTCTGCATTCGTTCATTGAAATTCTGCTCATATTTAATAAAAAAGGCAAAATACTTCCCATGAATCTTTGATCAGTTAGCTTTTCAATGTTCTTAAATAATTTTTCACTAGAAAAATTAATGTTTATAGTAATGGAAATTGCTTCTGATATCCTCAGAGTGTTGAAAGTCTTAGGAAAATAAGATATAATGCAGAATGTTAGAAAATAAAATACAGAAAAGAGCTTATTTCTTTACTGAAAACTGAAGCCCATGAGTCAAAGTGAATTTAAATAACTGCTTTTCAGTTTTAAACAGACTTGCAAGAAAGACTTTTGTCTCCTTTGACATAGTAAAACAATTTTGAGAACAGGCAATCTTATTTGAAATGACTGTGTAGGTGTCGTGCTTAGCTAATCATGAAATGTCATTTTCAAAAATATTAATGTATTCCTCTTAGAATGGGAATCAATGTACTTTGTAAATGAGATCAGCATTCGTTAAGTCTAGAGAAATAGTATTCACAGGCTGCACTACCATGACAATTCCTGTCTTCTAATAATAAAGACTGTTATGCTTCAAGACTGAGGACCAATATAAAGAACAAACAATAAAAACTACAAACAATCCCACAAGCAAACAACTCTGTAGCAAAGACATAACAAAGCCTTAGTCACAGATTATAGAAATTCAAATGCAACACCAGAACTGAATTTCCAAGATATGGTATATGAGCTCAGAAATCATTCTCCTATTCATCTCTTACCCAAGTCAATGGGCAGTGGGGATTTGCAGTACTCCTCACAGAAGTGCAGGATCCTGGAAGGTCACATTGTGAAATCATCAATTGGCTCTTAGAGTGCACAAAATACAAAGATTCTGAACTTGTTGCATAAATCTAATTAAATAGCACAGATCTTATTGCACCAAGCTTATTTTAAGACAGAGTTACAGAGTAATTCAGTTAAAAAATAAACCTTCCACAGCTGGGATATGCAAACCCATCCAACAAGAATACTGTTGTTTTGGACTTCAAGCAATTTTGCCATTTTCTAATTTTTGAAAGGTTTTCTTCATAAGCTTAAAGCGCAGGTTTTCACCATCACTTATGGATTAGCAATTGTGAAATCCAGGAACACAAAAGCTAAAACCTCTCAGGCTTCATTTAGTTTACTTTCCGAAGCAGTTATTTATGTGACAATGTTGATCCTCCAATAGTTCATGCATGAACTTGTCAGAAAAACTATTTCCTCTTCTCACTGGTACAGTGGATTTTTTTGACATACATATTGGTGATAGACTGAACCTATAAACTCTTTGGAAAAGTTTTACAGGATTGAAAAATACGGAAATTTTTCCAGAGCAGCAAACCTTTTAGTGTGACCTTCTCATAAACCAAGAGCTGCCAAAGCACACATTAATTTTGCTAGATTTGTTTCATATATATTTTCCCCTGTTTGCACTTTTGTACAATAAATCTCAATGTCCAAGCATGTTATATTTTACTGCTTTTAGCTTTTAGGCTGAGATAATAGAACAACTATATTTTCTCTAGAAATGATAGGCAGATAATATGTTCTGATGAAATACAACAAGCAACTACAGAGTAACTAACAATAAAGATGGGCCAAAATTAATTTTCCCTGTTGCCTGGAAGTGCTATTTATAATGACATGCTTCGTGCTAATGCCCAGCATACAAACTACTCACTCAGACAGAAAGCAAGAAATACATATTTAGAATTTCCCCAAAGTGCATTTTTTTTTTGCAACAATATAGAATTTTAATTTTGCCCACAATACCTTTTGTAATACTTTAAAAAAGCACGTTTCACTCAGAATTACAGCTCCTGGTGTACTTTCCAGTGACTTAGAGAGACTGGGCAAAGTAACTCAGTTATACTGTAATAAAGACAGTTTTTCAATCAATTACTCTAATACTTATACATAAAATTGCAGAGAAACCGACCATCGCAGCCTTAATTGTTGGCAATTTGGGACTGATATGATCCATGATTACATGTGCCTGCACAGTTTATCTGAATTGAGTCCAGATTTGTTCCTAGTTTTTTCTGCTTCATTTTTTTATCACTTCAGTGTTCATGATGATTACCATGGTGGAAAAAGAAAACAGATTCATCTGGCAGAGCTCTGTGTGACTCAGTTGATCTAACAGTTTTCCAATTCAAGGGGTTTTTTTCTTCTCTGCAGCCTGGGATGTCTTCCCTTACAGACATGACTTTTTTTGTTCATAGCATTTATGATAAGAAAGACAATCTTCATTTGCACAAAATCTAGGTAGTGCTTCTAAAATAAAGTCCTTCCAATGTGTTAGTTAGTTTGGGAGAAACTGAGTGAATAAAGAATGGACACTAAAATAGTGTGCCCTAGTTCTCTTGAAACTTGAGTCTTGAATCTCTTGATTCAAGTAGAATCTCTTGATTCTGCTACTGAGACAAGAAGATAACATGGGGGATTGCTAGTTTGTCTGCTTTTTCCTTGAGGCAAATGTTAGTATCCATCTTATGTTCCCTCCTTTTCAATTGAGAACCAAAAGTTTTTTGATCAGACACAAGATAAAGGACTCTACTCCAATATGCAGGTCTCTTGGGTAAACATTGTTCTTTCAGCTCCACCCCCGAGTATTGAATCAACTTGTAATATTATGGCTCTGCTTAAATTGTTGAAAGAATTCAGTTAAATATTGGTCAGACTTTGAGTCTCTCCTGAATTACTCAGTGACCTCATGGATGTTCTTCTCATCTACCAAAGTTAGACTTATCCCAGGTAAAAACTAACTCTTCATTGACAGTCACAAGCGATTGAGGAGCATAATGGATCTCGTTCTGAATTTTTAGGTTAACAGGAATTGAGTGAACAGTCAAAGAAGCAATCATTGCAAGTGAACAGCTCTGAGACATTGACAGGATCAATACATACCACTACTATGGCAGCCAGTAGGGTGCCTGCAACCAGCCATTTTAATTTATTTTTCATACTTTTTTATACACAGAATACAGAAAAGCTGAGGATTTAATAAAAGCATATTAAAGATGCCTCAAATCCAGCCTTTTATCTTTTCTTTCTAAAAACTTAGATTCCTGTAAAATTCCCTGGGGTCTTCATGCAGAGCTTTTCTTCTGGCTCATAGAACAGATGTATTCTGGGAAAGTCTCTCTCGATTTTATCACCTATTTCTGCTTATTAGCGAAAAAACCCTTCTCTTGCCTATTGTTTATGTTTGCTCTTTTCCTTCGCTTTCAAAGATGCTTGTATTTCCTGGGAAAGATGCATCTTGGCTAAGCAGCCATTCTGCTGTTCATTTTCACCCCCTTTCGTTTCTGTAAGAAGTTCACACTAATGCTGTGTGTGTCCAGTCATTTATCTTAACCCTGGAGGACTGCAAGTGGACTCATTCATATCTTTTGAAGGAGAATGTTTACACTTGAAATAGTCTTATCTTCCATCCCAATAGAGAGCTGAGAAAATTGGAATGGCTATACATGTACAGTTATCACTGGTGCTAGTCTATATTATCTTTAAGGAAGAGATAGGAAGAGATACACAAAAGTCAGCTTTCATTTAAACCCATTCTTAAAACCTTTCCATAACAATGTTTTCCAGCGTGTCACTTACTTTTTATATATTGCACATAAATAACTGTAATAAACATGTACTGTAAGACAGTGAGGCAAGAAACACCCTCTCTGCTACCTTTGCATTGCCTCTATCACAAATCTCAAGCAAAAACAGTTTCTGAAGGGATAATTGCAACACACTAATTTTAACACTAATCTTTTCTTGCTGTGCTACAAAGTGCTTGAGCACTTGTGAATGGTCTCCTGCCAGGTTTATTTAATCACTTCTGATCACTTTTTATCCAGGGCTCTGTATTAAGGGATTTTTCTTTCAATAAATAAGAAGAAACAAACACAGAAAAAACAACAAACAAAGAAACCAACCCCAAAACACAAATGAAACCAAAGCCTATTCCATGAGAGAATACACCCACCTAAGCTTACCCATCTATGGCTTCCCATGCTAGTAAAACTGTGATTTTTTATTGTGGAGCAGTGTGATGTCCCATGCAAACAGGAAAATGCATGAGCACAGCTGAATCTACGCAAATTTTAGATCAAAATAAGTCCTTGTGAAAATGTTGTTATGCTAATTGTTTGACTCAGAATGATATCATGTCAAAACGTAATCATCCAAATTCATCACTAGATCCAAATGTGTCACCAGCTGCATATATCAGCAATTGAGCTACATGAGCCATTCATTTGGTCCAGTATGCAATTTATCTACTATCTATGTGTTCTATATAAAACTAAATTCTTCCTAGGTCAGGATGCTGCTGCAATGTTGATTAATGCTTTTGTCATTTCACATATTGATTATTGTAATTCACTACATATCGGTCCCCTCATTGCACCTGGCACAGGCTTGAGCATATGAAAAATGCTTCTGCACTTATTCCAGTCAAATTATAAAACTTTAATAACATAACTCTGGTTTTAATGAAACTTCACTGCCTCACTGCTCATCCATTGAATAAATATGGTGTTCACAGTTGTCATTATAATGTGTAACCTTTCTAAACATTCGGTGACTTATTGTGGTGAGTGACCTTTCTCTTTTGTTGCATATTAGTTTCTTGCCTGATAACTTATGGTGAGATTGCTGAGAGCAGTCAGGCAGCAAACAAAAATGTTCCTTGTTTCTTTTGGAGGGCTTTATGCAACCAATCTCCTTTTCTTTAATACTACCTTATTTTGTATTATCTTTAACCACACCCTCCGAAATACTATTTTTTCCAGTGAGAAGGATGATTATAAAGAAGATTGATCATAGACTTTGCTAGTCATTTATTGACTTCAAGTGATCCCACTTCTTTTAATGTTACAATCAGATTGAGAGAATTTTCCTTCTGTTTCAGGATGCATTTGCCTCTGAAAACCATGCGAAATCACATACATTTTCTCCTAAAAAGCTAAAACCAGATCCATCCAATCTATTTCCAAGGCATTCTGAAAATTAGTTCATTTAAATATACATTATTTTTCAATATTAAATTTTTATTTGAAGCCTCAAATTTTCTTTCTAGAGGAAATGACCAGTTTATCTTGGCTATTTGGTGAAATGGAAAATGCATGTAAATAAGCAGTCAGAAGATGTACAAATAAAGCACAATCTATTTTATGACAGTTCTTGTAAAAAGAAACGCTTTATCTAAAAGAAAGTTATTTTTCCATAGATGCAGAATAAGGTGTTTCTTTTTAAAAAATGAGAGCTGTTCAGGAAAGGCACACGTTTAATGGAAATTGTTCTTCTGTAAAGAATATGCTTTCTATGTTTATGTTACATGACATTTTATGGCATTTAAAGCATGCAAATTTATGGAAAAATAGAGTATAGAAATACACAGTCTATATTACTACTTCCCATAGCTCACACAAGGTGTTAGAGATAAATAAAGAGTCTTGGGGTTAATCAATTCTTTAGCCAAAACTAAATAGTGGTTGAGTGTTATCATTTTATACTTTTAGCATATTTCTGATTTAACTGAGCAATAACAATCAAGTGAGGGCGCTTCCTGATGGTTAGCAATCAAAAGGGAGAAGATGGCCTCAGGTTCAGCTACTGTTAATCCCTCAATTATGTCTGAACCAAGTCTGATTTCATTATTCTATGATTAATTCCCTTTTATTACAGAAATATAATGTGGATTGACAACAGAGAATATTAAAACCTCTTCTTATACCCAGGGGGGTTTATATTGTGACCACCACATGGTGGTGTGGCTAAAGACTAGAAGCAGGCTGAGAAATACAGGTGAAAAGTAACCTGGGAGATGTAGTTCTGAGGATTTTGGAAGATGTTTTGGAGTTCCCTCTAACAGACATCAGTTGCCTTATTCTCACTGTGTAACACGCAATATTCTGTAGATTCAGTACTGGTCCCAGCATCATCTCACCAGGAGAATATGAAAACAAATCAATCTTAGAAATAGGATCGTACTTCAGGATGAAAACTACAGAGAGGTTGTAGTCTCCTTCACTGAAGATAATCAGAACCTGCCTGTACATGATCCTGTGCAATCAGCTCTAGATGACCCTGGTTTAGCAATGGGGTTGGTCCATATAATCACTGGAGTTTACTTCCAACTCCTGCTATTGTGTGATTTTGTTACTGTGTTCTCAGCTGAAAGGAACCAGAGGAGCATTTCACCTCAGCATTCATGTCTCTGAATTTTTTTATCTTGCTTCCGCATGGCCACCATTTATTTCAAAGACATTTAGAGGAGTCAGCACAAAAGTATAACAAGAATAACCTGAATTTAAGGTTTTATTCCTTAATAAAATGTACCAATGGAGGAAAAGTAATCATCAAAGCAAACAAGAAACTTCTCTTTCTGTAGGCCCAAGAAAAGACCGTTAAGTAAACCAAAATTTTTATCTACTACCTGTGGAGTTTACTCTTACAATCAAGGAAAGTCAAGGACAAACCTTGAATTTCTATGTAGTCTTGTTTAGGCCATAAAAATACCACCAGAATATATCAGATTAGCTTTTGTGAGTTCGATAAGGCCAAGTGCAAGGTCCTGCACCTGGGTTAAGGCAACCTCAAACACAGATACAGGCTGGGTGGAAAGAGACTCGAGTGCAGCCCTCAAGAGAAGGATTTGGGGATGTCAGTGAATGACAGACTCAACATGAGCCACCAGTGTGTGCTTGCAGCCCGGATGGCCAACCAAATCCTGGGCTGCATCAAGAGAAGTATGTCTACCAGGTCCAGGGAGATTACTCTACTCAGCTCTGGTGAGACCTCACCTGGAGTACTATATCCATTTCTGGAGCCCTCAATATTGAGCTCTTGAATTGGGTCCAGAGAAGGGCCACAAAGATGATCAAAGGGCTGGAGCACCTCCCTTATGAAGACAGGATGAAGGAGTTGTGATTGTTCAGCCTGGAGAAGAGAAGGCTAAGGGGAGCCCTCATAGTAGCTTTTCAGTAGGGGAGGCGCCTACAGAAAGGCTGGAGTAGAACTTTTTAATAGGATATGTGATAGAAGAACTAGGAGTAATAGATGCAAACTGGATGAGGAGAGATACAAGGAAGAAGTTCTTTACTATGAGGGTGGTGAGACACTGGAACAGAGGCTGTGGATACCCCCTCTCTGGAGCTGTTTAAGGCCTGGCTGGATGTGACATTGAGCAACTGGTCTAGTGGGAGTTGTCCCTGCCCATGGCAGGAGAGTTGGAACTAGATGATCTTTAAGATCCCTTCCAATCCAGACCATTCTCGAACTGGGAGACTAGAAATTTCCTGCTGAGACTATTCGAAATCCTTTTTTTTGCACAATTTCTCTAGTTGCTCAAGAGTATTTTTGCCAGGAGTTGCAAAAAAACAGTGACATAGACAAATATTTCCTGTAGGGTAAATTTGTAAGAATTATATAATTTATTAAGTCATCAGACTATAGTTGAGGTTACTCTTCAGTAAGCAGAGCACTGAACCTGAAATGAGCTGAACTGAATGGAGTGCCCATTATATCTGTAGAATGGTATACAGACTGCTAGCAATATTGGCAAAAGTGAAACGGATTTCAAACAGTAGCATAGACTTAATAGTACTATTCATTGTCAAGATCAACCAGAAAGAATCAATATCCTGAAGTAATTGCCTCAATAATTTATAAAGAGGTGGAAGAAAATTTAGGCTTCCCAGTAAGGAAAGCAGAGAAGAGTATGGAGCAAATGTGCCTTTGGTAATCCTAGCAGGGTCACTGCCAAGATGGTCTCTTGGTACCATCATAGCTGTAAATCAGATCTGTGTGGCTTCAGATGGGCAGTAGATTAACAGAGCTGGAATGAAGATGAGAAGTAAGAAAGTGAATTCTTCATGCAGTTTTCATGCCTGCACAGCCTTTACTTAAACTGAACTACTTTCAGAAGATCATTCTCCATGTGGGTCCCCTCCCATTAAATCAATCTGATCAGGAAGGTCTTAGAAAAATATTATCCTTGAAATAACAAGAAGCGCTAAGACATCATGTTCTTACTGCTTTATTTTTTGATCATGTGAGACCGCTGTTACTTTGAAGTGTTGCCCAAATGCTTAGTAAGGTTTCAAATTCAAAGTTCAGTTTAATTGTTTCAACCAGATAATAACAAACATTGATGACTGGCTCACCAAACATTCTTATAGAAATTTCATTTCCTGGGAAATACTAAAATTTCTCCTTTCGAGCAAAAACAGGTGCCTAAATCACAGGAAATTAAAGCAGAAATTCTCACCTGCTTCTGTTTAACCTGATGTTCTTAAGATGAATGCTAATGGAATATGTGCCTTGTAGAAGTCTTTAAAATCTGACATTAAAACTATGTAAAACAAAATGCTTTTTGACATGATTAATAGATACACACATTCACGTGAAACTGTAAAATAAGTTCTAGTTAACTCTAATCCTATTCTGGTATTATTTTGACTAGGCAAAGAAAAAAAAAGAAGTTAAATATGTTAAAGGCTAAAATCTGTATGAGAAAATCGAAGCTCTGGGTAATTTCTGTTTCAATATTTTATGGTGGTTTGGGTTTTTTGTGGGGTTTTTGTTGTCATTGTTTTGTTTTAAATAAACTTCTAGGCACCAAAAACATTGCTCTTGAAATACATGGTAATACATACCATACAGCATATGTTCAGGCAATACAAATATAGTCTGAATAATAAAGAAAACAAAGAACATGCAGAAAATTAATCTAAAAGTGATGATCTGGACCACTGTAAGCCTTAAAAGAAGAAATGATACAACTGTAACTTCAGCTACATAGAAAGTCAAAGTTATGAACTAATGTATACTATTTGCTTAGTTTAAATGTGAAAATAACTTTTGAAAAATCTGTCTAGCCTGTAGCTCAAAACCAGCACCATGTAATACTTTAATGATCCCAAGTGTGTTCTTAATTGTTTTCATACAGGTTTTGCATATTTTATTCCTGAATTTTAATGCACAAATAAGCAATTTCTCCCAATAAAATTGCAGTGCTATAAATGTACCAAGCCATAATGTGCAGATTTTGATCTAAAGTTAAGCTGCCAAAGGAGCAAATCTATGTTGAAGTGTTTGCCGGTCTGTGCTGGAAACACAACTGCTGGAAAATTCAGTAAGAATTAGACAAACTTTAGTGTTTCCAAAAGAAGATTTCTGTACTATAGTCATGCATGTCATGCAATATGATTTATTAGCTTTAAAGGATGAAATTCAGGAACTTTCATGACTCAAAATCAGATTTACCACCATCCTAAAGAGGAGGATGGCTAACGGCTAACTGTTACAGTTTAGTAATAGGTTATGCCAGTCACAGCAATCCACACAAAGACAAACATGATAGTGCACCACAGGCCAGTGTTTTCCTCCCCCAAAATTTACTCCACATGGATGCATTGCTGAATCACAATAACCATAAATACCAGTTCGATTAATTTTTATTGCCCTGGCTAAGAGAATGATGACTTGTGATTAAATTCCATTTACCAAACTGTCACAGACTTACATACTTTGCTCTCTGTGCTGCAGAAATCCAGATACCCTAATGCTACACACAGATAATTAACTCTGTGGTTTTAACTTCAGCTTACAGATCCTTCTAAGTCACTTTACATCCATGAAAGTAGCCAAGAAAAACAGGCATCTTTGAGAAGTGCAGGAAATCTTTGCAAAAGCCAAAAAATCTCAAGAACTGTAGGCAGCGTAATGATGTGTAGGATCCAGACATACAGGTGCTGGCTTTTCTCCATAAAGGATGCAGCCAAATTGAGATATCTGATGTATTAAAGATGTGACACTCTGGAAGGCTGATAAGAAATGGTTTCTCTAATCTGTAGAAGTAAGTAGCTGTGGAAAGAGGAATCTGGAATAAATTTAATTCAGCTACCACTGTTTCTGAAGAGGAATTTGACTGCCTTAGGTGGGAGGTTTTGAGATGGAGGAAAAGCAGAGGCACACGCACTTAAGCATAGTGAGTATTGGTCAAGATATATTTGAATTAAACAGGAGATACTAGCTTCTATTACTGGACCACCATTCATTTTTGAAAAAATTCCTGACTTGTTATGAAGTGCACTGAACACTGCATATCACAGCTGGCTCTTTTAGATGTTGAAAGCGTTAATCACAGAAAATGTGTCATAATTTGGGAATGACTCATTGCTGAGATGATTTTTGGTATAGTTCTTTTTATTTACAAGAAATATATTAACAGAAAGCCTCTCCCAACACTGGGAGACTTGACCAAGAGTACTCCAGCAAACTCTGAGGCTGTATGACTGTACTTGAGGTGGCACAGTAGGGCTCACAGCAAATGGCAGAGCTTCCATGTGAAAACTGGCTGTTAAAAAAAAAACCACAAACCATAGCAGTTAAAACAGGACACAATTTGATACTATGACTCCAGTACTTGCTCCATTTGGCACACTTATTTGTCCTTTCTATCTTCATATTTGTCCTGGAAATTTAAAGGTTCTGGCTGTTCCATGTTACAGGCTCACTCTATGATAGTTCCTTCACTGAAAAGTACTAATATTTAGAGAATTTTAGGAGCTCTGTAAGTAGCCAAGTAGCTAGAAAGGTAAATAGACTTTTCTCAGACCAAACTTGCTGAGTTCATTGTCTTTTCAGTAACCAAACTCAAAACAAGCTCAAAAGGCAGACTTCATCCTTACATTAGTGCTGTCCTGCCTTCCCTCTACAGGATCCAGCTTGTCACATTTTGAGTGCAATGGGCTGTAAGGGGATAAAAAACCCTGTAATTTTTCCCTTTGAATGATTTTTGATAGTTCATTTATCTCTTGGAACCTCACCTCTGTGAGGTGCAAAATGGGCATAATGGGTTAATTTGCTTTGCAAAAGAAAATCTAATCTAATAATGAAGAGTTTTATATAAAATTAAGTAGCTGTCTGATATGGTTCCTACAAAGCTATCAGCAGCCTTTCATTATTATATTTTCTCTCTAAAGCACAGTTAAGAGTATTAGTTGCCATTAGTTACACTTTAAATACAAGGTCTGGGTCAAACTAATGGTCTTGGTTGCCCCACAGATCAGTCAGTGTGGATCTGCTCAAGTTAATAATGCTGTTACACTAAAGCTCAAATGATGGAGGGAAAATGAGATTCATGCCCTTAATGCTAAAGGTGACCTCTGCTATGCATGCACACTATGAAACTCTTCAGCCCACAGGCAATTTGATTTTCTGCCTGAAAATTACTGTAGAGACTTCGGTATCTGTGAGGCAGCCTCCTTTACTTTTCCTTTGTAAAAATATTAGTATGAACGACAGAGAGAGGGTATTCAAAATCATACCAGGACTGAACAAAGAATCTGGTCTTTCAGCTTGAGAATTAAGGCACAGTTTAGAGATACCAGGGCTGTTTGTGCAAGTTTGGTGGTTTCTGGTGAAGCAGAATCTGCTGACTGCATTTTCCATCTCATTAACCTGAAGTTCCCTAGAGGGAGAGAGAAACTCTGGTGCTCGGGAAGTGTCAGGCACAGCTAGATTTGTCATTTGTTTGCCTTGTGTGAAAGCAAAAATATTACTACAGTTTGACTGCAGCTTTCCTCTTGTACTGCCCATGGCATTTCCCTAGCAGATACTGCAGTCCCTTCTCTAGGGTATGCAGTTGGACACATACAGGGACATCTTATGACTATGACTATCTTCCCATTTGCAGATGCACGAGAGTGAAAGAGAGAGCCTGGGATGAGGGAAAATAAGGTAGAAGCAACATCTTTGTGATCCAGGAAATAACTCAGAAGAAATTAATAATAGACAAACCTTTTCCCCTCACTTCTCCTCTGTTGATCTGTACCGAATTGGTCACACCATGCAGAGGATGGTTGAATCTCTAGAGACATCAACAGGACCACACAGAAGAGAGCAAGACACAAAACTAAAGCTTAGGTACACACATAAATTGGTTAACGCAGAAGCCTCTGTCAGTGGAGGATATGGCGAACAGGCATGTCTAGAAGTCACTTTCCAGGGAAGGCTCAGGAGCAGATGCAGATGGCAGCACAGACAAGCCAGTAAGGCTGGTGGGTGCACTTGAAGGGAAACCAGGCAGGTCAGTGTCCGCAGTAACGTCAGGATGGAGCTAACCAAGCATTTCAGGAAAGCACTCAGGAAAAAAAGCCTCTCTGCTCCCATTACACTGTAATTCAAATGGTTTATTCAAACTAAACCTGCTGAGCTTGGCTCAGTGACTCAGATGCTGACACACAAGTCCACAAAACCACTCCTGCTTACCCTATTCATATTTTGAGCTCATGATAAAGAGCAGCTCAAATCTGTACCACCAAGACACAGTTCAAACCACATTCAGAAAAAGTAAAATGCATCAGAAAATATTTCTTCTGTAATGGAGCCATAGCTTGAAGGACTCAGAGAACAGGGAAAAAAGGAAACTGGGAATTGCTGAGTTGCAAAATTGTAGATTATTCCTGTGAGATAAAGATACAGAGAGAGAAGATGGAGCTGGCAGGGAGCAGAGGAAACTGAACTCCAGGCAAACATTGGCACCTTGGGCTAGAATGCATAACAACTGCAGGGAAGTTGTTACTCACAGAGAAGGCAGAGGGTTTCCAAATCAGTGGAATGTGAGATTGAAACAGGCAGGGGGGCAACAAGACCAGGCTGAGGAAAGGCAAGAGATGAAGTTCAGAATGTAAAGTTCTGATCAGCTGAACTGTTGTCTTCCAATGTATAGCCTCGAAGGAGGAGAGAAAAGCTGAATTAGGTGAGGGGAGAAATTATAAGACAGTTTTGATGAATTATCAGGACTGTAATGGCTGAAATAGAAAGGAAATTATGCAGCTTGTTCATCTTACTGAAAAAAAGTAGAGAAATTCAACAGCAGTCTATCAGTAGGTGGAAAGGGAAAAGGGGAGCCTAATACTCAGCCTGAGTGACTGGAAGCACAGTGGAATTATCTTGCAGTGACGGGGAATGAAGGCAGAGGCAGAATAGAAATTAAAAAATACTATGTCTGTATAAAGTTCTTTTTCCATATGTATAGGAATAATTAATAAAACTAGGAATGAACAATTATTGCATCTTCCTGTACCCCTTACCTGTCAAGCAATAACTGCAACAGCATAATAATTGCACTGGGATAGTTTTCTCAATGAGCAAGGGAGGAGATAATTCATTTCCATGTCATGTATCATTCACAGCTGTCTGCTGTGATTGCACAAGTCAAATTACCCCATCCTACTTACCCACAAATTTGTTTGGGAAGCGGGGGACAGAAAGTGGGTGTGTTAATAGCAGGTAATTTGCTGCCTGAGTGTATCTGTGAGGTCAAAATGGGAACATTAGCAGTTCTGCGTGGTAGCTAGTGCTATTGAAGGTACAGGGCAAATTCTCTCTTATTCAAAGCATAACATGAAGTTAATTTTATTATATTGTAGAGTTCTATATCTTACCATTTTCTGTGTACGGTTTCTTCATTCTGCTAACATAAGTAAGCATCTGAAGGGTCTGAATAAAAATTTATATGCAAGACAGATATATTCAAATTCAAAGAAAAAATTAGCCATTGATGCTATTTAGCCAATGCTCTCTGCTGTATTCTCTGACATTCTGGAGGCTACAGAATGTTATCCAAAATATGAGTAGGGTGACATGTCTATTGCTGCCTTTTTCTGTGTACAGACTTTAATTAAATAATTAAAAAAAAATTAAAAGGACTTTGATTATTACTTTAATTATGAGGAAAATTCACTGTTGGTGAAATATCTCTCTGAAATAATCAGCAGTTCAAATAATCTCTTGTGAGAGCATCACATGGTGAATGGTCACTGTTTATCAACAGTTTCACACATATGGTTCTATAACTGCTGTTCAGATGCTTTGTTTATTTGACTATTTCTTCTCAGGATTTGGAAACAGAGGGTGAAGGATGTTTGAAGGATGCTTTAGAGTCCTGTTGGGTGAATTGTTGCAGCAGCATTTCAGAAATAGTTCTATCTTTTAGAACTTTTTTCCATCTTTCTAAATATGAATTCCTAAGTACTCTATTGGGGGAGATTATTGTACAAACAGAGCCAAAGGGGTTTTTTGTCTGTAGCATACCTTGAATGAAATTTGATTGAAAATACATATAAAAGTGTCCAAAACACAGAGAAACTAAATGAATCGATTGTGTCAACTCCCAGCCTTCAATACTTCATTACTATCAAGACTCAGACCTACTGAGTTTTATTCTTATTGTTCACTTAAGCCACACTGCCCATCAAATAGAAAGTATCACCAAAATATATCAATGGGATATGAACTCTTTCACCTAATTACACATTTTGAGCTTAGAAATGAGAAGGCAGTTTACAACAATAGAGTGATGTAATGTAAGAAATTATTAGTGAATTCCATTCTGTCAGGAATATATAAATGGCATGAAGAAAAAGTTTCTCTTGTGAGTACTGGGAAAATAATGCATTGGAATAGAAAATTTTAATGAGATGCCAAGCATAATAGTAAAAATTCCATTTTCCACTGGATACTCAAGGGTACAAAATAGTCCATTGCTGTTGATTCTGTGATTACATTTACAGATACCATTTCATTGCAAACCATATTTGGAATTCTAAAACCATTTCAAAAATGCAACACATGGCACATTCCTTTCCTGCTCAAATGGAATGACACATTTTTACTCTTTTTTCTGTTTAAAAATACCTTGCCTGTGTTAGGTACTCATATATAGAAGTAAAAATACTTTCATATATATAAAATATTATGTTCATTGTTTTTAAGTTTGCGGAACGGATACATGGACATGAGTTAATTCTGCAAAGCATTAGTTTAATATATCTCCAACCTCTTTCTTCTCCCAAAATATCTTTGTCTGTTCTCAGTCAGGACAATGCAGTACATGAAATGTACTGGATTACAGTTGATTAAGAGGAGCAAGATTTGATTTGAAGTGCCCCTTGCAGAGTACAACTTGAGCAACTCATATTTATCTATATGAGGAACATCTTGGCTAAAGCACTCAATCATACTAGCCTGTCCCTGAGAAAGAGGTATTATTCATGCAGCAAAGGACATGAGTCATTCAACATAACAGAGTCAAATCAGAAGTTGTATCTACAGTATTACTGGCATCTGTAAATCCTAGTTTATTGCAATGCAAAATGGAATTTCACTTAATGAAAGACAGCATCCATCTGGCCTTAATTTAGCTTCTGTGCAGCTGTAATAGTAACTTCAGCAGGACCACAATTAATTTTCTTAATCTAGAAGTTATCAAAAGTCAAAGGCACATTGCAACCAAGAAGTTAAAAAAATATCATGCAATATACACATATTTGTATCATAGGAAGAAAACTATGGTATGCAATAAGCTGCAGACTCTAATTACTCCTAAAATTATTACTCCTTCATCAGTGAAAGTAAACTATTGTATTGAGTACAGGTAAGAACATCTGTTCTGACTGGAACACCACCCTACTCCCAGCTTTCTCATGAGAATACTTAATTAACTAAGATATGGAAGTATGAATACTTCACATGTTCTTATATATACCTACATACACTTGTATATATATCTACTATATATGCTTATATATATTCATATAAATACTTCATATATTCATATGAATACTTCATATTTCAACAACTGATACAATTTTGCCATTTAAATCCAACATAAATGCAATAGGAAATTGACAGCTGAACTGTTCGTCTTTCTGATCAACAGTCTTGTTTACATTGATTTTTTTTCACAGAGTTTGCTTAGCATGCATAAGACATATCATAAATTGCATTAGTGAGCTACAGTACTCTGACCTTTTCAGTATTCAGTAGTTTAAATGCCTAGGAAGTATGATTTACAAAAATTAAAGGAGCATATTACTTTCCCCTTCATATAATGGAGGGTGAAATGTGTTTTCAGAGGCAAGTGTGAAGCTAGATGTAACATGATAAACTCATGTTATATTCTCCAGTTTCAATGCTTTATTGCAATGTCAGAAATTCCAATTTATTATTTGCTTGCTATATTGTATACCTAATTATTAGAATTGGCAAACTTTTAACCAAAGGGCATCAAAGGTAATTAAAGCCATAAATGGCCTAGGTATGAGAAGTATATTTATAGAGCAGGAAAAATCCTGAAAAATAAGCAAATATGAGGGAAAATTTAAGACAATTCTGTACATCATCAAGAAATTTAGAGAGAGTGAAAATTGTATGAGCATAAACAGTGAAGAGTGAATCTGCTCAGATGTTCACCACCTCCTCCAAAGAGGATTAAAAAGAGCTCCAAATAAAACTAAAAGGTAGGTCCTAAAGTGAAGAAAGGGGGGATTTACCCTGCTGCAGACATCCCTGTCACAGGAGGCTGCAGATTTCCGAAAGATAGGAGGAGTGACAAAAATCACAGGATGGAGAGAAGAAAAATTATTAGATACTACTGTCTGAGAAACCTCTTAAATCACAAATTACCTGAAACTATAGGAAGATCCTCTGGGGTGAATCTACTGCATCTTCTATTGTAATGCTCTACTTTGGGCATTCCCAATGGACATTTAAGTGCTCTGACCTGTTAGAGCCAATCCTAAATGGGATGTAGTTCAAAGCAGAATCTATCAGAGAGAACATCTGAGCAAAGCTCAGATCATTCAAGGTCTTCAGATTCCCTTTAGAGGGTGGACAGAAGGTACAAAATATTGATAAACTGTGCTTATTTCTGGTCAGTTTTATATTTAATCTGAATTAAGTTATCAAAAATAATACAGTATAATTGCTATCGTATATTTCAAGTGATATAATCAAATAGTTGCGAACATTCTATCAGAAGAACCAACAGTTATGTATTGTTCTCTACTTTATTTGACCTGTCAAGGAAAGGAAACATAATGGATGCTGCATGATGTGGTCATGGTAGGGGACATAACTGATTTCTGTCTCACAAGAGAAACCCTCTAATTTTTATGAATGAAAGGGATGCTTATGCCATGGAAAAAGACATTAAGATTCTCTGTTAATATTAGAAAGAAATGTTATCAACAGGCATTAACACATCATGAAAACCTGTGCACGCGGATGAAAATTATAGGAATATGCTCATGTGCTTGTAACACAATGTGAGAAGATTTTATGTCTTAATTTAAATGTGAAGAAAGAGAGGCAAAACCTATGATCTAACTTTTCAAATTGAAATTAAAAGATACTAAAAGGAAAATTACTTTCCTAAGTTGTAAATAATTCAATGTAAGATACTTTTCTGAAAGCTAGGATAGCTGTAAGGTCTTTGAAAAAGGCTGGAAAATTATAACATCATAACTGGAAAATATTTTATATTTGCAAATCCAAAGCTCTCCAGTTAATAGTTTTCTTTGTTGGATTTTTTTTCCCTCTGGGCTGCTTACACAGGCCTGGGTTTTTGCAAGCTGCACAGAGCACCTCAATGAATCAGGGTCTCAGACTCAGGTAACTAAGAATAGGTATGAACTATGTTAATGTCTGCTTTGGAACCTGCTGCCACTTCAAAGTACAAGCTACTTTGCTTCCCCTCCCACACTAGATGACATATCATAAAGCAAAACTGAAATTCTCTATTGATGAAAAGCACCATTTTATATATCTATGATTTTTTTTTGTTAATTTACTTTTACTCCTGGGGGACAGCTGCCTAAATCACAGCCCTCCCTAGAAGCAGTGCTGTCATGACTTCAAAAGTAGTTGGGAAGCTTTGAACTTAGAAACTGTTATTTCCTTCTTAGGACACCATGAACAATGATAAAGAAATATTAAATTATTTGAATCTATAACACATAGATATACTACAATATCTTACAGAAAATATTTTTAGTAGGGAATTCAACAGCAAAACCCAGTTGATCTGCATACTGACATGATGAACAATGCATTTCTGTACACATCTCTACAACCTTCTTGGTTCAATACTTCTTGCATTTTTTTCTCTGCTCTGAGTGGCACAACTCATTCAGGAAGGGAAGAAACCCCATCCATTCGGTTACTCTGCCTCAATATCTTATCTCGTTTAATCTTTATTTCATCCTTTTCTGTCTCAAAAAATGGTCTATACACAGGAACTTGGGACAAAGCTACAGAAAAGTGATCTTCTTTATCAAGTGATGGTTTTTCTGGAAAATGTCTCCGTGTTGTGAATGGATATAATTATCTTCAGCAAATTTAGCTTTGTGCTCCTGAGTGGCTTCCAATTTATTTGTTTTCCTACTTATTTGAGATTGGTATTCATTTAGCTTCTTTGTTACTTTCTAGATGGTAAGTATTTATCTATGCTAGTCATCTAAATCTCTTGAAAGACAACAGAAGGAGATGAACTTTCATCAGTAAGTGTCCCAGGTTATAGAGATATAAGATCATTCTAAGCCAGTTAAGGGAATTTAGATCATAGCTGGCTACCTTAGATTAGACTAAATTTAAGGAAGATATATACCATCCTAAATGTAGATTTTGTCACTTAATGCTACATTAAAGTTTGTGGTTGTAAATTCAGGATTCAGAATCTGTTATTTGTGTGACCACTCACATGGAAGAGGCTTAATCCTGGTGGCATGATAAGGAGTTTGTTGCTTTGTCAAACACTGATCTATATTTAAAAGTGCCAACAAATCCAGTGCTCTCCTTTGAGTTTAAGGACACTTTGACATTAATGAATAGGTTATGAAGGTACCACCTTACTCTCACGGAAATCCCATGTCACTGCCTCATGATAGCCAGGATGAATGGTTTCATGGGCCATTTTCTCAATATTTAGGGAAAAATGAGCAGAAGATTTTGTGAGGGATTTACAGAAGATGAAAGACAGACCTCGAGTCTTTTTGCATTATGGATCTATGGGAATCCTTCTGAAAACCTCACTAAATTTCTATCCCTTTTGCAAAGAGAATGGAAACTACACACAAATGTGGAGTACTGTTGTTGACATATCACCTGCTTATTTGGTTTAAATACATTTAAACCTCAATAAATCCCAGATGGTGTATTTTCAATTCACATTTCATCTTACTATGAAATGATCTATTGCTTCATTTCTGTTGTACACTGCAGTACAACATTTTACTTTCTGAGGAACCATTTATCAACAATTATTTGTTTTGGTTTTGGGTTTTTTTTTCCACTTCCCTTAGTATAGGCATCAGCTAGAGTTTCTTGTGAGTTACACGAACCTGAAAGAATCTCGTGGACTTCTTCCAAGAAGCAAGGACATATCCAAATAAAGCATCAAAGCCTATAAAAATATGTTCATCATGCATTTCGATTTTTCTGAGGACATCCAAAAAGAAACCAGTCATTTGTGTTTATTTTTATCTAGGACAGAACCAAGCTTCTGTCTCATTGAAGTAAATGGTAAGTCTCTGTTGACTCCAGTGACATCAGGTTTTTTCCCATATCTGAAAGTCTTCTTTCCAGTCAAAGGCATAGTGTGAAAAAGTTATTCAAATTTGTGCTAACAAAGAGAAAGAAATAATTTCACAATGTCTGCTTAAAGGAGAATTTCTATTACATTAAATAGCAAGGAATCATTCCATAATATTGAAAGCTTCTCTTTTTAGTGATGTGCGAACAACTTCAGAAACATCAATTGAATTGTCTTCTGAAGTGACATTACTTTTTTAGAAAACAATCTTGCAGTCTTAAGTCAGCAAGACGCTGACTCTCTGCCATACCTTGGCCCACTTAACTGTCATTAAAAAAGCGGTCACAGAGATATTAAATTTAATAATTTTTTTAAAGTTAATTTTAACNTGCCATTTGTTTGAAATGCGGTTTGAAATGCCAAACCAGATTTATGGAATTTAACACAACAGAGAAATTATTTTCTCTTGTACTCAAGAGTCATGTGATGCCCAGCACATTCCTGGTTCTCTTCAGTCAGTGCCACTCTGGTACCAAACCCAAAGCACTGCAACAGGACACAATGCAGTGTGCTCCACAAGCAGCACAGGGAAAATGTAGCTGGTCTCCCCATATAAATATACCAGTGAGCAATGCATATGCACCCTAACCACTTCTGCTGTATGGATTTATGACAAGTAATTGACATTTTCTTGCATCCTTCATTGATTGCAGGCTTATTTGCTCTTCATAAGAATTATTATCCTCACAAACCAGTGGAAAATGCTTTAACAAACTTGATCTGGCATTCCTTATAATTTCCAAGAAGGAAGGCTGTATGATTACATTTGCAAATTCATCTAAATCAGTGCTGAATCATCTAATTACATAAACTAAACCAAAGTATGTAATGCTGAAGTAGAGCCAAGTGACATTAGTTTGGGGGTGAGAGGTAGGGCTGAAAATCAAATGTTGTTCTATTTCTGTCAGTTTTTAATTAAATATTTACAGAAAGATATCTTTGAGAATCCAGTTTAATGATAGGGCTTTCTAGGGTGGAACTGAATTACCGGTAGACATTAATATTGAATTATTGAAGGAAGCATTTTTTCCATTAAACTTGCTGGTGTTTTGGGGACATGCCTATACCCCTCTATCAATGGAAAGGAGGTGGTACAGAGGTAGATGTTGATTTCTTTTCCCAACTTACAGGCCACAGGACAAGAGTAAAAGGCCTTATGCTACACCAGCAAGGTTTTGGAAAAATTTTTATACTGAAAGCGCAAATAAGCATTGGAGCAGGCTGCCCAGGGAAGGAACTGGGGCACCATCCCTGTAGGTATTTATGAGATGGGAAGACATAGAGCTTAGAGATAAGGGTTAGTGATGGTTCTTAGTAGAGTTAGGCTGATGGTTGGCCTTGATCTGAGAGGTCCCTTCCTACAAAGGTAATATGATGATCCTAGGATTCTCAGCAAGACAATATTATGTAGAGGCCATAAGGAAGACTCAATGTGTAGGTCAGAGTCTATGTATATGTCCATGTACGTGTGTGCAAATATGTTCTGATTAATTCTGAAAAAAGAACAAATTTTTAAATCAAATGTTGAAAATTTAAATATATTAGAATTCAGGCAGATCACGTAACCTTGATTTTTTTTTTAACTTCTACCACAGAATTATAGTAATGACATAGTCCAAGCATTTCAGAGCTGTACAGCCAAAAATATCCAAATTCTCTGAAGAGAGCAGTTTATACAGCCAAGCTATCAACTTATTTTGCTATTAAAATTTTGATAGCCTGCAATATCTTGATAAGCTGTTATAATAGGTTATAATAGTTATTTTTCCCTTAACCTACTAGGCATCCACTCATCATTTAGCAATTTCAACCTGGAAAATTATACTAAAGCAATTATTAAAATTTCTGTGAGAAATTATACAAATTTATTAATATCTTTACTGTGTTTAATCTTCACTAATTTGTACCACTTTAAAGGAGATACTGTAAATGGATGTGGAATAATTTTTTCACAAGTATTGGCTTTTAAAACAGTGATTTGACATTTTATTAGCTTCAGGTATATACTATTTCTCCTTACTCTTTTTTTCAAGCATTCCTTGTGAGGCTTTAAAGCCATATTAAATCCATGGCCTGGTACTTTTGTGGTAAATGTTTAATGTAAATTGTGCCTATTAGTACATGTAATTAAAAAGATGTAAGAAAAAAAACTGCTAAAAAATAAAATAAATTCAAATAATTCTCTGTTCCAGTCAGGAGAGAGCAATGACTCAATATAGTAAGTTGCAGATATCCACTACAATAATTGCCAAAAAACAAACAATATTATTTATCCAAATATTGTAATGTATGGTAATATAAAAATATTATTTACAGAAGATGAAAGACAGACCTCGAGTCTTTTTGCATTATGGCTCTATGGGAATCCTTCTGAAAACCTCACTAAATTTCTGTCCCTTTTGCAAAGAGAATGGAAACTACACACAAATGTGGAGTACTGTTGTTGACATATCACCTGCTTATTTGGTTTAAATACATTTAAACCTCAATAAATCCCAGATGGTGTATTTTCAATTCACATTTCATCTTACTATGAAATGATCTATTGCTTCATTTCTGTTGTACACTGCAGTACAACATTTTACTTTCTGAGGAACCATTTATCAACAATTATTTGTTTTGGTTTTGGGTTTTTTTTTCCACTTCCCTTAGTATAGGCATCAGCTAGAGTTTCTTGTGAGTTACACGAACCTGAAAGAATCTCGTGGACTTCTTCCAAGAAGCAAGGACATATCCAAATAAAGCATCAAAGCCTATAAAAATATGTTCATCATGCATTTCGATTTTTCTGAGGACATCCAAAAAGGAACCAGTCATTTGAGTTTATTTTTATCTAGAACAGAACCAAGCTTCTGTCTCATTGAAGTAAATGGTAAGTCTCTGTTGACTCCAGTGACATCAGGTTTTTTCCCATATCTGAAAGTCTTCTTTCCAGTCAAAGGCATAGTGTGAAAAAGTTATTCAAATTTGTGCTAACAAAGAGAAAGAAATAATTTCACAATGTCTGCTTAAAGGAGAATTTCTATTACATTAAATAGCAAGGAATCATTCCATAATATTGAAAGCTTCTCTTTTTAGTGATGTGCGAACAACTTCAGAAACATCAATTGAATTGTCTTCTGAAGTGACATTACTTTTTTAGAAAACAATCTTGCAGCCTTCAAGTCAGCAAGATGCTGACTCTCTGCCATACCTTGGCCCACTTAACTGTCATTAAAAAAGCAGTCACAGAGATATTAAATTTAATAATTTTTTTAAGTTAATTTTAACTGGGATTTTGCACCTGATCCACTGGTCAAGCTATGGCAAATTTTTAAAAAAAGTAGCTTTTAACGTTTGGACACATATAAGATTTTTTCAGAGTCTCTTTTGGAAAAGTAACTGGTTCTAGTTTTGAAAATAAGCAGAATTACCTTCAGAAGCTGATTACTTTTTTTTTTCATCTCCAGATTTTTGCCCTGTATTTATGTTCACTTTATCTTGTCAATGAATTTCTGCAATTGCTCTATCTAAGAATGAATCCTTCAAACTTCTGTCCCATGGCTTGGTGTTCTACTGCAAAACAACCCAAAAAAATCTCATAACCATTTCTTCTTTGGTAAAGAGCAGGAAGTTATACTGTGCCTGAGAAAAACACTCTCTAGGTTGAGCTCTAAGCAATGCTAATAGGAGCAGAGTGGAGTAATCCCACCAGTGGTATCACCAAAGGCAGAATTTTAAGCACTGAAAGTGAAGCCAGGATGTTTAACTTTCTAGTAACCACTAATCCCTTTTAGGATTTCATATTTAATTATGGAAGACTGTCAATCAGTGATGGGGTCCCCACTGTGCTACACAAACAGTCCCGCCTGTCAAGAGTAAATCTAAAGCTAAACCTCTTACCTTGCACTTGTGAATTCTGGGTTTGCTTGTTGGTGGTTATGAAACTATTGTTCAAGATTTCATGAATAATTCACAGCATGCATTTGTTTGCAGCAAGCAGCCCAGAGGAAAAAGTTCCTGAAATGCTTTTGTAATTTTTCGTGAAGCACACCTGACTTTGCCAGGAGATAATATAATATGATAAAATTCATTGTTTCTGGCTTTTTGGTTCCCATTTAAAGCTGACAGGAGATTTACATATCCACTAACTACTCCAGAAAAAGGGAATTGCTGCTGGAGTTGACCTAGAAATTCAGAATCTCCTGTTTTTTTCTACATCTCCTGTTTTTTTCTACAGTAGCCTACTAGTACCGATAGTAGGCTTACAGGAAAGCTACAAAGGAACTGACTGCAGGAGCTTGTAGTGATGAGACAAGGGACAGTGTTTTTAAACTGGAAGAGAACAGGTTTAGATGAGACATCAGGAAGCAATTCTTCATCATTAAGGTGGTGAGACACTGGAACAGGTTGCCAAGAGAGGTGGTGGAGGCTCCATCCCTGGACACATTCAAGGCCAAACTTGACTCTGAGCAACTTGATCTAGTGCAGGATGTCACTGCTTACTGCAGGGGGTTGGACTAGATGGCTTCTGAAGGCCTCTCCAACTCAATTGATTCTATGATTGTATTTCCAAGGGAGGTGCTGCTATCCTGCTTTGTTCTTCTGGGTGAAGATGTAGTCTCATTCATTGAAGGAGTCTGCTGTTTGTGGAACACAGCCTTAGACAGTGTCAGTCTGAGAAGGTGTTATAACCAGTGTGCAAACATCTGAATTCTCCAAGCAATAGAAACTGAAGCTCCTCTGATACATCTCTGTATCCTGCTGTGGGATGGAGAAATAACAAGCATTCTAGCAGTGCGTGTGCTGCAGAGCTGGCAGCCAGGCTTGCTCATTTCCCAATCATCTGGGAATAGAACCCCTTTGACTGAAGTGACTGAAGAAGCAGAAAGGCACACATTAAATACGGTCTGGAACAAGGTGTAAGTCAGACAAGACTGCAAAAAACTTAGTGTTGTTTTCCGATAGTCTTCTGAGAATGTATGTTAAAAATGTGCTCCAGGCACCCCTGTGTCAGGCACTTCAGGACTCTGACTGTACCATGCTAAAAATCTCAGTAAAGCTGTGCAAAGTAGGACTGTCCTTCTTTGCCTCTGAAACCCAAAATTGCTTGCAAAACATCAGTGCCATTAGAACAGACATTCTGCATGTGCAGGTGCACCAAATTTCTTTCTGTAATTTCCTGAATCAAACAAGTAGGAAGGCAGGATCATAAACCTTAAGTAACTTTGAAGTGAAGTTATTCCATACTGAAGAATGTCATGAAGAAGAGGTATTTTACAAAAATATGTACTTCTTGTATGAAGTGAAAAAAAAATGAGTGGTCAGAAGGTTTGTATTAATGCTAAAAAAAAAAACCAGCAAACCTTGACTTGACAAGGTTTTGACAATGCTGTCATTTTTGTCAAACTTAATACATCAGTGTTACCCATTTAGAATGGGAACAAAGAGATATAAATTTAGAATATTAATATATTTTTTCATGGGACTAGAAGTGTTCCATTTGGATTTTCCTTTTGTAAATCTTTGAATGTCTCAGACACCTCTCCTTTCAGATTGTATTCTCAAACTGAAAGAATTTTGAATATGGGTAATGAAATATGGGACTCTCTTGTGTTTTCCCAAAAATAGTGTTGAGGGGCAAGGGATCTTAATGTAATCTTAAATGTGATACATATGTAAATACACCTTTGAATTCATTTCATTACTTGCTCCATTGAACCTCAGGGATATATCCCCAGTGGATACAATTGTCTATAAATTTTGGAAAGCATAAACATTTGCCCTTTTTTTTCAGTTTAGCTGTTAGCTTTACATTAAATATTTATTGAAACAAAGATCAAGAATTACTGAACAAGAATTCAGCTCAGTAATAGATTTTTTTCTTATTTCAAGGTCATTTGAATTTCTTTGAGCAAAATCTTCAGCTCACTAGAAACTAGTCTGAAAAATGTCATTTCATCTCCCTTAACATCAATGTACTTCACTTCTTGGAAGTGTATTATTATCCTCATAGTTATCTTCCTTATGTGTTGATATGCTTATCATATAATCAACAGTGATGGTCCAATTTCATATTTAACGAAGACACATGATTAGTAAGTACTTTGCTACAAGCTACATTGATTACATTTTCCTCATTTTCAGGTATCAGATAGAAGTTTTCAACTAATTATTTCAGAGTTTGTAGGGGGAAGTGCAAAATACATTAAGGGAATGAAATTGGTAACATTTATATTGAGAATAAATGGGGGTGGGATACAAATAATTTTACAAACACGTGCATACACAGGAGATCTTCCAATCAGAGCCTGATATTTTCAGGCAGGCTTCTGGTGAATTTATTTTTAATTTATTTTGCTTTCGAAATCAGCCCCGAGTGCAATATTTCTGATTTCATGCATTTAACAGAGGTGCTTACGTTAGTACTACAACTATCCTAAGCTCCTTTAGTAGTCAATGGAAAAAATTAACACCGCTAGACAACATTTTAGCTCACCAGACTTTGCAATTTTCCTTTAGAGATGTCTCTTCCTGTGTCTTCCTAGCAATGGAGGGGATCTGAGGAGATAATACTCCTCTCTCCTCAGTGCTTTACCACAGTGGGATTATTCCAGGCTCCATGTAGAAGCAGGAACTTGTCCAAGCTCGGTGGAATACAGCCAGAAATAACATCATCCTAAACATCTTGAACCTAAAATTTAATCTTTTTGAAAGAAATAAATTTGTGTTTGTCATTTCACATACAACATTCTGAAAACCATTCTTAAGTAAGAAACTTCCTAAGCTCTTTTTGTTACTTTTGTAATGATCGGTTATGAATCACTGTTGCCATATTGCCTCTCTTCTTTACCACATTTCATGGTGGCTCTTGTCGTTTGACTGCATAGTAAATACCAGGTAGTGACAGTCTAATTAGATGATAATTGCTACAAATGTTACAAAGCAAATAGAGCCAGAGTCAGTTACATAGTAATTATCCTTAGCCCCACTAAGCACTTTTCCAAGTATGTTGCTGAAACATTCAACTATTACTACTTTTCCCCTCACTTCCTTTCTGCTCTGTCAAGAAAGGAGTTTAAAATTACTTTCTAGACTTCCAAATTCTTCGCAATCCCTTTACACCTTTGCTACATGCCCCCACAATGTCACACTCTGCTTGTGAAAGCCCAGTCAATTCTCTGTCCTTTCCATTTGGTTACACACATCAAGATAAGAAATTGACTTCTCTGTCTTGTCATATTGATATTTACAAATGCAAATATTTGCATTTGTGTTTCTTATTTTTAGGTAACCAACCAAGCATAAGTGAATCACTGCAGAAGTTCATGCTCTAAGAAGACAGGGAACCATTAACACAGTTTCTTTTTGTGATAGGAAGATAAATAGTGCTGTGTGGAGATTTTGGCACCTTCACAAGAAGATGCTAACATTTTCCTACTGAAATCCCTCTGGTTTTGTGGCCATTTTCATTTTTTGTTACAACTATACCTAGGATTTTCACAGTTTGTTGGCAAGATGTAAGACTGCCTCTTTGTTCTACTTCCTCCTGCTTATTAATTTCTTTTTCATTTGTTCTTACATTTGTTCTTTTTTCTGTTTCCTGCTAAAATTTTGACTCATATTTTCCTATTTTTTCTACTCTTTATCAGATAGATAATTATCTGATTCCTAAGGCAAAGAGTTTAGTAGCTGGTGTAGGAGGACTGTAATGAAGCCAACAGCAATAAACATTGGGCAAGCTTCATTAAAACCAACAAACAAAACCTAAACTAAACACATAGAAACCTAACCAAAACTAAAACACCCTACATCAAATAAAAAAAAAAACCCACAATCAAACAAACAAAAACAAAACAAAAAAAGAAACCCCCAAATGCCCAGAAACTCAGCCTCCTCTCCCCAAAAGAGCAATTTGTACGTCTGTGTTTTTATTCCAGTCTCCATACCTGCCGCACGATGTGCATCAAAAATTGCATCTGGTCTATCCTGCACGACAATATTTTGTTATTTGACTACTGCTTGTGGGAAAGAGTACTGGAACCACTTCAGATTGGTTGAGAAGCTGAAAAAGATCAAAAAGACCACTCCAGTTCACATCTTTTGGGGTCTCTGCACCCAGTATTAATATGGTTACAAAAATGGAATCATTTAGGCAATGGCAAGTGTTTGAGTCCGTTCCACAAACAGCAAAAATAATGTATATGAAGAAGTGTACTGGTAAATTTGTATGGTAGACTTGAGTCTGCCCCCTAGTACTTCATCTGAGAATCAGCAAAATACTTCTTATCAAAACGTTTCTCTTTTTATTAACTTTCTCTTGCAGCAAATTCTGGCACCTTTTGGAATGAGCAGATTCTGGGTCCTATAAAATTATTTCTATAATAATGTGAATTAAAATATTAATAAATACTGGTGTTCTGCACTCTATGTTAAGTCTTGTTTTGCTTTTGATGGCCAGCTGTTTGTGAGAGTGGTGAGCCCTGAATGAACATGAACAATTACATAATGAACTTTAACATCAGATAAGAAAGTCAACATCAGAGACCAAGACTCCTGTGGAAGTTGTTGAATAAAGGTAATTTTTTCTTTCGGTTTAATAGGAACAACAATGGTTGAATTACTTCAGTACAATATGTTTACACTCATTTGTAGCTCATTCTCAATCCCATTAACAAGCTTTTCCCACCCTTAAGTACTGGGAAAGAAAACATTTGCAGCTATTAACAAATGCAGTATTTAATGAAATTATAACCCCGTCTGAGCAGAGTCTTTCCAAGATATTGTATTGCTTGTTGAAAGTCAGTTTTACAACAAAATAATCACCAGTACGACATAAATTTCAGTGCTTTAGTTTTCATATGTAGTTATTTACTATATTACTCCTCAGGGGTGAAAACAAAATGTGTGCAAATGAATTTAGATACACAGCAACTGATTTTCCGGTGATGATATAATTAAGGCTATAAAAGACCGCCTACATGTGACAGCTACTGCGGGAGCCCCTCACATGCTCTTATGTACACAATGACCATCTTTTTTTCTTGGTGTGCTGTAACACTTGTCCGTTTGCAAAGCAAGCAAATCATTCAGATTCTTAAAAAGACTACAAAACACTGAGAAGCACAACAATTAGACTGCTCTGACTCTGATTTTGCATTAGAGGAAAATAAATGTTGTGATTCAAAATGCATCCTGTTTGTTTAAGTACTTGTTTTCAGAACATACACATGAAAGTCATGGGAACAAAGTTTCATCATTCCGATTTCCAGTTCTTTCCCAAGATGATTACCTGATGTCTGGAACAATTGCCTTTTAGGGTCTGTCTACTACCTAAACAAAATATTGATCCATTTTGGCTTCACTTGGGATTAGGGCCATGCTTGAGTAGACATAGTGTAATATTTTCTTTTGTATCAAGGGAGACTTCAATGCATTGGTTTTTTGGGGTGGGTTTTTTATTGTTTGTTTGTTTTCTTCTTTTTTTTTTTTTCCTGCTGCCAAAGGAATTTACTAAGTGCTGCAATTACAAGCACAATTCAACTTCCTGTTCTTGTTCACCTGAGAGAGCAGAAGGTAGGTGATTGTGGCTGCTGAGCTGTGGAGGGAAGGGACAGGAAAAAAGATAGCCAAGTACTACGAGGTGAGCTCTACCATTTTAAGAAAAAAACACTTTAGTGACTTTAAATCACATTTTGGAATCCACGAATATGAATGCAGAAAACCCATACTTTTAACAGGGAGCAGCATATAAATATTAATGACTTGAACTTCACCATGGTATGGAGAACTATTTCAATAGGTGTTTGAAGCCACTTTTTACTCGTTTGTTCAGAAAGTTCCTGTTGCCTGAGGTCGATGTGTTCACAAAGAAGACAGAGAAGTCTTAAAAAAAGAATAATTTCATTCAAATAAAGGGAAAGTCCACTGAGACATTTCTCAAGTGGGGTCTCTCAAATTGGTGGAGAGCATATTTTCTCCCAGCCGTAAATGACTTTTACTACTGGCTGCAAGGTAATTGGGATTTACAGACTCCCCTGGTATGCCTAATAAGAAAATTAAATTCTGATACTCATATCTAAATCATGTTTGCAATTTCCATATGTAAGTTTTGGAGACATTGTTTGCTCTTAATCAACACTTTTAACTGTAAAAGTTATCTGGTTTATTCTGTTTGCAAGTACAATCATCATTTGTAGGGACACTCCTATCCTTATCCTTTCTCACAGGCAAAATTTCATGCATTTCTTTAGTTCCTTTCAGACACATGTGCTATGTAAGAACAATAGTTAGTAACCAGGGCTGGTCAAAATACTTCTGTGAAATTTCTTTACTAATACAAAACTGCATTTTCTGGCAAAAATTACTCCTTTCAATAGATGTATTGAAATTCTGTTAGAAACCCAAGTGTCTGAGAAATGAAAAATGTAAAGTTTTGAATGAGAATATGGAATGTTTCATCTGAAAGCTGAAAAGATCAGCCCAAATAGTGCTATTTTCTGCTGTGAGTTATGCTTTTTAATTGACTTGTAGATCATAAATCAGGCAACACATCTCCCATCTTCATTAAGAGGAGATAGAAATGAATTATGTGAGAAAGAGTTAGGCTGGAGGGCCCATCAAAATGGCAGAAGAGGATTATAAATCCTGAACAACAATTATAACAATACCTTCATTAGGAATGTTGCACTGTTCTGAAGAGAACATTTTGACATGTTTCATGTCTGAATTTCTCAAAAATAGAATTTTCTGTATCTAAAACTGTGATATCTCTTGGCACACTGAAATAAATTTTAATATTTTCTGTATCCTGGCCTTTTAAGTTTTTTTAATCTAACATAAATATTCACAGTGCATCACCCCACACAGTGATCTGTCTTTTATTCACAATAATATCCTCCATTATGAGTTGAACTATCATCAACTCAAACGTCTTTAGAGCCTTTGCTTTCATTAGAGATGCTCCTGGGGCCTCCCAGGTTAAATTTGCTGATAGTCTTAGTCTCAGATTAGATCCACATCATAGCTATCTAACAAGCAGAAGCATTTTCAGAGATGTTACCACAAGATCTCTAATGTGTTTGTAAACAAAAAAAGAAAAATTATATTAAAAAATCGAGGCTTTGAGGGTGCCATCAGATTAATGAAAACTCATCACTGTTAGTTCTTGCCAAAAAAGACAATATTTTGGAGTTTTTCCTAAAGAGACATGCTGCTTGTTGCCTGCTGTGTTTTTGATTTTTTAAAAGATTCTTCATAATGTCCAATTCTCTCTCAAAACATCTTGAGAAATAACAGCTGGCATGATGAAATCTGAGGTTGCAAATCTCAAATTAACCCTACTGGGCCCAGTCACTACACACTTAAACATATCACAATATTTCCAGAGGACTATTTCAGAGTCACAAATTCAGAAGTTAAATATATTTGCTCTTCATAATTTTCTATTCTCCTTATACTAAACTTCAATATTCCGTCAAAAGCAGAAAAAAATCAGGTAATTCTGATGAACACTTAGCAGCTTGTGAGAAGAATTCAGTCTTGCTGTCTATTATCATTCCTAATTGTTCTTCAATGCAAAATGAAGCTGAAAATATTTAATAAACTTTGTAAATGTTTCAAAATTTTAATGAATTTTCACAGTGTTTGATTCCATTGTGACCCTGGGTTGCCTCTGGTATTATTGTCACTAACTATTTTTGAAAGAGTTTAGATTGTATTTGTAACCTTATTAAAATCTAACTTGTTCTTCTACCCACAGGAAGAAGAAAGGAGTTTACTCAGCATTGCAATTACAAGGGCTTTCAAGTTTCTAGGCTTTTTATAATATCTTGTGTCATCAAGATGTCAGAAAGAAAAGTTTCCTCAGTTTATTCGCAGTAACCCGACCAATTAGAGGGCAATATGATAGCAAGGAAACACCGAGAGCTAGGACACATAAATCAGACACTGCTTTCAACAAAAAATCAGTACTTTGTGGTTCTCAGAATATAATGTCACTGCAGATAGAGGTATATTTGAAATACTATTTAGAGCTCTTGCCAGCTGTGCATTGTTCCAGTGGCTCTAGAGTTCAAGAGCTGTTTTGCTTTTATTAGAAATTTGATTGTTATCTGCAAAAGCTGTATTTTGTTTTCATTAGGACTATAAGCAATGGGAAGCAGAAGTGCTGATTCTTGAACAGCCTTACAAATTTAACACCTGATTTTGCAAAAAATGGAGAATTTGACACAGATCCTAGGATTTAATGCTCCCCACTGAATGTCAGATTCCCTTATTCCAAGGACAATAAATGCAATTATTGAACCCAATGTATCTTTTGTTTTCTCCCTTGCTTCTGAGGGCTGCCACCAGAAAACAGCTTACACAAATCAGTGATTCTGCTTCCATTGGAATCACAAGTGACAAATTTATCTTCTGCATTTGCACTCAAATCCCAGAGGTTTGGACATGCTTTGAGGGCACCTCAAGAGGAGGGACTTCCTGAAACATATGAGCCATTTAAATAAGAAAATTCAGGTGAGAAAACATTCCTCAGCATGAGCAAGGGATATGGAAGATTCTGTTATATAATTTTCTGTCCAACTTTTGATTTGTTACCACAGGAACAAAAAGCTCATAGCTTTACTGTTTCTAGAAGACCAAAGGATTTACCACTGAGGTTAATTTGAATAGTCTACTGAAAATACCAAAATATAACAGATCATAATATCAGATACAAAAATCACAAATATGGTGGTCACCTAATGATTTTTAAGATTTTTTTTCTTTTTTTTTTTGGAAGGAGAATTAGAATGGATCACAGGAGCTTGGAGAAGGAAGAAAAAAGAGTCCAGGATGAAGTTAAGATGAATTAAGAAGATAGCTGATTTTATATAGAAAATTTTGAAGAAAATATGACTAAACATAAAGGACTGTTTTATGAGTAGGGATCACACATTTACATTTCCACATTTGCATTTGCAAGCAAATCTCAAAATTTCAAGACACAAAAATTTAGATAACCAGTAACTCCAGCTGCCAGACAGCATGGGGAGAAATATAAAAAAGAGACCACTTAAACATTTTCAAAATGCCAAAGTGATATAGAATTTAATTCCCTCTTACAATACAAAGATTTTCTATCAGCTTTGTGTAAATCAAGTTGAAGTGTATGAAGCACAAATAATTAAAGATATCTTCCTCCTCTGGGGCTGGCAATCAACATGCTTCAGTGGAAAACTTTAAGTGAAATAATTTTTTTTTTAATTCAAAGTTATTCTCATTATATTGTGCAACAAAAATGCAGAGAGTGAAAATATTATATTTTTAGATCCAAATGTATCTGCTCAACTTAAATGCTGAACTTGCTTTTCAAGACAGGTGTCTAGAATCATTATGCTGAAACCATGTTTTATGAGAACAATGAGAACCTGACATGATGGTGAGTACTTACTTTCCAGAAAGTAAAACCAGAAATTAAAATGCACATATGAGATCAAAGTCTACAAAAAGCACACTTCTGAATGCATTTTGTCTACTTACTCCCACAAGAAGTAAAACCAGAAAATTCTAATCTCTAGGGATGAGGAGGAGATTCAGCATGGTAAATATAAGGTTGTCACTTTACTAGTGGCAGATTTCACCCCCTGAGTTCACTGCTTATTTTTATAAATCTAAATGTTACTTTCTATATAATGTAGTGTGAAATAATAGCATCATACTGAAAGCTGCACTTGCAAAAGTTAGATTTAAATACTCACCCTAAAAGCAAGTAAATTTATTTGGACTATCATTTTATTTTCTACCTTAAGTTTTTGGTCTTGCTATTATGCTTTGGGTTGGATATTTTTTCTTACTTTGGATGACAAATTATTGCTCTTCCAGCAGGATGACACCTTTACTGCTACATGGTTCAGCACAGACTGGTTATTCTGAGTTCAGATGATGCAGCTGGCCCTGGAAAGAGGGATTTGCTCAGCTGATCAAGAAGACAAAGTTTTTAATCACGTTTTTAACTTTCAGTAATAGTCATTGTTTATTATGTTTTAAAATAATGAACATATTTAAATACTATAAGCATATACATTGATGGTGCTGATTGTTGGTTTCTAACTATCTTAATAACACTCACAAACAATTACTAAAAAGTTACATAGCATATAGTTACTAAGCAATAAAAGCATAGTAGAGAGCAAGCCAAACACCACCAAAGAATGGGAACATCTCATATTAAATAACCACACTGGAAGTCAAAAAATAACTTCATTGAATCCTAATCACAATGATGTGATTTTCTCAGTACTTCAGAACTCATTGAGAAGTAAATTCTTAGAACAGTTTGGGCTAGAAAGAATCTTAAAAAGCACCTTGTTCCAGCCCTCCTACTAAGGGCAGGGACATCTCCCTTTAGACCAGGTTGAAGTTATAGCACAGATACTGAAATACTATTTGTTTTTACTGGGAAGACACCAGATTTGCAGGTGTAGTGAGTTTTGGGCTTAGCTGCAGTTATCAAGAGGCATTCCTACACTGTTAAATCCCAACTATTTTTAGAAGCCTTTTGCACTTATTCATGCAGTGCTCATCAGTGTGTGAAATTATGGCATGAACTGATCAGTATGTGAAAGTGAGGTTCATGGAGTTAATTTATGAATGAATTATAGCAGAGATGCTGAATATACTTAAGGAAGGCTTTGCCACCTGCTTAAATGAGCTATGTAGGTGGTTGAAACCAGTATGACTGAAAATGAAGATTGGCTGTAATGTACTAAAACCACAAAAATATTAGAAAGTTACATTACATGGACAGCTAATTGCATTTGACTTGGATAGCTAGTGTAAAGTCATGGAGGGCAGGATTGTAGAAACTCAGTTTTTACTGTTAAAAGAGCAGAATTTGAAGACAATATTTCAAGCTATCAAAATGGCTAACAAATAAACAATCTTTCTGATGAAGTCATTGAAATCAACAGCTCCATGTACAGCTATTATGTCAGTGTGCTAGGAATATAAGTGCTTTAGCTCCTCAAAATAAGATATTCCAGAGAAAGTAAGAATTGGTTATGTCCAGCTGCTCTCAAATAAACTGATTCACTTTCACACAGCTTAGACTCAAAGAGGCTGTGAACATCAGGTGGAGTCAAGAGTAAAATGTAATGGAAAAAAATTAGTAACAAAGAATAATTCTGCAGCAACATGCTCCATTAGACCTGAAATCCTCTGGAAACTCAAAGCATCCAGGAAATATTTAAGTCATATACATGATTTTGGTGAGAAAACAATCAGAAAGAGGCCTAATTTCTGGTATTGAAAAGTTCTCGTACACTTAATGCATCTAGATAGATAATTGTGCATGTCAAACCAATTTTGCTGGAGATGCAATGCATCACACCGTAATGTCCAACATGATGGATAGTTTACCTCCTCTCTACTTTGAGACATAGTGGTGGCATTTGATAGTGTACTAAGTGGCTGTTTTACAGTTCCTGGATAGAAAATATGCAGAAACAATAGTGAAAAAAAAATGTTTTGATCGTCCTCATAGTGCTCTTGCTTGTTCTTGGGCTGTTCCTTGAGTGTTAAACAAGTAGCATGAGCTAGGTAACAAAACTATGAAAAATCAGGGGTAGATATTTTCCCATAAAATTATGCTTTGAGATTATTATAAATTTCAATTAGTAATATTTTTTTTTCAATGATCACATAATCTTAAAGGTATGGTCATAGCTCCACAATCAGCTGTATGAAGATGAAAATTAAATATTGGCTATGAAAGCACAATCATATGTTTGTCATTGTTTTAATTGACAGGGAAACAATTTAAATTTTTTTTTTTTTAAGTGTGAAATTATGTATAAAGAAAGACATTTATATTTCAACAAAGTGGTAATTTCCTGGGCATCAAGGAAACAGTGTGAGAAAAAATTTAGTGGCTTTATTTAACTAATTAAGGAGAAGCCCTAATAAGCCGAGAAGCAAGCAGTTCTGGATGCTTAGCCGTTAGCCAGAGGCACACCTATTGGTGAAAGGTTAGGTCATTTATAGGTTCACTATTACATTAAACATATGCATATTCAGTCATCACTGCAAATCATTAACGTATTTTTCCCTTCTCTCCCTTTTTTTTCACGTTTTCCCTCTAGAGTTTTTCCTTCTCTTTCTTCCCAAAGTTAGAAGATATCTCACATAAGTTTGGCCTAATCACTGAGGCTTTGTATGCAATCTAAAGGTAACAAGACAAAAGGCCTGTTGTCAGGCTCTAAAGAAAACGAAGAACTACACAAAGTCTCAGTATGCCTGTCTCTGCACTCTAATTGCTAATTTGCAGTTCTATGCATCCAACAAAGCCTGGGTTGCTCCTCACTCCTCTGGTCTTTTCGAGAGATAATGGAGCTGGTCTCAACAGCTGATTTCTTATGTGAAGGTCTTCAAGGCATTCCTTTAGACTGCAGTTAGGTATTCCTCATTTCAGTTTCTTGACTTACATATTCCTGGAGCAATTTCTATTGATGTATGGCCCAGCTTGCTTGATAGGAGGGGTTCGATCAACATGTCCCAAGAAAGACCGAATCAATTTCATCCATCCTGTAATATCTTAATAAGAATTATGCTTTTAAACAATTATGAAAGCCTTCCTAATTATTTTCCACAATAGTTGAAGTCTTCAGAAAAAGGCTAGCAATTTTCAGAGGTAAGAAAAAATAGGGGGTATGGTTCCAAGAAGGAAATCTTAAAAAAATATGAAAGAAAAAATATGAAGGGAAAGAAATGAAGCTTGGTACACTGGTGTACTGAAAGCAGAAGATACCTCTTTCATGTTGCATTGCCTGATCTGGTAAATTTGGAGACTGATTTTTGAAATGTCTGATACTGTAACTTTTTTTAATAATTCATTGTTATGTCTCTCTTGACTAGAAAAAGGCAAGTGGAAACAACTACTTACCTTTCTTTCTCCTAGGACTATACATTTGTAATAACATTTACCTTTTAAAGGCAACGCAAAGCTGCAAGTTTATTTAAAAGCAAGCAGGTATCTAGAGCTAAAAATGGAAATGTGATTAGCTCTATTTGCCTAAGTTGTACATCCTTTACATTTTAAAAGACTGTAATCCTCTGTGTACCATTGTTGTTTTTTCATGTATAAAAGCAGAACTTATTGCACAACTAAATCATACAAAAATACATTAGAAGCCCTAATGCTGCCTTATATGGCTGGTGAAATAATGGACATGTTCTGTTCACTGTCTAGGCCATTATAATGTTATTACACAGTCATTAAATTGAAGCTGTTATTCCACTGCTAAAACAACTGATCAATATCCATTACCATTCAGTGATGGTTGGAGCCAAAATGAGATTATATTGCAAATGAGCCGCAGACAAGGTAATGATCCCTCCACTATGATATATTTAAAGGCATTCTCTAAAGCAGATAATTTTCTTAAGAGGGAGTACAACTTTTCTATCAAGTCTCCAGCTAGGCAAATAAAAATGGGCTTTAATTATATAGATCCTTACCTAGCACAGTTTATAATTAAATAATAGTGTCCTAGGCAAAAATAACCACTACTGTATCAAGGAGATAATTTCTAGTTTCCTTCTATTGAGTTTTACATGTTCTGCAGTTGCAACTGCTGTGTCATGTTGAGCCCTGTCCCTTACCAAGAAAAGAACCCATTGATACTGCCTTGTATCTTAGGGAGGAAAATTCCAAAAGATGTTTAAAAATAAGAATATAGAAGGTATAGATCTCCTTAGAAGGACTTTTATTGTTTCTTTCCCACAAGACCCATTATAAACTTGCTTTCCCCTTTCTTACCACTTACAAAGTTGATCTAAACCTCTTTCAAACTATGCTCGAGAGATTCCTTCAAGGTCATGTCAGTCATTGACTTGAGAGATCCATTATTTTGGATCAAACTGATTATCATGCCCGGATACCTGGGTATTTATTATTTACTGAGGATTTGACATCTCATCAGAGAAATGTCCTTACATGCAGGTATTCCACCTCCTTTGCATTCCACATATTCTTGCAATATGCAGATACAGCAGGTTGTCCAATTGGTCCATCTTGCGCCTCTTTTCAGCTGGTCCTGCAGTTTGACTAGTGAAACCAAAGGCTTCACAAGCACATTAAACAGATTTGGATAATTTATATAATTTATAGGATAGTAATATAATAATATAGCATAATATAATAAAACATCACAGCTTACTACCATATCTCAAGTTCATTTTCCCTTTCCCACTTGTTTTTCTTCCCTGGTAGATTTCATTCCCTTTTTTCCCCATAGTGGCTGTTCCTTCATTGTATACAGACAAAATGTTCAGCTTCTTCCAAATATCCTTTTAGGAACCAGAACTTATATCCTTCTTTTAAATTCAATTTTCCATGATTATTAACATAATTTTGGAATATTAACAACACTGTAGCCTTCATTAATGCAAGCTGGCTTAAAAAATTGTAGCTTTGCTTTTGACACTATAATGACTATTTGGAAGGAAAAATTACCAGTAATTATGATAGGATTACATAGTCATTTATATACTAACTATAAATACTTCCCATAGCAGAAAGAATTTTTCTAACACTAAGGCAGAAATATTGTAAATCTAATACCTCTTTTTCTTACACCTATACTCAATATTCCTGTGGGACTTACTTTCTGTGATACTGTGAAGTCTGAGCTCTGCAGCAGGGGCCTGAGGGACCTTGGTGAATAATTGAGGCAAGGAAGCCCTACTACTCCATGGATATAATGTAGGCTATTCTCTCTGTAATTCTACATGCTCATAAAAAAAAAGTTGTGACATACTGACCATCTGAGCTACTCAGTAGAAAAAAACATGCTGGCTGTTTTTTTGCTGTAATTTTTGCTGTTGCTTTCTTTTTTTCTCATGTAAAACTAAGGCCTTTTTCAATTTTTGCAGAACGAATGTTTCTTGACCATTTTTTTAGGCAGATCATCCTCAGCTTCTCTCTCTTTGGCTTGTTCTTCTCTTCTTCTCAACAGCTTTTCCCTATTATCAACCCTATTTGGTATCTCCATTTAGGACTTCATTTTCTTCTCTGTTGCTTCAGCAAGACTCTTTGAGAATAACCAGTGCCTACTTCCCTTTGTCTCCAAATCTCCTCCACTTCCCACTAAGTGCTGAAAACAGGCATCACTAGTAGGCAGCTGGTGTCTTGTGGCATGTAATTCTAGGTCTCCCTGCTTCTTCCACAGCCTGCCAGCCTGTCCCATTTGTTTTATGGTCCTCTATCTTGCTTGGGCTGCTGCAGTGAAGTGCTGAAATACCTGGGTTGGCCATTACCACAATCACTGTTGTACTGCAGTGGAAGAAGCCATAGAGGAGTAAGATCTTACAACCACATCAGGAAAGGACTGAGGCAGCTGCAGTGTGTGTTACTGTTTCTTACACAAGAACAAGTGAAGCTGACCTGCCTCTCCCCAGTGCCATCTCTCATTGCTCTCTATGCTTGCAATTCCTCAGTTCCTTGTCAGGACAGCAAGAGTGATTGGATCATAGTCCATGGCTACTCTTGGGCAGGATAATAATACCAACAATAAATAATAAACAGCAGCAATAACCCTGCATCATCTGACAGTTCAAAGGCATATTTAATGCAAAAATAAATAAATCATTGTTATGAAGAGACTCTTACAGTCCCTTCTATACTACTATATTTTGCTTCTTTTAATGCAAAGCATGTATCGCAGCCTGACAGCCCTGACAGCAGAACTGTCAGAAGATTTAGTGGAGTTGTATGATTTTCTTTCTCTGATCAAACTAAGAACCAACTTGTCTAGGCAAATCTGTAACGAGGTTTGGAATGTTGACAGAAGAAGGGCACACTGGGGAGAAGCACAGATCATAAAAGCTATCTAATCTAACCTAACAAATGTTATAATTCTTAATGACTTTTGTCTTGTTGATTTTTTTTTCCTTACCCAGTTGTTTCTTAGGCAAGTCTTTGTTTATGTATTCTATATGAATACATTAATTACTTCTTAGCTTCTAGACGTCTGAGGGTTGGCGCTGGTAAGGAAAGGAGATACTCCTATTTATAACAAGCGTTTGATCAATAATGTATTGCAGATGCACAACCCGTAGTACGTTGTTGCAAACACACAGATAGGATGCCTTCCTACTGCACCCACTGCAGCAGCTCGCTGTGCAGAGTCCACCATTGTCCCATCCAGATAGAGGCCAATGAACATCTTGCTGCTTAATTGCAGGTCCATTAGAACAACAACAAAGGTTAAGTTCCTGCAGTAGCTGACATTTAAGTGGTAAATATAAGCAAGGTCCGGGCAGGAGAAAGGAAGTGGGGTGCTATTTTTATCACATGAAAGGAATGATTTTTCTGGAGTCATGAGGATGATTCTGTTGCTATTTCAGAGCTGCATTCTCATTGGCTTTGGCTAAATATAACAAAACCATGAAGAAAAAAAGAATTTCAAAAGACTGAAGTGAAAGGAGACCTTAATTCCCTTTCACTTACACCTATCTCATCAACACTTACTGCACTGAAGGAAAATTGTAGGTGAAGTGATTCTCGTGGATTGAGTCTCTCTTTTGTGACACAAATGCCAACTGAACAGAACCACATTCTCTCTGTATTACTTCATCAGCTTCAGTGGGTACAAATGAGAATAATTTCCAATGTAATGCAACATAATTTAGACAGCAGGCACATTTAGATTCAATGTTATTGTAATACAGAATGAAAATTACTGCATTCTATTCAACAAGTAATAATGATCAACTGTAGTCAGTAAATGCCTCAGCTAAGAGTAGCTTAAATAACCCTGAGATAAATACATATTAGTAAAAACGTTTTTCTCTTTCATTAACAAAAACTCTAAATGCTTTTTTGTGCCCAAACTAATTACATTGTTCTAAGGAATGACCTGGCTTTGTCATTACTTCGAGTGCTTGAAGTGGTATTGAAAGACTATGTGTAGATATAAATCTGTAGCATCTTGACCTAGATGCAAGAACTCGGTAAAATGATGCTGCTCTGGTTACACAGAAAGATGGAATGGTCACTTTAAGCTTTAAAAAGTAATAATTGCCTTCCATGGCATTAAGTATATAAGCAATACAGTAAATATTGTGAAAAAAAAATTACATTAAAATAGGAAAATTTTTTTTCAATCTTTTAGAAGCTAGGCAAAAAGCAATTAACATACTACACTGAAATTTTACTGTCATTTTTAATTTCTAAAGTGGTCTTTTCATTCAGTTAATTTTGTTATATTTATCATTATGTGCTGTTTTACACTACTTCCATTTTCTTCATAAATTTTCCACCATTTCACCAGTACTTCACTTAATCTGTTTTGCTCAGCAGATGGTAACTGAATGGCCAATGGCCATTCTGATGTTTGAGAATAATTTGGAAAATAATTATTTTGTGATGGCTTCCCAATACTTTAAAGCACATTTGATTATCAGATTTGTTTTAGTACCTCTGAAAATTGCATATGCATAGGCTTCCCTTATCATAAAATGCAGTATGTTAATGGTCAGTATCAGTTATGTTTCCTTTGGTGTGTTCCTTTCAGAACCTTGAGTCACTTGATTTCTATTACAACAAATGCACATCCTATATTGTGATATATGGAGGTTTTTTCTACTATATACAAGTAAAATTTCATCACCAACATCATTCTACAGAAAGAATATGTAAAGTTCAATGCTTGTCTCCTAATCACAAGACTATCATATTAAACTTAAAATCTTTTAATAATGATCTCATGTATTTCCTTCCAAAATTATGTAATTTTTTCCTTTGTTGTTTAGTCCCACTCTTTCTCTAAAAGGGCTTTATATATGCTTGAGGTTAACAGTCAGAATGACAGCTACATAGTGTTTTATATTTCTGCAACACTTTAGTTTATAAAGTGAAAAAACAGACAAACTGTACCAATTCATCTGGGACTTCTTGCCTTATGAGCACATCAGTGATGTGTATAGTATTGTCTGTGGGATAAAACCAAGTGATTGATAACACTTTTTCCCACCTAAATGCTGAGTTACAAGTGTTTAGAATAAAATTATTTTTTCTAATGGAGTTTACTGAAGTATGAACATCACTGGGGAGGGTGCAAACACAGTTTTTCAATAATCCGATCCTGCTCCATCTGAAGTAATTGAAAAACATCCATTAATTTTCAGAGAGGCAAGTTTAGGACAAAAGAAATTCAGCGTAGAAAGTTATACAGTGTGAAGATAAAATGACTAGATACCAGGATCCTTTATGTCAAGTTTTGACAGGTTTCTGTCAGCATCAATAGTTCAACCATCCCCAATTGTGGTGTCATAAAGAATGGACTGCACCCACCAAGATCAGATCAAGAGTAAGTTTAGGAATGACCACGTGGTGTACTATCTGATTTAGTAAAGCATAGTCATCAAAATAAACAGCTTAATTTCTGCAGATTTACCTCCACAGCAGATCAAAACTCAGTCCAGAGCAATCGTTTTTCCTGCATCATTGGTTTAATCATAGTGGAAGATCACATTATGGTTTTATGCATCCATATCTACTTCTAAAACACCTCTGAGGAGTAGGATGTTTACTACTTTTACCCTAAGTAAAAAGGCAAAAGTGCTTCCTTTTCTTTTAGGAACTTGATCCTCTGCAGCACTGAGCATGCTGTAGAAATGTCAAGGGCTTTGAATTGCCATTAAAGTCAGAAGCTTGAAAGGTTGAGTCATATAGACATTTATTTTATAGCAATTAATAAACTGAGAAATTAAGTTGCTAATATACTATACATCTTAATTAGAAGCCACATCTTCATTTCAATTTAATTACTTTCCTCTGCCATGTCTTCATTTCAATTCAATGACTTTGCTGCTTTCGTAACAAAGGTGCAGACTCACATATAAGATTTATAATGGACTCGATTGTTCTTTTGTTGTTTGTTTATGTGAAACTTGATGAGAAGAATGATGAACATTAAGTGATCTATTTTTAATCCCAGTGCAGAATTTTCACTGATGTATGTGGAAGACACATACTCCCCAGTGCTTTTAGGAAAGTTTTGAAGCTAGCCTGTACTTTAGACAGCTAGCTATTTTTAGTTCATTCCTTCACACCATTTACATTAATTTATGCCATAGTTTATCTTACTGTGTGTCCAGTTACAATTGGAGGTTCAATGCAGTGAAACTAACAGAATGGAAAGGACCTCCTTCAAATACGAATTTCAAAGCAAGTCAAGGACTAAAAAATACCTCTGAACTTTGGGGGAGAAAAAAAACCCACAACACAACCAAAAAAATCTCATCAACCCCTTGTACCAGTATATGCTAATTCTTTTTCTATATTAGTACAGCTTTTCAGGCTTTACATAAATTTGTTTAGTAATTTCACTAACTCAGTGCTACACATCCAGCTATCACACAGACTGTAGTCCTTTCACACATACTTTACCTTATTCACCTAATTTTAGCTTTACCAATCTATCCTAATTACATAAAGGACCTTGCATCATCTCAGCTGGGCATCTGTTCCACAAACATATGGGATAAGATTTCCCATGAACCCAATTCTTTGAATTTATAAGACATAATGAACAGTGAGCCAATATTCTTCTGCTTTAAACAAAGAGTGATCTGAGCATAGGCTCTAAATTTGCCATCCAAGGATCAGGTACCAGAACTTCCAACCCCTACTGTGCATGAGAATGTTGTCTTGACACAATATACCTCTTTCCAGCACTGCTGATCAGTTCAGATAAATGCCTACCTCCACTTAGTGCTGATGCTGTCCCCCAGTAGGCATGTCATCCCAAGTACTTGAAACTATTTCGCATCACCTGGCTTTTCCCATACTGTGTGCTCATTTTTTTTATGGTGACAGCATACTACCTTTACTCACAGGCATCTTTTTTCTCAAAATTCAGGAAAACCAGCCTAAGCTGTTTAAGTGCCTCATTTTTCCTAGCCTTGCTCCTCAGTGTTTGAAACAGGAGTTGGAATCTCTCCAACAGAAGGAAAAGAGGGGCATGGAAAGCCTGGATCCAGGTCTAGTTATCTGTATTTTGCAAAAGCACGCCATAGTCTTTAAATGAGGTACATGGATGCTGCTTTCAAGTGATGGCTTCTCGAAGTTTGGAAGTGTGTTGCTATAGGATGTTGCAGAACTGAATGTATAAATGGGCTGATAGACAGTCTTAGGGAAGAGATGCATAAGCACCTATTAAAGATAAAGATTGTTCATGTTAGTCAGGAAATCCCTCAGCTGCCAACTCTCATTTGTGGGAGGGAGTGTGAGGATAAGGATGCTGTGAGTCCTGCACTGTTTTTTGGGGCATTTTTAATGACTTTCCAATTCAGAACATTGAAATGTATGGATTTTGTTGTGATCCCGTGGGGCTGTTCATACATAGTTTAGAAGATTAGACCATGATCACAGAAAGACTTAAGATCTGGATGACAGAATAAATTCAAATGAACTAATTATCATAAATTTCTAGAAAGAGAATAACCAGCACTGAGTATATTAATTTTTGTCATAAATACTATTCTGGAGCAAAGGGAGCCATCAAGAAAAATGAGTTTTCTAGTTTCCTCAGGACACAATACTGTATTTTTTGTTTGCACATCAAAAAGCTTGAGTTATCTGTACCAGAAATCTACAAGAATGGCAAATGAAGTTAAACATGCACACACTGCAGATTTTAACTGTGAAAATATTAAGACATGAAGTGTTAATGTTAAGGGTCTATAAGTAAAATTCAGGAAAAAAAAAAAGACAAGAAAATACTCTAAACAGTGGCTTTAAACTGTCTCTGACAATACTAGGTTTCTGCAAATTCACCGTGCTACTTTAGTCCCACATCTTCCTAGAGCTGGTGGAGGAAACTCATAAGGTAAATCTACTCTCATAACTCACCAAAGACAGTTAGTTTCCTGACATTTTAATGGCCCCAGTTCTCATCAGATTACCATAGCTCTAGTTCCAGAGTAATTCCAAAACTGAGGGTATTCCCAGTAGCCAAGTATCATATTGTTCGCAAATTGTAGACCACTGTTTTTTAATAAATAAGTTGTAGGAACAGTGACCAGGGAGCATACTTTTGATGGTTCACTTTTTGAGTCCCATACTGGCAGATTTGTTGCCTGGATTCACAAAAAAAATTGCTTTGTTTTTCAAAATTCTACTCAGTGCAGAATCCTCTCTGGGAATGTTTCTTGATCAACTTGGGCAGAGCAGTTACACTCCTACAAAGTAACAGGGCAGAACATACCCTTTACATGCCTTCAGGGAAAGGTTATACCTGCTCAGTAATCTTTAGTCACCTGGCTGAGACCTCATCTCTAGTTCCAAAACAGATCTTCAAACCTTTCTCAGCCAGCACGTGTGGGCATATGAGAGAGGAGATCCAAGTGCATAGGGAGACATTTGGTGGTCATCTGAGGGGAGAGTAGAACAAAAAGAGAATTTGGGAGTCCTGATATTAAATGGTAACACTGAAAATGACTGAGCTGTATGACTGACCAATCTGCAAGGAAATGTGTATTTATATATATAGGTATGTATGTATGCATCTTATATATAATAAAAATTTATTCTTTCCTGTCTTCTCTTGATTATGTCTAAATCAGGATTTGCAGGCTTCATTCCAAGAAAATTCCAAACAGTGGCATTACACTCTCTGCAGGGAGCATGCAAAGCTCTCCCCAGATAAGTCTCCTGAAGAGATTCACTGATAGTGTTACATTCTGCTGAGCAGCCAAATCTTGTCCTTCAAACTGACCCTGGAAGAAAACCTCAACAGGATTTTTTTAGAAGATCAATCTCACTCATGATAGTGAGTTATAACATAGTAATTATTTCTTTAGAGAAATTATGCCCTCCTTGGGTCTAGTAAATTGAGAATGACATGCCTCCAAGAGCTCTTGACTCAAGCAGATCACCATACCTGAATGTATCACTTTTCCTTTCCTGTCCCTGTATTTCCCAGGAAAAACCTGAAGTAATAAAGCTGCTTCTTTTTGCAACAGAACATCCCTCTGCTGTAATCCCCCTGTCCCTTGTACATCTCTGCCAGTCTCTCACTTACACGGATGGGAGAAAAGGAATAACAGAGTACATCAAATTTGCATGCCACCTTCTACAAAGGAATGTTTTTCCCTCTGTCCAAAGCTGGTGAGCATTCAAAAATGGCCCAGAGGAAAAACCATTCCCTTGTCCTTTCTTCTGTTTGGACATCCTTGAGAGATCAAGGCTTGCTCTTTGTTGCTCAGCTGGGCAGAGCCCAAAGGGCTGCATCCCAAATCCCTGCTTCAATATCATCGGTCTCTGCACCCAGTGCCTGGAGCAGTCCTACCTATGGGAAGCACTTCTGATTCAAATAGCCCAGAATCTCCAATCCAAGAAGTAGTGCCATCACTTATGGGGACCAAGAGCAGCCTCTTGAAAGTGTCCCCCACTGATCTCTGAATACCTTTAGACCCTGAAAATACTTTTCTGTCTTTAAGGCACCTTTATGCATCCTCCAGTCAGCCTGGTAGGTCTTATGGGCTTTATTTTTAGATGGTTACAGTCCATTTCCCTAAATGTTATGTGGTCAAAACATTTGCTTTAAAACAGCTTTTTACCAGTACATTAAATTCTGCACAAGGGAACTCACACTCTTGGAAGTGATTTAGGTTCTGTTGTTCCTTCTGAAGACATTAAAAATAATAAATGAAGACACAGCAACCAGAATAAATTTAAGAGATAATGAAAAGCACTCAGAGATTTATATATAGCAGATTTCCAGTATTTTTACAAAAGGAATAAAATAAAAAGCTGAAGTCAGAGGGTTCTCTGCTGCTATTCTGTGACAGAACATGTGAAAGTTGGGCATCATGAACCGAGTTGGAAAATGGGAAAAAGATGAATATTTCCCCTCCAAAATAGACTTTTGTTTCAAAATTTACAAAATTCATGCATGATGAATATTTCCTCATAAAACGAGGGGTGTTTTTTTTCCTTTTAATTTTCTCTTGTTGTTTTTTGTTGCTATTTTCTGGGTTTTATTTTTTATGCTTTAGTGTTTTGCTTACTTAGTGCTCCGAATATGACACCAATCCTAAGAAAAACTAGTATACATGCTGGTAAGACTAGTAAACATGTTTGTGTATTTTTTAAATGCCAAGTGTAACTTTGTAAGGATCAGCTTTGAAACTTTTAGCAACTTTGTTCCAATATAACCACTTTCATGGATAATGTAATAGGTGAGTTTTGTTGGTATACCCTTAATAGGCTTCTGGAACAGAGTTTTAAATTTATACTTTTAATTGTGAAGATTCATTTACAATCTATTTCCTTTTACTAAAGACTATACTGAGAAGCCTTAAATTAATTGATGATGTAAGAAAGACTACTTTTAACATAAACCATCATCTCAATCTTCCAGTCTTATTGCATTTCTCACTCACTTTCCTCTACTTCAGGCAAGGTTTGGCATGGTATTATATCAACTAAAGAATTATTATACCGGCAAAATCTGAGATGGAAAGCTTCACAAGAGGTTTTCCACAAAGAAAACCTTCTAAACTTATATGCAATGCTGGTACTAGAAAAATGGTCCATAGTAGAAAACTGATGAAAGCTAAATTTATGTTTAAGAACTGTTCAGCAGCTGTTGAAACTGGGAATGTCACAACAGCAATAATAATTGATAATAATAGAGTAATTTAGACAAAATAGACAAAATAATACTGCTTACTAATGTGATAGACAATAAAATCAGCTTTTTACCTAGACATAAGGTCACATCTTGTTATATCTGCTTTGATTTTGGTGTCTTCAAGCTCTTTCTCTTTACATTAGCATTATTTAAAATGTGATATTGTGAACTCTATGGCTTTAAACTGTAATAGATAATGTTTCTTCCACTAACAGAACAACAGAAACTTTTTGCTTCAAGGAGACCTCACATCAGCTTACCTGAAGGGCCTGCAGGAAAACTGGGGAAGGACTGTTAATCAGAGTATGTAGCAACAGAACAAGGCACAATGGTTTTGAAGTAGAGCAGGACAGGTTGAGATGAGACATTAGGAAGAAGTTCTTCACCATGAGAGCGGTGAGACACTGGAACAAGTTGTGAGACACTGGAACAAGTTGTCCAGAGAGGTGGTGGAGGTCCCATTCCTGGAGATACTCAAGGTCAGGCTTGATGAGGCTCTGAGCAGCCTCATCTAGTTAAAGATGTTTCTGTGCACTGCAGGGGAGTTGGGCTAGATGATCTTTGAAAGCCCCTTATAATCTAACACATTCTATGATTCTATCTTGAACCCATAAAGACAGGAACGGAGGCAGTTTCTGATTTTGGCTGCCAGGTATGCAAGTTTTACCTCAGGAAAAAAGTGTTAAGAATTAAATATCTGTTGTGGTTGGCATTTTTACTTCCTCTCTTTTACTGTCATCTGTGATGATAGGACAAGGATGTCTCTACAAATGATAAGAGTGTCTTTGCAAACAGGAGAAACTAGATGTCTTTTACAGACAAAGGTAATAAGACCAAACAGTGCAAAAACACAGATGTCAATGAAACTTGATTTACATATGAAAATTGCAAATGCAATTTCGATATGAGTATCAGACTTTGATTTTCATATTAGTCATATTATGGGAATTTGTAAATCCCAGTTACCTTCAGCAAGTGGTAAAAAGGATAGGGACATTTGTGGCCAGGAAAATATAGGATGAAAGGAGGCTATGCTCTCCAGCAATTAGAGAGACCCCACCTGAGAAACATATCGGTGGATTTTCCCTTTATTTGAATAAGGTTAACTCTTTCAGTACTCCTCTGTCTCCTTTGTGAACACTCTCACTTCAAGCAACAGGAACTTTCCAAACAGTGGTAATTTCATTCCAGTTAACAAAAGCAAAGCTTTTACCTGAAGTACCTTATGCTGAATTTTCATAATGTACTGGCTCTGGGTAACTAAGGATTTTATTTTAATCTCATATAAAGTGGCTTCCTAGGAAAAATAAAGTAATAAAAAGACAGACAGTGGATTCTCAAGGCTAGGAAAAAAATCCCTGGGTTCTAAGTGTTCAGTGATTCAATCTAAGCACCTTTCTGACATTCTAAGCAAATGATTTGTGCAATTTGTGGAATAAACTCTTATGGCAAAACACAAAACACCCAGGTTTGTAATTGTATCTGCAGAATTCCTGATAGCTTTTTTGTGCAATGTTTCATCAAAATAATTTATTATTATTTTAAATCATTATATCACAATCTAAAAAACTTTTGTTCAAGTCTTTTCCAGCATTTAAAGAAGACAGCATTTGTAGCATTTGAAAATGTTTACAGTTAAGAAAATGACAGTTTCTCAAATCTAAATGTGTTCAAGTATCTGGTGCTGGATATAGCTGACAACAGAGCAGATGCTTGTCATATGCAGTAGGACAAAGAGTTAAGTTTTCCTTGTATCATGGCAGATGGAGAATTTTGGATAAAATTCAGCAGAGACAAATGAGGTGAATGAAATCCTTTCTTGTTTATCCAGGTGAATTAAGAGATTATTATCAAATGCTTCTTATGAAATAAACTGTCCTGGAGCAGGATCTTAGTTTCCTGGTTTCAGGTAAAACAGAACCAATTTACTGTTTGGTAATTTTCTAACTAACTGAACTCTCTGTAATTAACAATGTATCTTCCAGACAGCATCCACTTGCAGACTGATAACACCTGATGTTTGTAGGGAATACCAAGGAATAATTTGCAGAGAGGCTCTTACTTATATTTATTACTATAATATTTTTTTGGAAGTACGATCCCACCTTTCACACCACTTTTTACCAGTTTGGTGTTCAGGCATGATCAGCCTGAACTGGCTACACAGAGCTTCACTGCAAGCACTCCCACTCATCTCAATTATTATCAATTTGTTAACATCTTATCTTCAGTGTTAACATCTTATCTTCACTATAAAAGTCAAGGGATCAAAGTGTCAGCCTCTTTCGTCAATGGGCTATGTCCAAAGAAGACTCTGTCCATCTGTAATCTTGATCCATGGGTTTCTGACTTCAGCTCCAGAACCCAGTTCCTGTCTGTGTCTGAGTCCAGTCTGGGACATTGCCAGTGCCAGTTCCACTTTATTATTATTGATGTTATATTTCTTGTACTTGTTAATATTCTAGTTTTAGCTTCTTTTCAGTTCATAAGTCTCTTATTCATGATAGACTCTCTGAAGAGAAGCATCTGTCATTCATTTTAGCGGCCAGCCCAGCCCAGCCCAAATCTTCTGTCTTCTTGCATAGAAGAGGAAGAATTTTAAAAAGCTAAAACAATCAGAGAGACCCTAGTTCTTGAAGATGTCTGGCTTCAGTAACTGACTTATCAAACTCTGAGTAGATGGAAATCAATAGAGCAAATGGAAGCCTCTCTGCAGTCTTAAGGGTGAAGATCTAGCCAATTTCCTAGCTAATTGGAGATATCAGTGCAAAAGAAAATCCATTTTACTAACTCCATTCTTTCGAATTGCAGGTTTGAGTCCTTCAGAGAAAGTAAGAGCTCAAATACTGTCACTTTAAATCAGGACAGAAGTTTCTATCAGACTTAGTAGGAGAAGAATTAACAAAGAAAGAAACTCGACTAGTTTTGTGTTGTAAATTAATGCCAAAGTAGAAGCTAGGGCTCTCCAGCCTAAAGCCGTTGTTATTTCCCCAGCACTCATTACCTAAATCAGCCAAGACCCACTAGAAGAGAAAGATGTGACCTAAAACTTACTAAAGTTACTGTGTATTTACACATTTTTTTCAAATGGCTGCAAGAAATTTAAATTGGAATGTATTTGGCAAAGTCTGTAATTTGGGAGAGGCAGAACATTCATTCTGGGATCTACGGGTCATATATGATGACTAGAGGTCAGATTTCATTCCTAAAAGTCTTCATTTGAAATTGCACTCTACTATTTGCTTTTGGTAATCTCCCTCCCTTTTGTTGCTCCTTGTTAATTTGTTCCATCAGAAGTTATCTAGAGTTTGCTTAGTCTCATTATTGAAGTTGATGCTGTCTTAATAACATTTCTCACAGTTTTTTTGCAGTCTTCTTGCAGTACAGAAAACAAATGTGCAAAGACAATGCCCCATTAATCAGATTGATTCTAAGTCATTAATGACTGTTAATTACAAAGCAAGAATAAACAAATGTACCTTCTCAGCCATTTTGTTTCCTTCCAGAGACTTCTTAATAGCCTTTTTAAAATTAGATAATCTTCCTTCTCATCAGAAGTATGATCTGATGTTAATATAATAGGATTTGACATTGAAGTGTGTTTTTACTAGGATAAATGACATTTCTATTCTTCTGATTTTAATATGGCACAAGCTAGATGATTGTTCACTGAAATCTGAATTGTTATTGCAGTCAAAGACTTCACTTGCCCTATGCAACAAAACCTTAAACACTTTTAATTACTTGATGGAAATAGGCAGTCTTCTTTCTCCCGCACTTCCTGCAAGTGATAAGATAGAATCTTTATTTCATAGAAGTGTTTTATATCACAGTATATGAAATTTGTCAAAGAAATACAGACATGTAATTTTGATAATGGCAAAACTGGCATATAAAAGCATCCCCAAATTCAGATGTTATTGCTAGAGAAGAAGGAAAGCAGTGCCTTCCATACAAAATTCTTACAAATCTGTCTAGATCTATTAGAGTCCCCTGTGGAAATAAAAGCTTTCATAAAACTCACTGTCAAAGTACTTCCTAACTTCATTCAGTGTGCCAGGATGAGCTCAGAGGAAACTAAACCCTCAGCCCTTCGTCTAAGAAACAGACAATACAGTTTATATTAATAGTAAAACACGCCTGAAATGCAAGAAACTCGATAACAATCACATGTCATTAAGCAGGCACTCTTTATTGCAGCATGGGGGATTGCTCCTCCAAACATGTGTGACACCATACAGGGCTGCTCACAATTTCTAGCACTGAGTTTACCCATAGTCATCAACTAAGCGAGGATATGCCATACGTAGTCAGGAACTAAAGGAGAGACCTAACTGTCATAGGTGCCACCCCTTCACAATTGTTTGTCAAGGCCCTTACTTATCACATATCAGACCTTAGGGCTATAGTTAACTTGATGCCCCACCTCGAGCACCCAACCTCTATAGAGTTGTCTGTTACTGCATCTGTACCTGCTGCTTCTCTGGTGCTGAGTCGTAGCCCTGTCCAAGTGAGTTTATTTGCTAGTTTTTAAATTTCTAACTTTTGGCTTGATTAAACTTGTGTCAGCTATTTCTTAAATTTTGCTGTTTCTTAATTTGTGATTTCTTAATTACCTTTATTCAGTAGTTTATAAAATCTAATTTCTTAATTTCTTCTATTAAGTAGGATCTTTCCTAATCTTCATTCACACACCTGCAGCCCAAATTCAAGACAAAAGTTAGAAATTTATTATCAGTGAATTGAGAAGCAATGGGCCCTCATCTTTATCAGGTATTTTTAATACCACATTTCCAATTCTTCCCTCAATGAGGAATAAGCAAGGAAAAGTAAAGAAATTGTGACTGCAGGATATTGCTGTCAGTGGAGAAGGTATTACTGAATGCTATGAAGTGTGCAATTATTTTTTAATATGATGGATGGTAAAGAAGTGGACATTTAATGAGAGTGACCTGATTTTCTGAAAAGTAAACCAGAAAGTGCTATAGGCTCTTGCATCATCAAATACAAAAAAAACCATGAATGGGTTTAAAAAAATTAAGTCTGCCTTTTAAATTTAAAATTGTAGGAAATAAAGCTGACAGGACTTAGGATGTGGGAGCAAAAGCGTTATTGACTGTTAGATGCAGATCAAAGAGGGAGCAAGGTGAAAGAAAAAATAAATGGAGAATTTCATCTGATAGATAAGGTAGTTGTCTACATTTAATGCATGCACATTGTGTGTGAAAAGAAGTGGTAGTCTGAATTGCACATCCCTGTTAGAGTGATATGTTATCTTTTCTTGTAAATATGGCTCACTCCTAAGGATGTATTTCAAGAATTGTTCAATCAAAGCTAAAGTTCATGCAGGATGGCAACTGTAAATAGACAAAAAACAGGAACAGAGAATCATAATCCAAGTATTTTTTAAAGATGAGGAGTTAAAAAAAAAAACCCAACCAACTTATAACCTGATTAGATTAGAGCAGGATGAGGAACAGAGTGTGTGGCAAGTCAAGTCTGAAGTAAGGATGGATGTGAATACTGAACAGGGGGAAATTTCAGTACATGGCAGTGAGATGCACAAGAAATTGTGGCAACAGGACCCAAACTTAATTGCAGCACAGGTGAAAAATTTGTATTGATCAGTAGCATGATGATGGGAGAGCAGACAGAAACTCCATGGAGGATGAAACCTGAATGACATTATCTAGCATATTTACATCCCAAAGTACAAAGAGAAAGAGGTCGATGTGAGAGCAGAAGAGAAGTAGATGCCACAAGTGTCACCAGCAACTGTTTATGAAGACAATGATATATATTTGCATTAAAACAGTCCCCAAGATAAATCTTTTCTGGGCAGCATGATAGAAAACATCTGTTTCAGAGAGCAGGGAGACTTTGCATTCAGAAGATGTTCAATTTTTCATGCACTATTTGGTTTTTTATGTGCAGTGTGAGACATTTATAGTGGTGCCTCACATAAACTGCATCTCCCTTGTGCAATCTCTCATTGGGGTAGGTTATTGGAAGCCAGTAGCCATTACAGTGGTAATTTGAGCTGGGCCACAGTAATGGTTCTACATTATGAACCAATAATGGGATACTAATGTTTGTAGTACGTTCTTGCAGTGCATAATAATGAAGGGGAAGTGTAAGTTTGAAATCAGTCCTTAATTAGGTGGATGACTTTCTGATCCTGATGCTGAAAGCATCACAGAACTCCAGTGTTGATTCTCATGGTCTGTGGTGTTTCTGGTTTGGATGCACAGGTCCCTACCAAGCCATGTTTCTGGGCCTGTTTGCTTTAGCTTTTATTGAATAAAGCCACCCGAGCCTCTGAGTAGCTTTTCAAATCCCTTAGATTTGCATACAGTTTTATTCCTGTAGTACAAGTGATCTTACGCCATTTGGCACTGACTGCTGTTGTGAACACATGCCAAAATTTCCCAACAGGTTGAGAAAGAAAAGCAACAAAAAAGGAAGAATTTTGGTAGCAGTCAGCTAACTTTCTATTGATGTGAGGAAATGAACACTTAGCTGATGGAAATTATTTCAGAAACTATCCTCTGGTGTTCTGGGTGGTTATGAATTTTCCCTGCACAGGCCATACTGGTGACAAGGAAGGCAATAATTTAGAGGACTTGATGCTTTAGGTCCAGTGGGAATGGCAGTCACTGGAAATGCTGTGGAGGCAGCTCTTTTCACCTCCCAGAAGGCTTGAAAGCACGTGTTGGTTGTATGTGGGGGAGAAATTGGTAAAATAAATGTATGGCATGATTAAGTCTGCCATGGCTCTTACAATGGCCCAAATTCTCCTTTGTTTCATCAACTGAAGTTCATAGTAAATGGAGAGACAAGTTGGGTTCCTCAAAGCTGAGGAACTGTTGAACTGTTTCTTTTTTTTTTTCTTTTTTTCTTTCTCAGTATGTGTTGTTCTGTTTCAATAAACTTGTTTCTATTTAGGAACTTTTAATTTTTTTATAAGAACAATGTGTAAGACTTCTGCAGGTGCCCTCTAGTTCAGCTGTAGCAGCTTCATAGCTTATTAAGCTAAACATCCCCGTAATTTTTGCTAATTTTATAGATGTGGTGTGAGGGTTAGGGAACTATCATAAATAAATTAGCAAACACGCTGAAATCTGAAGAGAATAAATACTGCATATAGAGTTCTTCATGCCTTCAAACATCTGTGAGAGCTGACAGAGCTTTGTTAGACTCTCAATGCACAGAGGAAACAGGAGTTCAGTGAGGTAGGAAACAGAACAGCTGAAAGAAAACTGGTTTTAAATGCTCGTATTGTAAAATACATTGTTCAAAATATTTTTGAAGTCTTCTTGGACTTCCTAGAAATTAATGGAAAGAGTTTTAATACGGTAATCTCTCTGGTCCAGGAATTATTATGTAAATTATTTGTATTATCCTGTACTGGTGCATTCACTTCCTCTCTGAATATTTATTCATTATTAGCCCTTCCTCAGTTTGTTATTTACTGCCCACTCACAGGTCAGGTCAACCACTTAAATCTTTTAGTGTCCGGTCATAATTTTAGTACAATTAAGTAAGTTGCTCATAATTCCAGAACATTCTGGGTAAATTTGTTTAACTTTCTAATTCTCGGGGAGTTTAAATATTTTTCCACTGAATTACAATGCTAATTAGTAATCTACTATGTTATTCATCAAAAGAACTTTTCTGCTGTCTTCACCTGCTAATAAATGGCAGTGTCTATGAAGAGGAATATGCCAGATTTTCATTTGCTCTGAGGCTCTTCACAAGAAATTACATTAAATAGGTGTTGCAGGTGTGTGAAATGTTTTGCCTTCAGTTGTAAAGACCTCTCTCTGCTAATACATCAAACAGTTATTTTGACTGTGTCTAAATAAGCAACGATGTAAGATTTTGTGAGAGGTGAATAGGCAATGAATGACAAATTCTAGTTCTGGGATTTAGAACCCACTATATATATATATACACCATTTTTTGTTTGATACGCTGCTCATATATTACAATAGAAAGAGATCTTTTCTTAGTCTCCCTAGGGACATGCCAAACTCCCTCTTCTGATAAGACTTTTTAGAGGCTCATATTTCTTCTTCTACCATCTCCATTGTTTTTAAAAGCTGGTCTTGGCAGCTACATAAATTGAAAAAGTGGTGGTGGGCTGGTGCAGAGAATGAGGTTACTTTTTTTTTGTTTTTCTGACAAACAGGTATTTCCAGTAGCATGCTGACATTTCATCATCCTCTGGACTCTTCTGGTCTGTATTTTGTGGATGATTGCTTCCAGTCTATGGAGTTACAGCTTCATTCCTGTCTTGTATTAGTTTAGGCACATAACCTTTTCAACCTGAATGAAATTAATATGAGCTGCTTCAAATGCAAGGAAGGGGAAATGAGTAGTGAGCAGAATTGTCTGAGACAAGTATTTGTACATTTTTTATTTGTTGATCAGGAAAATGCAGAAAAATTACAGGAAAATTATTACTTTTAATCAACAACAATTGTAGTATGATAGAGACATTGTTGCTGAGCCTGCATTTTCATGGTTTTAAAAAAAAATACTTTAGTATCCCAGTCTTATTATTCCTCCTAAGATTAAATCTAGTTGAACAGCTCCTCTGTGCACCAGGGGCTGCTGGGGAAGCAGCCAGGGCAGGACCTGCCAACAGGGGTGGTCCCACCGCCCCAGACAGGGAGCAAGACAGCTTCAGCCCTGGCTGGTGTGCAGTTCCCTGGGGAAGGGGATGGACACAGGCCAGGAGGATGCCCATTCAGTGCAGGTTCACAGAGAGGCAGACTGGTAGCTTTGCCCACTATTCAGATATCTCAGTGTTTAAACTGCAACTTATCTGCTGCCTGAACCTAGCTACCCAAAGGCCTACAACCTGAATACAAACCCCAGGGACTGTCCACAGCTCATCCAGCAGACCATCTGGGCAGTCATATCTGCCACCTTCCAGAACGCCTTTGCTGCTTTGGATTCTTCTGACAGCCTATTTTTTTTTTTTTTTAATGAGATAAGGGACACAGCTGCCATGTTTTTGGGAAGGGCTCAGGTAGTGATGCTGGAGCTGAGCAGTCATTCCCTACTATAAATCTGTGTCCAAAATGCAGCAATGTTGCAATGAGATCAGTGAAAAGGGAGCTGGTGAAGAAGAAATCATCATTATAGAGGCTGAGTAAAGTGGGGAAAGGGATGTTCTGCACTGAGAGGCAATTATCAATTCAGTGAAAGGGTGGAATCATGAGAGGAAGCTTTCAGGGTCAGATAAGTTTAGCTAAACCCTTAATTTCCCCACAGTTAAATTCCATTTCCTTATGGAGGCAGGTTTCTACCCTCTGTGGCTTGAAATGGAAAGGGAAGAAATTGCAGTTTGTTTTCATCCTGCCCTCATCACCCACCTACTGAGCAGTTCCTGCTTATTTTCATGCCCTTGAATCCAGCCTCAAAATCTCTCCCATGACCTCTTCCAAAAGGCACAGAGGTGCTGCTGGCTTCTAAGGAGAGAATCCACTGATGGTTCCCACCTCAGCCGAGGAACATCACTCTTGCTGAGTTCAAAGAAGTTTCTTTTGCTTCTGCCAGGACCCTCCACCTGGGTGTGAGCCCTTTACTCCTGCAGTTCTGGGCTCTGCAAGTCCAGGAGAAGTAAAGACCATCCCATTATCATCACTAACTGGACTCTGCTAGGTGAGGTGCCTCCATAGGTGCCTCTGTCTATATGGACATTGCTTCAGACACCTTCTTGGGGGCAGCCCCTTGCTGCGGATTGGGAGAGCATTGCATGGTTGATTCAAGTTACTGTGTGATCTTCTGCTGCTCTCTCTGCACCTCCCACTAGCTCCATCTTATTTTTATACAAGGAGAGATGAAGCTGGATGCTGGCCAAGATTTGCAGCTGGTGTCTCTAGAAGAAAGCTTACAGAGGGGAAAAAATAAAGAAAACCAACAAAAGCAACAACAAACAAACTCACACTTCAACAAAAAAAATAACCCAAATTCCATATTGAATCCGCAGACTATGCAGTTGGCATCATTCAGCCTTGTAAGACACTGGAAGCTGAAGACAAGGTTAAGATTATAAAGACTTTCTATTGTGGTGGAGCGAGGAGCAGTAGTCATACTCTCTCCCCTAGTGATGTCCAATAAATTGGGAATTCCAGATGGGAGCAGTGCTTATTACATAGCTCTGCTCTGCAGTGCAGGAGCATGAAAAAGGAGGATGAAAAATGTAATTTGCTGATGGCGGCTTACAGAGAACATGCTATGCCACTGCAAGAAAATTACCTCAGTGCCAGAAATAAATATATCTCTCTTTCAAATAAAAATTCAAACAAAACATCTTGTTTTCTCACTTGGATTTTAGATGAAACAGCAGATCACAGAAGGTACAGAAAGGGTGAGAACACATTCAGCATTGCACATGGGTAATACAAGTGGACTTGCAAACGTTAAGCATTGCAACAACTAAAAGCAGTGACGACCAGGTAGTTTCAGAGAACTGCTCTCCAATGAGGCTGAAAAGCCTTTTTCAGAGTTTTCTTTAAGGAACCTTTCAGTGGAATGTCCTGTGCAGACAGTGAGCAGAAATGTTCCATGCCCTCCAGTCACTTACCCCAGTACTTCTGTCTGGGGGATGGAGTTGCTTAGAGAATTCAGTTAAGTGGAATTAAGCTGGAGAGACCTTGCTGGAAAGTCTCTGGAAAGGTCAGGGTCTTTTGCAGAGCTTGCAAAATCGTTAAATGGTCCTCTTTTAAATCATTTAATCAGTCATTCTGAAGAACATGATGCTTTGCCAGCTATCATTCCTCTGTGAGATAAGATCTCATGGCTACCAGCTGCATCAGAATACTGCTCTGCACTGCCAGAACTCGAGCAGGGAAAGCTTAAGGACCCAGTTTTAAGGCATTAATCCTGCAATTGGCTACCTCTGGGGGGCAAACCTCATTCATACCTAAAAGGTCTTTGACCAAACAGAGGATCTTGCTTAAACATTTACCTGTAGGACTGGGGCAGATAAAGAACCATCCTCATCCATTCAGCTTCCCCTCTTAGTGACACATGACATAATTTCTCAGCTACCACACACCAACCCAGAATATTTAGTACAGGAGCAGGTTGTAAATAAATGCTTTTTTTCTTCTATTTTGCATTTGTGTGATATGATTTCTAAGTCAGTTGCTCACACAGTTGATGAGCAAACAAAAGAGCAAAGTAATTTGATAGGTCTTAAAAATATGAAAGTGTCAAAGAGGAGGATAGGTAATTAGGAAGATTTGGTGAAGAAAAGCACAATCTAGACACCACTTGATTTAACTCACAAGGAGTTTCCTTGATTTAAAAACAAAAGAGTATGAAGAGATTGTGATCTTACTTCACACCGTAATAAAATTTAAACAGAACCATTCTACAGAATACTAATAGAAATCAAGGAGAACAATCAATCTCTTTGCATTTATTTTACATTAATTTCAATGATCCCAGTTCCTGTTTTGTCATTTTCAACTCTCCCGGGGCAGAAGACAAGTCTTTACGCTTAGCTGCAAAGTACTAACTATGCATCTCAAACAAAATAAATAAAAAATGAGTCATGATAGGCATTCCGGGATATTAAGTAAATCAGCACAAGCCTACTGCATCAATAATCATTCTTACTGAGTATCCTTGGGTGGCTGAGGCACCAGCAGGGAAGAAGAAAAAGCAGTAACAGACCTTCAGACCTGGGAGGAAGCATCAACCAGATAATTGCCCAGCCATCTGTACAATTTAAAACCCTGGTATCTTACCTGCTGAAAATAATTGTTACAGTAAAATCTAGATATGATTATTCTGAACATGAGTCCTGCATAATGTGGCAGCTTTCCTGAGATCTTCTGAATGCAATACTATGATGGGATCCAAAATCATTCCTAAAATTAGTATATTGTGCCTGCACCATTTCTATGCAAAATTTTATCCATTGATTTCTACGGTGAGTATGGACTGTATTCAGGAGATGATGTCCATGATACCTGCAATGAAATCAAGCAGGATCTCACCCCCTGAGTACCAGTAGAATTTCATCTAGTATTTTGGGGGACCCAGCACAAAGGATGTCTGTCAGCAGACAGTCAAGTAATCATGTAGGGAGGATGAATTTAAAATACCTAAAGATCTTAGTGCTCCCCAGGTCTATGGAGACAGGAGAAACCCACTCAGATGACTTTCAAGGCCATGGAGAAGCTTTTTGTCCTGTTCTTCATTTGATTTCCCCCTCTTCCCTTCTTAACTGTGTGCAAATGTACAGAGGGACAGCGAAGACTCTGGAAAACTTCAGTAGATTTTTCAGAAACACTGATGCACAGCCTGTTTATTGGGAACTTGTATGCTTAAAGAGTTCTGTACCCCACAGAGCAGCACCACCATTTGCCTCCTGCTGAGATGCCCATCACAGGCTAGCACAGGCAATTGCTGTTCACCAGTCTGTGAATGAGTCAAACTCATTTTAATGCTCACAAGGAGTATTAAAAAATAGCTCTTGTCAGACAAACTTGATTATTCCTTTCAGAAAGCACTGCAGAATTAGTGGATGAAGGGAATGGGACAGTATAATAATTCCCAATTTCGATTTCAAGAAATCGTATTTGTAAAATTAATTCAAATTGATTCAGAGTGGAAGTAAGAAGCTGCAAGATGACTGACAGTTCCTATTGAGATGAGGGGAAGGGCACAAGGATAACTGCAGAGATAACACAAGTTTTTCAGAGGTGGAAAATAAAAGAGAGAGATATGTCCATCTCTCCATTAATGCCACGAATCTCTTACCTGTTTGCCTTTGAAAATCATTCTCATGTCTTATTTACCATCTACTCTAACGATCTAAGATAAACTAAGTGGGATGTTCATGAGATTCATGAAAAAAAGAGAATAGACTTGAGAAATTAGCAAGACAGGTAAGGTAAAATATGACAAAACTCTTGAAGAAAGAGATCCTGTTAGAAATACTTGAAAAGCTGTGCATTGCTTTTACTGAGGGCTGAAGTAACCAGGAGAAAGAGATGCTTGAAAAAAATATAAAGTCAAGAAAAGTGACATAGGTTTACAGCCTAAGAAGGCAGTAAGAAAGAGAGTGCAATAATGAATTCTATGTATAGACACATCCCATCACAGTGCAAGAAGGGAATGACATTTTTTTCTACTCATGTCCTTCTGTTACTGATGAAAATGGAATATGTGCATTTGCAGGTATCTCTTTCCCAGAAGAGTATTGAAGAGCTGGAAGAAGTTCAAGGAGAGTAATGACATATGTTTGCAAAGACAGGCCTACACTTTCCAGGGAAGTTTCAGGTAATTATTTACGTAAACTTAGTGACAAGTCACAGAAATAGAAGCCAAGCTTACTTTCTCTTCAGAGACCAAGAAGGCACTGTGTAATTTTTGCACAAGGACATGCAGGACTAGCAACATAAAACCTGTGAAAGAGCTACTGTTTACTTTGCCGAAGACTAGGCTTAGTTCTGCAAGAAGATGAAGACAAACTTTCCCTTGGGGAAAGGCACACAAGGACCCCCCAATCCCTCCTTTTTCAGAGATGGAAGCACCACATGACATGTCCTGCAGGGACTAAAGCTTCTAGCCCTTTGCAATGCCTCCAAAACCCCCCTATTTTTAACCCTATTTTTCTTTAAGGTAATTTCTCAACTGCATGGCAAATGTTTGATCACTCAGCAGCCATCTCAGCTGTTGATATCAGAAGCTTACTAATATAATTTAAATCAAGGGTGGGCATAAATCAGAACAACCCAGGGCTAAAGTGTCAGTGACTTTTGTGATGCATTCGAACTTCAACAGAAAAAATAGCACCACAAGAAATACACAGTTCATCTATATAGAAAGGAAAAGGGAAAAAAAAGTGCTTTATAGGATCATTGATTGATGGTTTCCACACTTCATCCTAGGCCAAACTAATGATCTAGTAAAGATGAGAAATATCCTATGAGGTTTTGCCTGTTATCAAAATTTACATTTACTATGTGCACTATATGTTTGTGAAGAAAACAGTATTTCAGAAACTTATTGTAAGGAATCTAAGTTTTGGCCTTATTATGAATTAATCAATATTAAACTAACAAAAAGTCTGCATGTTAAGCAGATAGTGGATCAAATGACAACATTTCAACATTAGAAGTTCTTTTGCAATCCAGAAAGATTATTTAATGACTATTTGTGATCTTCCTTCCTTTTATGTAAATTTCATATACTTCTTGTTACTGGTCATCATCTATTCTTTTGCTAAGAATTACACTGCATTGTAAGTGAAAAACTTAGCTCAACACTAGAATTTCATCTAGTATGTGTATGAAAGATTATACAATCTAAGAGCTTTGAACTAATCCCATCAAGCTATTTTTAATACATTTCCCTTTTCTGTCCATAAAGAAATGCAAAGTAGCATTGTGAAGAAATATAAGATTTTTTAAAAGCAACGGAATATAGACATGCAGAAATTCCCACTACATTTACCTGGTCTAATATTGTTTTTCACAATCCTTTTTCCTCTGTTACTGTCAGAGGAGAAGAGATGAACCAGCAAGAAGGGGAATAGAAAAATCTCTAAATATTTATTCTCTTCCATTCATCGCTCACTGCGCTGACCCCATTTGTGCTTTTCCCCAACGTGTCTTACACAACTCAGTGCCTGTTGGCTGAGGAATGCCAGAGTGCCAGCCTCCAAACAGATGGGAGCACAGTCAGCACTGAGTTTCTCTTCTGGGAGCCACTTGTACTCTGTTTTCTCAGCACCCAGCTTCACACTTTCACAACCACAATTTCAAAAAGGAGACAATCCAATAAAGCAGCAGAAATTACCATCTTCTGCTGTGGACCCTCATGTTAGAATTCTGGGATTTAGTCCCATAGGACAGCTGGGTTCTTCTGGGTACAGTGATGCCCCTGTGGAAGTAGATATCCACCACAGCAGCTGGCACAGTGCATGTGAATGAATGCACTGTGTGAGTAGCAGCTCCTACAGCTCTTACCTTCATCAGCCTCCTGCAGCCCAGCATCATATTTGCTGAACTGGGATGTCTTGTTCATTTGCAGTACTAACGCATAGCAGGGCATGGATGGCAACTGGGATGAGAGCATCAGTGGATCATTTATTGGGGAATAATATCTTTGCTTTGCTGGAGGACTGGACAGCACTGAAGGTGTTGGATGCCTGACAGGCTGAGGGAGAGGATGAACCACATGTGATATGACTGTGCCTGCCATCTTCCATGTTGTGGTGTCTCATTGCCAGCGGTGATAAAGGTTGCTAAAACCACCACCATCCCCATCCTCAGCATGCCCAGCTTCCCTCATAATTTTCCATATCAAGACTAAGATGGCAGTTCCTTCTAAATGTTCCTTCAATAAAAGTGATTGTATGAATGTCAACAGTAACAATAGAAAAAAAGGATAGAGTAGGAAATATGAAACAGGCCAAGAATTATTTCAGATAACAGAACCCAAAAAAACTAAAGTTTCCTGGACAACTTTGGAGCATCCCAAAGAGCTTGGTTCAGGATATGAGTCACTCATAGAGGAAATTCAGCATTGCCCTCTAGTTACCAAGTACACTTTATTGCGTTTTCCACCTCCAATAGGAAGTACATTTTTGAATATCACTACTTGAACAAAGAGAACATTAGCAAGTCAAATGACTTTGAATCAGCACATTCTTCTTTTGGGGTTTTTTTAATAGAAGGCCAAAATTCATGTTTTTTATACAATATAGCAATTTTTTAAGTTAATTCTAAAACCCTGTTTCAGAACTTATTTCAATTATTGTAAGACCTGTAAATTTTTGTTAGTGGAAGAGGGGCTTGAAAAGATTCCTTCAGCAGTAGACTAATTATTATATCATGTAATTCTGATCTTTGTTCACACATTTTAAAGGTGTAAATATCATTGTATGGCAAAACTGTATCTCTATTCACTGTCTGTTCAGTTAGAAAAATAAGGGATATACATATTGGTTTACATAATATCCATTATGAGGTCTTTTATGATGAAAAAACATGGGCAATGACAACACTGTTATTGCAGCAGATTCTGATACATTCCTCTTGTGAAATATTAGTTTGAAGGACAGACTAATTTTGAAGGAAGATTTTTTTTATTTTTATCAGCTCCAAATCTTTAAGTCTTTAAACATAATCTTGGATATAGCATTCTGATCTTGTTAAAAATTAAGGACTAAAACATGAAGATGTTGAATTCCCAGTTGGAGCATGATTTAAGGGATTGTGTTCATTTAGAAAAAACCCTGAAAAATAAACAATTCAGGCTCCCATAAAAGAGAAATATGCTTAATTTACATATTATATTACTTTGTGTTTTACCTTTTCCGTCTTTATTTATATATATATTATCAAAGGAATTGCAATTTCAATTTATAATAACTGCTAAATAACTTTTACTTGGTTTTTATACTAAATTGAAAATGTCATAATTATAGATGTAAAACATAACACCATGAAAATGGAAATTAATATAAAAATCGTGATTGAAATATTGAAATAAAAATAAACCCATCATTTATCATTTGCTTTCCTTTTTTATTTAAGATAGACATATTTCCATATTTTGATCTTTATTTCCTTTCCAGAAAAATGTTATGTTTTCAAAATAACAAATCAAATGGAATTTTAATGTACTGACCACTTCCACTGAAGTCCAATAAAAGGCACAGATTCCTATGGTACACTATTCCTGTGTGTATCAAAGGGAATAGATGGAGAAGAGAGAAAGAAGACTGAAATGGAAAAAGAAAAAGCAAGTATCACAGAAAAGTAAGATAAAGGAAAACACTCAAATCCCCCAGCTCTTACCTATTCTGCTTCTAATACACAATTCTCTTGTAAAACCTTGGAATTTCCCACCAACCTTACCCATCTAACTCCCACAAGATTCTCTGTTCCACCAAATACCTCAGCTTGCTTTCTCCCTGATAATGGGTTAGAATCTGGAAACTGCAGATTAATAACCACATAGATAGGGCTGTAGCTGTATGAACTGGATCAAAAGTGTGATGTGAACCAGAAAATATGACTGAAAGGATTCTCTGGAACCACTGTTTATACTCCCTCTCTCTCTCAATATAACACATCCCAATTTTCACTCTGACAGAAGGAGGACAGTGTGCACCGTGGAATTTCAAAACCAAAGCAGTTTATCTTAAGATGCTGGTGTGGTTGCTAAATACTACAGCATTGTAGTTTATCTACCACATCACCAACATGCTTCATGAACATGTGGAAAGTAGTAAGGTTATAAGGAATCTCACAATGCTCATGTGCTAAGATACATATTGAGATAATATTCTATTCTCAGAAATGAATCAAAAATTTTCAGTAACTTGTTACAAGAAAAAACTAAAAGTTCATAAAATCATCTATATATCTACAAATTACAATGTATTCCAGATCAAACAATCACTTAAGCATAACTCAGGCAGCATCCTGGCTGCAGCTGGCACAGACTTAAATTTTTTGTAGTACCTGGTGTGTTTTGGATTTACTATTAGAGTAATATTGATGACAGATACTGGTTTAGTTGTTGCTTAGTGATGTTTACAGAAGTCAAGGATTTTTTCAGTTTCTCATAGAAGCTGAGAGGAAAGTCAGACAGGACAATTTGTCCAAAGGAATATTCCATTCCAGATGTCATAATCAAAGAATGGGGTTCGCCAGGGCCAGGAAACCACAATCACTGCTAGAAATTGGCTGAGCATCTAATCACTGGATGTACAACAAAACCAGATTCTAAACACTAGAAGAAAACTCAGTGAGAGAGATTCAAAAGCTCTGGATAATAGTCTAATTTTAGACTAAATGAAAAAGGATTGTATCCACTGGAGGTTAGTAAGTCATTGTAAAATAAGTGAAAATTTCATCAGGANATGTGCTTATCTTGTATGACTTGATATTGTACATTATTATCATCATCATCCTCTTCTCTAACTGTTCTAATTAACTGTTTTTATCTCAACTCACAATATTTTTCCTCCCTTCTTTTCAAATTCTTCTCCCCTACACTATTTTGGGGGAGTAACTGAGATTAAACATGGTCCCAGTTTCCAGCTGGGCTTAAACCACAACAGGTAGGTACTTTCTGGAGAAATGAGAATAACTGGGAAGATAAAATAAATCTCCAGTAAGGTTTAATGGGAAGTTTTATGATGCTGTCTGAATCTAATCTGTCTGATCATCTCAGATGGAAAGCTAGCCTAAACAAAGGTAAGAGAAAACTGTATAAGGTGTGAAAAGTACAACAAAACCAGATTCAAAACACTAGAAGTAAACTCAGTGAGAGAGATTCAAAAGCTCTGGATAATAGTCTAATTTTAGACTAAATGAAAAAGAATTGTATCCACTGGAGGTTAGTAAGTCATTGTAAAATAAGTGAAAATTTCATCAGGAAGCCTAAATTAAAACCAAGAGACAATAGGAATGTTAAATATGACTAAGAAGCAAGAAACTTTCACAAGACTGAGTGGATCTTTTGGACCTCTGAGAATGAAGCAACCAAGGAATGCAAAGACAGATTTAAGAAGCCAAATGATTTCACTCTGGGTTGCATTAGTTCAGACTAGACTTATCCCACATATATTCTCTCAGGCTATAAAAATGTTGTCAAAAGGTGAAGTGCTGGACCCAAGTGATTACCTGAGTAGGAGAGTAACCAGCTCTAGACAGGTTTTAAAAAAAGAAAAAAAAAAAAGTGAAATAGCAGGTGTATCCTGAGAGACCAGAGGAAAAGACAAACTGAAATGGGATGAGATGGAGAAAAAAAGGCTTATTGGCCACATCCTGATNTTCTCTCAGGCTATAAAAATGTTGTCAAAAGGTGAAGTGCTGGACCCAAGTGATTACCTGAGTAGGAGAGTAACCAGCTCTAGACAGGTTTTAAAAAAAGAAAAAAAAAAAAGTGAATAAAAAAATCTAAAAATAAGCCAGCGAGTTACTATCAGAACTATCTTTCCTTAAAGTGGCCTTTTAGAAGACTGAAAAAGCATTAGGAATAACTGTGGAAATTACAACACTTAGAAGTTCCATTTATTTGGCTGTTTTAAACAGTTAATATTTTAGATGTGAAACAGCTGTTCTGACAGAGTGGTAGAGTTCCTGAAACAGAATGTGATGAACCCTCTGAAATCTCTGTGTCTCTTTGTGTGTCTGCTCACTAACACTTTCATGGCTGTAAGAACTCATCAGCTCCTTTCCAATTCCAGCGACCGCTGTTTGAGCCACAGTGTTGCTGTAATGAGAAAGGTTTTCATTTCTCTCTATCTGGGCTGAGAAAATGGGTTTTTCATATAGAGTTAACTACTCACAGAAAACTTCTCATTTGTAAACTTAGTGTGCTCTACTGCGACATTTTAAATCTTCTACTTCTAAGCTGGTTTTTGTGAACTTGTCAAATTGGAACTGCTTTCAGCTCAGTTAGTAAAAACACTCCGTTTTTCAGTTCATTCCCTGCTGCTTCTTAGTGTAACTCTCTTCCTCTTGGAGATCTGTATGAGGCTTCCAACTAAAAGGCAGTAACCTAAATAGTTTTTATCCATTCTTGGAACTGGTTTTTGTTTTGTTAGGGGTTTTATTATTTTGTTTGGGTTTTTTTTCAGCAGTGTAGTTATGAAAACACTAATCAGAGAGTAACAATTGGCTTCACTCTATTTTTAATAAAGAGAGGACATAACGATAGCCACAAAAATTTACCAGATGGTTCTTTTAATAAATACATTAAAGTCTTTTATTTTCTCCAGTTTGAGTGACTAACATAACAGAAACTTTCAGACCACCAAACCAGTTTTCACAATCTGCCATAAGTTTGCATTTCACAGAAATAATCCTGACAAGCACTAATAGATGAACATTGTCGGTGCAATAATAAAACAGTATAAGGCATATTTACACCATCCTTACATACAGAACACTGTACACACAAAAAAATCACAGATCCAGAACAAAGTAAATTCAACCCCTAGGACATTTTACGTTCATAGGCTTGGTGTCAAACAAATAATTCCCCAAGCAACAGACAACCTCTTGTTCTTGTGTGATTTGTTTGTAACATTGTGCTCATGCAAAACAGGTATTTGCTTTATTTCAGTAACATTAAAAGAACATTGGGAATTAGTTCTGAAACCAGTTCAATCAAATTTTAAACCCTGTTTCTCTTCATCCACAGCAAGTATGAGTCTTTTTTACTGGTGACATAAAACAAGGCGTTAACTGATGACTGAGATTTTTATTTGGTAAGTTCCAAAACGATTATGAAGCTCAACAGATTACAGTTTAATAAACCATCTGTCTTGACCATGCACACTTTTTCTCTGCTATTATGAGGTGGTTTAGATGAGATGCCTTTTGTATCTTGTTTCTATCTTCTCATATATATTTTTAAAGAAACCGTGTACTATCCAACATCCACTGTTCACAGAAAGAAAAAAGCAGCAGGAATAGCTCTGGTGGCAGAGTTGGCCAGAAGGAGGACATCAGTAAGTTAGTAGCAACTTAATAAACTTCAAATGCCCCAGAGATAGGTCATGGAAAAGTTGATTACTATAACCCATATTTCTGTAAGAGTTCAGATTGCCAGGGACGTTTGCGCTCTGGAAAGTAATCTGGAATGTGGATTTTTTTAAAATCTTGGATACATTTTCTCATTTCTTCCTCAACGCTCAGCTTCTCACATACCTTCTTTTTGGAAAGGTTTGTTTCTCTTGACTTGCTAATGAGAGTTTGAAAGAGCTCACTGTTCCTGCGTTTGTCTGGTGGTGGCATCCACTGCACTGGAGCCTTCTTAGATGGACGATCCAAAGTCAGAGTATTTGGCTGGTGGGCTGAGGATGGCTGAGTGCTGGTGGCATTTTCTTGAGGGGTGCTTGCTTCTGAGTGGCTGTCACAGCTCGAGGTGGACAACTCGTTACAGGAAGTCCCACTTTCACTGCCCTTGTCTAAGACTTTGTCGTGCTTCCTTTCTTCATGGTCTTGCTTTGGGGAAACAGTTCGCTGTGGGGGTCCTGAAGGCAGGAAAAATAAAGTATTAACCAAGCACTGATTTACATAGAAAATCAACCATCTACTATTTAGCATAACACAACCCAACAGACTCAGCTGGCAGAAATTGATGGCATCTCCTTTAAATTGAAAGAGCTATATATACCAGAGTGGTACACAGTTTGAAGGCCTGATCCTACATGTGTGTTCAGTTGTCAAAATTCTCACTTCTGAAAATGTTTACAGCAAGAATATCTTCACTGTCTGCCTAAGAATCCAAGTAATGAGACCTGCACAATGCTCACAGATTATCTGCAGTGGAAATCCCTGCAGGCAAGTTTAAATGAGCGAGTTTGCTACTACACCCTAAGTTTTTCATGAAAAACCAGATTTTATAGTATTAGGAAAATGCTAGCAAAAAATTTGCAGGCTCTTTGTTGTAACAAAGACGTTCATAGCTCTTAAGGTTCTTTTTGGAAGCTCTAACTCACCTTCCCAGAACAGTCTACTGATATGCTCTGCAACTGTCAACTCTGCAGAAGCCCTGGACAGAAAAAGCAGTATTAATCCTAGAATAACAGAGATATCGCTCACTACTGACAGAGTGTTCAGGCTATTTTTATTTTTTTTTCATTTTTATCCCACGGTGATTTCACTGTACTTCTTACTGTCAGTTATTATCCCAGACTTGCCTTGGTGCAAGCTCAAAATTCAGCTGTACACCTTTTACTGCTCAAGATGGCAGGGAAAAGATGGTGATGACGTTATCCAAGAAGAGGTGCTTTGCAATGGCAGGGAGAGCAGTTCGATGGCATATCATCAGGCACTCCTCAGTGCTTCAAATGCCTGAAAATCCAAACTGGTATTCTCTCCTGATATCACTTTTGCTTTGAAGTCTTAAAAAGAATATAAATGTGCAAATTAGGTGGTAGCTGCTAAATCTGTACATGGGTGTTAATTTCTGAAACCTCATTTCAAAACTCAGCTGTGAAGTGAATGATGCTACACGGGCATCATATAAACGTCATGACCTTAATTTAGGACACTATCTAAAGCTCACAGAAATATCTACAGAGTTCAAGATGTGTTGGATCAGGCCAAAGGGAAAATTTGCACAGATGTTTAAAAAACCTAAATGAAAATGAAGTGGCAGCTGTGTACCTGCTACAAATCCTGAGAGTCTAAAGAGTTTAGGTATCTAAATATCTTTCAAAATCTAGATTATCCTTGCAGTTTACCCAAACATTACCAGCACCAGCCACCTTGGCTGGTACCAAACCTCAGGGAATGACAGCTCAACCTTGAATTACAGATATGGAGTTGAAAGGAGACTTTTGAGTCCCTTAGTATTGTTTTTCAGAATTACATGTTGCAAATATTATTACAATTACAAAGAATGCAGGAGCGTCTTTTTGACAGTGCTGCTTTATGATTCAAAGGAATCTAAGAAGAGTGTAATGTTTTATATAAGACATAGGGGAAAATAGAACAAAACACAAAAGCAAATAATAATCTAACAACTGCAGCACTCAACAACCTGATCTTTTTTTTTTAGCCAGTATCCTAGGATGAAGTGTCCCATTTCTGTAGCTCACCTACAGAAATCCATGAATAACCAAGATCCAAAGAGGAGAGGCAATGATCCATCATGGCTTGCCCTTGCATTATTCAGAGTGAAAAACACAAGTGATTTTCTACTACATTATATTCAAATCAAACATTTAGTGCATGAATGCAGCAATTTCATCCTTTTCCAGAAATACATTCATCTTCCTAAATAGATTTGCATGCCTTCCTTCCAGTGTTGCATCTGGCACTTCATTTCATTTTGTACCTCAAACCATGACATGAACATTCTAAATCTACAGTCAGTTGGCCTTATGGCTTTACTCTGGCTTTGAAGCATGCCATTATTAAACCGAGTAGTGAATCAGACAGTATTTTCAGTATTGTTACTCTTATTTTCAAATACAGGGTCAACACCAATATCTAATCTAGTTTATAACCTTACCTTCTTCTCATTTAACAACACACTCATTGACTAAGAAACTAAAGTTTTCTGTTAGCAACACTCTGTAGTCTCCACCTCCGTCTTTCCTGAACAGATTTTTGCTGTATCTTCATAAATCAAGAGATTATGTCTAGATCGCCTATTTATACTTTCTTATTGGTAATTCTTACTCCTTGAGGGCTCAAACTAAGGATCTCTTTCCAAAAAAGCACAGAAATACTCCTCCAATAACATAAAAAATCTATTTCCTGCTACAAGGTTATTCAGTAGCCTGACAATAGGCAGGTATTTAAATGCTTTTTTGGATCAGAGCCCCCAGGGTTCAGTACCTTATAGCGCTGAGCTCTGCATGCTTCACTGAATCAACTAAATTCACAATGACTTTAATCCAAACAGTCTTCTCCCACACCTCTCCTTTTAAAAATTAACAAATCCTCCCTCACAAAAAAATTTTTATATGCTCCTGTGCTTCTTTCTCAATAATGTGTTATATCAGAAGCAACAGCTCTGCTAGAGAGATTTTTCTCACAACATTTTCTGCCTGCTGAAACCCGAAAGAGTTTATATAATAAGGATCCTCAGAAGATATATTTTAAGAATTTCGGTATCAGGGGTTATCAGAGAAATTTAGCTATATCTCTAATTTGGAAAAGTATGCCCTTATTGCCCTCTATGCTGGCACACATTCACTTGTTGTTGGGACTATGTGACATGGTAGTGTCTCCACTGCATCTTCTCAGTCCTTTCAGAATAAATGGAGGCTTCAAAATAGCTCAGTCTACCTGAAACTACTTAGTTTTCCAGAGTGAAGATAAATCCTTAAAAACTCAGAGAAAGTATATTTGATCTACCATGCACATGACTCTAAAAAACACTGTGTACTTAAAACATAACCAAACATAACCCTTCTGCTCCTGCCCATTCTAGTATATTCTATCTGCTGCTGGTTTACCAACTTCTCCTCCAGGCTGTTCCCATAGACACTAATCTTCCCTGTTTGCTCTTACATTACTTCCTTTATCTTTGAAAGTTAGAAAGTAATCACTCCCTCTGCTTGGATTTACTTAGGACATATACCACAGCAGCTACCAGACTCCTAAGTTTAGTGGAGTCGAGACAATGACACAATTTCTCTGACGAGGAAGGCATTTGGCACTTAATTTTACAGTATTTACTTCTCATCGGTATTGCACTCTGCACAGATTGTAGACAGCATTTCCTAGCAGACTGATAAATGAATCCCTTTGAAGCAATGGCTACAAAATATTAAAGGAAAACTTATAAACTTAATTCTCTGCTTCTACCAGTTACAACAATCTAAGCAAGAATCAGAAGTTCTCTCTGGCTTTCCTGCTGAAAAACTGTCCAACAGAGCTCCAGCTAGGAACAGAACATGAGAAATAACCACAGCAAGCCATCCACTGGCCAATAACTATTGGCTGACAGTCATTATCAACAAATTAAATGAAGCTTAGATAGGTCTAAATTCCTTGTGGATATTCATAATCTGGATAACTACTTGTAGCTCTGTCTCTTGCAACAGGGAAAGATATTGTATTGAAAACATGAAAAGCACAAAACAATGCTATTCTGTTTTTCTATACTTTAGCTTTTGTGTACAGTCATTTTATTAAATATTAATAAAAGAAGTAATAGAAATCATATTCAGATCCAATCAACCTGACTGCTCCACTCTCCTTTCTGTGTGTAGGTCAAAGCCCCAGCTTATTTATGCATGAATAAACTCCTCTATCCAACTGTAGCCAGATATAAGACACATAAAAAGAATTGAAGCTGATAAAAAAAGTAGTAATTTGGAAACAAAAAGAAATCACATATTTTAAATGTGTTAATTATGCAGTACCTCAATCAGGAAGAAAGGAATCTGTTAAAGAGATGAAGTCTTTTACTTCTAATCCAGAAAACATACATGAAAAAAATTAAATTATTTGAGTTTTGTCAAACCCCTTTCCAACCACTGCAAAATTAAGCCTATTTTTTCATTTAAATAAAGACCCAAACCAATTAAGAAAACCAACTTAACTAACCCAAAATCTTGAGGTTTTCTGTAATTTAAGTGAAAACATTACATCTTCATAATTTCCTATTCCTTCAAATGTACTTTTATAAAAACTACACAGTTCTACTAGATATAGTTTTATGATTTAATCTTAAGAACCTCAGTAAAATGAGCTATAATTAATGTACAATATTAGCAATATCACTCATCATATCTCACATGCTGTATCCATTTAACGTATCTAGGGGTTTTTGTTACCTTTTGCCAACATTCAAAGTCTTACAATACACCTAATGCTTAGAGAGAAGTCAGCTGTGAAATCTGATGACAGATTATGGCTACTGTGGGAACATTTTCATTACAGGACTTTTGAGTACTTAATATCACACTTCAATGGTAAATGATTATGTTTTATGTCTAATTTCACTTTGATTTTATTTTTTAAAAAGATTATTTGTAAGAGCTATAGAAGGATAGCTCTAAACCCCTGGTATTTCCTGTGGAATATTAATCATATTTCCAGTTTTAGAAGCAAATCCTGTTCTTAGAGCCCAGCTGAACACAAGAATTCTCTCCGAGTCAAGCAATGTATACATCTTCACTCTTAGCAGGCTGTAGGTTGAAACTTACTTATGGCAGGCAAATGTCCATAGAACTTGGACTTTCTGTCTTCTTTAATGCACTGCAAAGACAAGATAAATCCATTGCTTGCATTTAGCAGTGAGAATTCAAATGTTTAACTCCATAGACTTTTCCAAGGAAACTTTTCTACTTTTTTCAGGTATTTCAATTTATGTCTCACTTAATCCTGCCAGGAGTGGGGCAAGAGAAAAGGTCTCACTTAATTTCTAAATCAAAGCTAATGTGGAGGCCCACAGAGGAATTAAGCAGCACACAGCCCTTAGTTGCCCCTCCACCTATGAACAATTCTTATCCATTATGTACATCCCAAGCAAACAATACTAATAATTAAGCATATAATGTGAGAAATGGCTAAGTGCTCTCAGCAGCTTGCACTTGGAGGGAAAAATAGAAGAGTACAATGTAGAGATTTCAGTGGAACAAAACTTTGTAGTGCTGTCTTTACGCTATGAGGTTTCAAACCACCTTTAGGGAAAAAAAATCCCCCAAAAAACTTCGTTTCCAACTTGGGTACAAAATTTCCAGCTGTTTTTTGTATTAACGGCTTAATCCAAAGAATGCTCAGCATAGTGAAGCACAGTGAATAGTGAAGCACTTTTTGGAAAGGAGAATTGAAATTCAGCATTTACCATTTTCCTTCCTCCTTCCAGATGAGTGACAAATTGCTATGGATAGCCAAATGCTCACACTTCCATGTTCTTTGACTCAGCTGAGTCCTGGCTTTAGATAATGCCAAATAGAACAGCTTCAATAACACAAAGAGAATGTTCCTTTCACCTTTGATTACTTCAGGGTAACATACTCATTTGGAAGAAGTGACTTCCCTCAGGCACTAGAGAGAATTAGTATCTGAGAGGCTTTGATTTATTAATGTGCAAAGCCCTGAGTAAAAGGACAGCAGTGTTGACATATCAACTTCAGTACATTGAGCAGAACCCAAATTTTATGTGATTTAAGAAAGCCAAGCAAGGCAGCTTGCAGATGAGACTGCCACAGACAAGTCTTGTGAATCTCAGCAGGGTTTCCCTGACATGAAGCAAAGCACTTAATTTATTCACTTTTTATCAAAGTAGTTCTGTAAATATGCCCTATGGTTTGGTGAAACTTCAAATTTGTATCCAGAGGGCATGCAAATTGGTCTGAGTTCAGCAACAAGCTGATCCCGAGCTGTGAGTCTGGGTACAAAAGTGGATTCATAAAAAAAAAAATTAGACTTAAGTGTTGGTCTCATGTAAGTCAAAGACAACACATTCTGTGACCTTAAGTTACACAAAAATAATTAAAAAATAAAGCTGGTTCATTCTACCGTGAATGGAAAAGAAAAAATTACCTTAGAAGTTAAGCAATTTAATGGTGAAAGCAAAATGGTAAAAAAATTAGTATGCTCTGACAGGCAAAAGAAGTTAGAATAATTTCTGTAACTTCTCAGAAACTTACTTAGAAAGCATGTTATTACTGGCATCCCTGGAAAATTTATCCTTTGGTGAAATTAACAAGATTATTGAAGATAATACTATAGATTCCAAATATTTAAGCAAGAACATGTGAAAATACCATCTTCCAAAGGAAACGTCACTCTAGTCTTAATTTTTGCCTTTGCTAGAATATAGAACCTATTATAATGGTGCATTCAATGAGTCATTTAAAAAAACCTAGGGAAATTACAAAAAACCCCATGCAATTATGGGGCAAAATGTTGATTATTCTGAAATGTTTTATTGCATTCAGTATGTAATAGGTAATGTAAACTTTCCCATAACATTTCCTCTTATACTGCCAAGCCCATGAGGCACCTCACATGCTCTGATGACAACATTAAATGTCAAAATGGGAACTGTAAACTGAAGTCTTTTTGGTAACATTAAGGAGCATTATGATTTTTCTGAATGTTTGTTTGCTGTTTCATGGCTCTTTCAATAGGAAGAATATGTCTGTGATTGCACTTCTGATGAAGCCTTTTATTTAAATCTCCTTACCTGCCAAGGAAAGATAAAAATACACTGCACAGAGATTGTGGTTGTATTGGGCATAGCTCCCACAGGGGAAATTACCCTTTAATAGTGTTAAGCTTGATGGTGTGTGAATGGTTACGTGGTACTTCAAGTGAATGAACCAATTCATCTTTCAGATTAGGACCACATGCCTGTAAGTGATAAGTGCTTTGTTTCAAAAGAAAAAAACCCACAACACAAAAATATTGTTCTGTCACATTTACTACCACGTGATGTTAAACTACCTTCAAGAAAGGGCAGCACAGAATGAGTTAAATAAACCAATGAAGAATTTGTTTTTGCTTATTTCCAGTCAAGCTGTATTTTAAATAGCAGCACAATTAATATTATAAAAAGACTAGATAATATATAGAGGAAACTATTCTTGTGTAGTGCATGACAGATTTTATCTGTTTCAAGACTACATCTCCAGGTCAATACTTTATAAAGATGTTTGTCCTCCTAATAATCCTTGAAGTGACCACTGTTTAGTGAACAGATTGCAAGATCTTCTGCAAAATCCCAGAAGCAAATTTTAACAAGTCTCCACAAGTCTCAAGCAAAAGGAGTATTGTAGAGTTATCTGACAAGATCCCAGCAGACAACACAAACTTCCAGAGTCAACCAGATGCTTCACATTTTGTATATAAATTATTCATTGAGAGGATTCACTGTAGCAGCACAGAATTTTCATTGTGAAGGAAGCTCTGGACTAGTCCTCACATTCTTTAGTGATGATCAAAAGCTGCATAAATCTCCACTAACAGCAGAGTAATGAGTAGCAAAAAACTACAGATACCAGACTTGTTGCAGTAAGAATAAGCTTTATCTTGAGATTGAAGGTTTTTGTTATTTTAGCATGAAAGAAATTTGATACAAATGCATTTGATATGTAGAATGTTTGGTTTGTTGTTTCTCCACCTGTAAAGAATTTCCAGATGCATCTGGAAATGTGGGTAGTTAAAACAACTTTGATGACTGAAAGAAATCTCAGAAATGGATGCATTGGTATACATGACAAACTTTCAGTGAAGTTTGAGAACAACTTTCACAGAAAACATGCCTCTTCCATAGCTTCCCTAGCTACAGTAAGCAGTTCAAACTGTTCCCATGTCTCAGAAACATGTGGTAGATGAGTTTGTCTAGCATTTCCAAATTACCAAGTAGGCTTATGCTGGGTTTGATGTCCTAATATGTTTTACATTTGTTTTTTGACTGGTTATCTTGCAGTGGTTACCAGGAAAAGAGAAAAAAAAATTTGTTCTACCCATGAAAAGTGCTTATTAGTTACTTGTAAAATGTAATATTTTCCCTTAAGATGTAATATATTCTCAAAAATCCCTGTTAATTGACGTCAAACTCCACCAAATTATTTTCAAATTATTAATTTGATACCTGAAAATTATTTGGAGCTATCTAGAGTGGTATTCTCAATTTACCACAAAAACAAGGATAATGGTATCAAAGGCAGGAAGGACACTATCATGTTACTCCCTTAAGACTGCTGTGTTTCTTTCTCCTGACTGGTGCTGGCAGACAGTTGATCATTAGAAGAGCAAGCAAAATGCCAGACTTCCAGCTCCCACTGTACCCCCTGACTGCTTAACCTATGGGTCTAGAGACTTATTTCTGTTTCCTATTTGGTGTCCTCCAGCTGCATTCAAAGAAAATATCTCTTGGACTGGTGAAGGACACTGACTTCTATATCCTTGTTTATACCTGACATAGCCCCCAATCCTTGGGGATCCCTCTGAAGTTATCAGATGTCATCATTCCTCTTTGTCCCTCTATTCCCCTTTCTTCTAAGGACACATTTATTCGTAAGTCATTTAGGAATTTCAATCTGTTGTCAACCACATTGCTGGCAGCTGCCTTCTGCTTTGTAAATATTAATATTGGCTGGGCATCTGCTCAACTGTGAAATAGTCTTTTAGCCACTTGGTCTGCATTTGGCAAAGCCCAAATCAGAATTTTAGGGCAACATGAAGCTGAACTTCTTTCCATCCAGATTAACAGTGCTCATCTCTGAGCCACTCACATTTTGTTTTTCTAAATTAGTTTTAACTTCTCAACTGTCAAATGTGGCCCCTGTGCGGCCACATGAATGTGCATGCCAGAACAAAAGGCACCAGAGGAATGGGAAAGCGTATTCAAGGGAAGGGATTGCACTGTTCAGTAATAGCTTCTGGCAATTTGAAATACACAAAGGAATTAATTGCTGCCTTCTGACACGCACAGATATTAAATATATTGACTTAATAACATTCTCATCAAAATATAGTTTACTTTCAATAAAAGCATGTATAGAATATAAAAACATGCCATCTCAAATAAGATTTAGTAGTCAGGAATGTATTTCAGTGGGTCATCCAGGATTCACCTGGGGCAGTTAATTTTCTTTCTAGTCAAAAGAAAAAAAACAAACCATAAAAAAGGGAGAGAATCTACCATCACTTCTGTGGCTTGCTGCCCCATTCAACTTCATATACCAAACCAAAATTTTTCCTCTACAATTTTTATTTCTCTTTATTTGTCTAGTACCTTCTCATATTATTTTCGTTTGTCAATTACTTTTTCAATTGCTTTAGATAAAATGTGTACCCTTCATTTCTTCCTTCTAGTTCTTTTAATCTTACAGGTTTGTTTCCTGCCAGTATCCAAAATAAATTGATGTTCATGTAAATTTACAGAATGTGTATAAAACATACCAACAGAAAGTTGTCAAAATACCATGCAGTGGCTTTGGCACCAGGAGAAGTCTCCCCTTAAAGAAGTATTTCAGACACCAGCACTCTTGTCAGGGTTTCATGATACTTATGACAGCATGTTAGACAATCAATAAGTGTTTAACAATGGTAAACACACACTTGATTCAAGTTCTGCATTTCACTTTCAGTTCTACAAGAGAGTCCACAGTAGATAAACCTAAAGGTTCAAGCATAAAAGGGCAGAAATTCCAAATATAATTATATTTGTACAGTTTTATGCCTTTTTTCACAGATTCCTAAGAGAACAGAAACCACTCAGTCTTCAAGAATTCTGAGGAAAGACCAGAAAAATTTTCTGAAAGCTTTCCTTAAGTAACAGCAATGGTCATTGATGAGGTCTTCCTCACATGTGTGTACATAGTATGATTACGGAAGTGCCATTCATCTGTTTTATGATTAAGGTCTGGTCCATGAAAAATTAAGTAAAATATATGAAATTATTGGGGTATTGCATCCTAAACTATGTAAAAATATGTGTTATGTAACAATAACACATAATCTATAGATAGGAATTTCTAGATCAGCCTTATGAACACTCTAAGCATTCACTTCAAGTAAACACCCACAGAAAATATGAAAATATGTGCAGAAAACCAATCTCATTTATATGGTAAATATTTAAGTAAAATAAAAATTATTGAATATGTAAAAGATAATGAATTCACTCTGCACACAGCATCTTGTCTTCTGAAAAAGTAAAACAGGTTGCAAATAATCTGCATCTAAAGTCATTATGTATGCAAACTTAGACAAAGAAAATATTTTTTCTACATAATATTAACCTATAAATGTAAAAAAATGGAAGGTTGGATGCATTAAATTAATTCTACTTGGCAAATAGTGAAACCACAGAGACTACAACCACAGTAAAAATGATGTGAACTTCTTAACAGAAATCCTAGGTATTTGCAGAACAAACTAAAATTTTGACTTTTTGATATTTGACAGAACCAGCATTTAAGGGACAGAACTACACCGGTTACATTTAGAAATTAAAAACATACAGGGATTCAAAAAGCAATATTTGAAACATTGTGAAAGTTCTTCACATACTTCTTCGAAATACTTGAAGATAAGACTGACATTATCTTGAACTAACAGGAATGTTTCCTCATCATTTAATCCTGTGAGTGTAATAAAAAGGGAAGTCTAAAAAGGATATCCTGCTATTACTGAGGTGGTGATTGTTATATTCATTCTATTTCCCTTGCAGTCATATGTTTTAGTAACAGCTGCATTGTACATAACGTAGTTGGGCAGCATCATCACTAATTAATAGATGTACTATGTCCTGAACAAGCTAAAGTCTAAGAACAAGACATGAAACAACAGATGAGAAGAGAAAGACAGATGGGAAAGTACCAAAAAATGCAGTACTGGTCAGCATGATAGGCTTGTTGTCTTAGACCTCCAGCTGTCTAAATTTTTATCACAACTCATAAGAGCAGCAGAAAACCAGAGAATTTTAGGGAGGATTTGGAAGAATAATAACACAGTGGCTTTGCAGTTGTTAGTGGTGTCTTCTCCCTCAAGTAAGAAGTAGAGGTGACATCATTGTGAGCAATAGAGTAAGTCACCATTCTCTGACTGGGGCTAAGAGTTAAAATTGAAACAGTAAATGATAGAGGCTAAATGACAATAGGCAACAGAGCTTTCAATACACAGAAAACTGCCCATAAGCAATTTCCATTCAAACATAAGAACCACCTTCATCAGTGTATCTGAGTTTCACTTTTAGTTGGTATAGTTGAAAACACCGCTTGCCAGAAGACTTATCCACGTTCTTGATCATACAGCTATACAGTTCTATGGAGCAGTCAGGTCCTGGTTGGCATTTCCATGCTTACTGAACACTTCATCAAATTCTTACCTCACTCTAACTCTTCCTAATTAACTCTTCCTATCTTCTTGCAGAGGAAATCAAATGACACCAGACTTGTTTTGACCAACTTTCTGCTTCTGAGATTACTCCTGCAGATACATACCTGATTCCAATTTGGTTACACACGTAATGAATAATTTGTAAGCAGAGTGACCTTGCCTGCAATATTTATTTATTCTTAAATTCCTCATCAGAAGTATTTAATGTAAGGTGGCTGCTAGTTGTGTTTAGTACCTGCATTTACATATGATGTTTCCACTCCTGAACAAGTGAAAAAACCCAGTTTTCTAGCTCTGGTGAAATGAGCACTATTCTAAATCTTTTGGAGACCTATCAAGAAACACAATCAATAGACATAACTGAGATCGTTAATCACTTACTACAATTTGCAATGAATAAATTATACCCACTCAGACTGAAATGTGTTTGTTTAAAGTAATTCTTTTTTTATATTAACTAAATTTGCAAAGTTTTTAAATAATGAAAATGTTAAGTAAAACAACATAGACTGATTTTCTACTGTCCTGCAAATTGAATCACAAATGAGTACAGAAGGCTATCTAAAGAAGGTTCTTCCATAAAAATTTCATTTCTTACATTTTTCTTATAATTGTTTTCAATTAAATGTATCAAAACCCAAGATACTCTCAGAACGTCATAACAGTACTGAAATATTGGTATTACTAGTTGGTATCTAATTTAGTCCTAATGGGGACAATGAAACTGACACAAGAAGTTCTACAAGGAAAAGATATAAGAATTTCAAGAGAGAAATACACATTTATTTATACATTTCATGACAATCCTACATTTCATTAAATTATCTGAAGAATATTTCAATTAGGAGCTGAGTGGCTTTTGTAGCTTTGCACAGCTGACTGATAAAAAGGATGTGAACAGGAAGGAAAATATTTTAAAATTCATCTTGGGAGACTGAACAGAGTACTATTGAAAATTTTTACATCAAATTTCATTTGCCAAACCAATCTGCACAATTTTAATTTTGTACAATATTCAGTTGTATGCTGAGCTTTCAAACACAACGAAGTGGTTACCCTGAAAAAATTGCATTTTTTTGTCTGAAAATGCAATTTTCTTTAGCTTTTCAATGCCAATATGAAAGTGAGTGTGCTTCTGTCTCAGTCCCTGAGATTCTCCATCTCTAAACTGTGAGTCGTCCCTTCTGTAAAATGCTTCAAGATTTACTGCTGATACTATGATAAATGGATGCTAGTAACATACTGGAATAAATCCCACCGAATTGTTGAGACATGAACTGGAGTACTGTGTTCAGTTGTGTAGCACTCAACATAAGAAGGACATTGAGCTGTTGGAGTGGGTCCAGAAGAGGACCATGAAGACTGAAGTAGCCTTATGAGGACAGGCTGAAGGAGTTGTTCCGCCTGGAGAAGAGAAGACTCAGAGGGGACCTTGTAGTAACTTATCAGTACCTGAAAGGGGCCTACAGAAAGGCTGGGGTAGGACTTTTCGATAGAGGACAGGATAGCTGGATGCATGGGAGTAATGGATGCAGATTGGAAGAGGGTAGATTTAGGCTGGATACAAGAAAGAAGTTCTTTATTGTGAGAGTGGTGAAACACTGGAACAAGTTGCCCAGAGAAGCTGTGGGTGCCCTCCCCCTGGAGATGTTTAAGGCTAGGATGGATGAGGCATTGAGCAACCTGGTGTAGTGGGAGGTGTCCCTGCCCATAGCAGTGGGGTTGGAACTAGATGACCCTTAGGGTCCCTTCCAACCCAGACCATTCTATGATTATATGAAACTAGGTAAAGTTCATCTTGTAAAAACGTAGAAGTCCCCCCTCTATGTTCTTACTAGTATTTCTGGTATGCTGATGCCACAGTACTACTGTGGTTTAACAATTTAGGAAAGCAAAGGAAAGCAAATGAAATCCAAGTCTTTAGTGGAAAAGATCCAGTGACTGCAGTGTTGGCTCTTCTGGCTGCCTCTAGTTGACTGATTTTCACTTGGGAAATTATATTTCTCTTCTTAGAATTACTTTTTCTAGGCAAAAAAATCTAAATCCATGTGCACAAAATCTTTTAGCTTTTGATGAAACTCATAGTTTTAAAATAAAAAAATATTTAAGCAGATTTCTGAACACAATCAATACTATAAATACATCCTCCCCATCTTACATCACCCTGTCCCTGACACAACCAAATCACTGGTTTTACAGATCACTTTAATGATACTTGTGTGAAGCTATTTAATGTCTTTATAAGAAAGAATAAAAGGGACAAAGGGAAAAATAACAGGAATTATTTTAACATGCATGATAAAGTAATTTGAACAAAAGTATCCATGGATTATGCAGTATCTATGGTTAATGCGCACAGTACTAAAAATATAAATTTAGAAATACACTTGTACTAATGGCAAGACATAATATATCCATGTAACACAAGAAAATGCCACTCTTTTTCCTCAGCAGGTGGAGGCAGGCAATTATTTTACTATCACCATCTCCTTTGCTTCCTACTGCTATTGTCACACTTAATAATGAAAATTTCCAGTCTGGCACATTTATATGGACTCATTTCTGATAGCCTGGCTCAGATTCTGAGCTAAGTCACAGGGCTGTGAATCAATCCAGTGCCATGTTAGACCTGCTGATGAAGGTGCTCTGGTCTTTCACCATGCTTCTGATGGAATTGGAACTGAGCTGAGTGAGCACAAATCATTTAGTTTTGTGTATTAACCTGAATATGTGCAAGAGAGCCACGCTACTGTATTCAGCAATGTCACAATTAGACCTACAAGTTCTTAGCTCCTTCTAAAACCTCTTGGTTTCCAAAAACTTGGAAATGTTCTGACTGACATTCATTCTGTACTGCATCCATTGTGTCACTCTTCCATTTCAATTCTCGCACTTCACCTATTTAGACGTGGTTTTTTTAAACATTACAGTGAGGAAAGAATTCATTATTTTTAGATGATGAATTGTTTTCTGCCTTGTGGAACAACCTCAGTAGGAGGCATGAGCACATGTATGTGGACAGCAAAAAGCCTGGAAAGTGGGAAACTTGCTCAAGAATCTAAGTGTTTCCAGAGAGAAGTGATATCTGACTCAGGTTTCCTAGTATGACATTCTGGACTCAGTTGCCTAAATTTCAGCATATAAACCTAAATCTTCCTTCTTTTTGATGTGGCTTTCAATCTTTCCCTAGTTGGAATGCAGCTTATAGATATTTGCTACTTTCCTGTCATGCAAACAATGAAAAATGTCAAAATTTTCCCTCACCATGTTTGTGTGGTAAAGACTTTGCTAAGCACATGGAGCATTTCAGTTTAACAAAAATACTAGCAAAAGCTTACAGCCGGGAAGTAAATGAGTGAAAAAGATCTGGAAATGGAAGCACATGCAGTAGTTCATCAGAAACAAAGCTAACAAAAGGAATATGGCATGAAATTTAGCACAAAATCCTTCTCTTAACTGGGACATGATTAAACACAAAAATGTGCCCACCACTGCACGTTCCTAATGTCATTTGGTCCCTGTTCAGCTCTGCTTTGAAGCATCAATGAAGGGAAAATGGGCAACTACTTCCAGCATGGTTACTTCAGCATGGGCTATGCAGGTGGCATGGTCAGGCATCCTGCTCAGACAATTCATCACATGGATAGACACCCTGATGTGTACCCTACATGTCAGAACAGGGTCACCCAAGGTGAGAATCCTCTCAGAAGGAGGAGTTGGGAGCTACTGGTCTCTAAGGACAGCATCGATGCTGACCTTCAGACCTGCTGCCCATTCATTTCTGCTCAGAGACACAAGGTGGACAGCCAATTCAGTAATGTCTTTTCTTTTTTTAGCCAAGGTTTTTTTTTATTTTTAAAATAAATGAAACTCTTGCTGGCATCAAGAGACACCCTGAGAATGGACTCAATTTACAGAGAAGAAATATTGCCTGATATGCACAGCTTCAGACATAAGAAACAGTGATAGTCAGTGAGTGGCAGTTCGCAGCATTAAATTAACCCCCTCTGTGAGCAGCATATCTTCTCAAAATTGAGAATTTATGAAGTTAATGCACATCTAAGTATCCATCTGTCCTTTTCTATTTTTAATAGCCAAAAAAGAAAATGCCACTAAGTGGAAAAAAACCCCGCTTCTCAATTGGGACTGCGCATAACTGTGTTGTAAAATGGTACTAACCAGTTTTGTCATGGAGCTTGAAAATACAGACAGATCTAAAAATTTAAACATACCTGATTTTCCCTGCATGTTATTGTTAAGGTGTTCTTCAATTGAACTTATTTTAACTGTGATTGTAAAATGAGTATGACCTCAAATGTGTAGGTTGGTATAAACAGGCATAGAACAAATTTACTTCAGATATTCCAGGATTTAATTCAGTTTTCCTACTGTTTTACACAAGAATTAATATAAATAATCCCTCACTTTCCTTGGGCATTGAAATATGAAGAATCCTTAAGTGCTTAGAAAAATTATATACACAAAGGAAAGTCTTTCCTTTTATTTAAATGCAGCAGTTGGCTTTGTGCAAAGATGTTTTTTTTTTCTGCTTGCCATGGATTTCTTGGACTTTGGGGATGGGTGTTCTACAAATAGTTTGATAGGAAGAGAACCTGCAGCTGCATGAAAAGACGAATTCTGAGCAATAAATATATGACATCAGTAGGACTTCTCACTCATACTGTGAAATTTGTGCAGCAACGATCTGCAAGAAGGCAAACAGATGGGAGGTGAAGATGCACTGAAAATTGAACTGTTGAACTACAGAAAAGCAACAACTCTTTTTTTGTTAGGAATCATCCTTGAGATGAGTCTCCTCTAATATCCGGGGTAATGACCTTTACACAGAAGAATTATGCTGTTAAAAAGTGGTATTGACACAAAGTTATTAAAAATTACTGTCAAGAGGGAAGATCAGGATATTATACCTGAGAAATAAAGTGATGCTGAAGAGCTAAATGATAGAAACAGGACATTATAGTGGCTTTTCCTGTACCCAGCCGGGGGATGAAGTGGGACTCTTTATCAGGGAGCACAGCAATAGGATGATGGTTTAAAATGGAAAGAGCTGAGATTTAGACTAGATATTAAGAACAAATTATTTATTGTGAGGGTGGTGAGGAACTGTGGAGCCCAGGCAAGCTGTGGATGCACTACCCCCGGAAGTGCTCAAGTTCAGGCTGGATGGGGTTTTGAGTAACTTGGGCTGGTGGAAGATGTCCCTTCCCATGGCAGGAGGGTTGGGAACTAGATGGGAAAAAAGTTTGCTTTTAACCTAAATAATTCTCTGATTTTCTGATATGTAATGGTAGAAAATACATTGTGAACATTATGAAGAAATTCTTCTTTAAGCATCTGAGCAGAAACAATGGAAACAAAAGGAGAGTAAATTATGCTAATTGATCACAGTTCCTCTGAACAAAGCAATAGTCATTTAAGAAAAACTTGTACGTGATTCCAGAACATGACAAGTGAGGCATACCCAGAAGGAAATACTGCACTGCTTTACAAGATAAAGGTAAAACCTGACCCAGAATACTGTTTAATTATGGCTTCCCATGCTGATGAGAAACAATTTTAAACCAAAGAAAGTGCTTCTAGCTTTTTTCTTATTTTTTAAAATTTTATTTCATTAATTTGAAAGTTCCAAAGAAGAAAAAAGAAGTGCAAACAGAAATGATGGTATTGGTACAAAAATAAATTCATATTAACCAATTATGAATTCAGAATCTTTTTAACAAGCAAAACAAGGTTTTACATTTTGATGAGTTTATAAACAGGATTACGTGTGGTTGCTTGTGATAGTACAAATTCAGTAAACTGAGAATTGTGTTTCAGCCACATCTGTGATGAGATTCCCAAGTCAGCTACAGCTTTGCGGTGAATCTGCCTTGATAATTTCCCCATAGGTACTTCTCAAAGGCTTTTGATAAACAAGGGGAAAAAAAAAAAAAGAACTAAAACAAGTTTGCTTTGAAGTGCTTGCACCAGAGGTCACCTATTTTTTTTTCTGGGAATGGCACACCTAACATAACAGCTTTAGTGCTTTCCAACCACCAGGACTGCCAGTAAAGGAACCAGGCAGCAGTAGTCTTTCTTCCTTTCTCCCAGCCTATCTGCAACAGCATAGCATACCAGCTTCAGAATAAATAAATGCAAGATGCCTTCTGTTGTGCCTCACAGGGCTAATGGTCAGTTGTACACAAAATAATTTATATAAATCCTGCATTCTGCTCAGAAAGAAGCTAACAAGAACTTCCCAGCATTACTCAAAAGCAAATAATACAATTCCTGAAAATTTTCTCTGCAGTTGGCAGTGGTGCTACAAATGTGGTGGCATCTTTGTACCACTTATGGGAGGAAGACAGTTTGCCATCCCTGACAAGAAGGGGCTACGAAATATTTTGAAGCCAAAGGAGGCTAAAAAGCCGAACCCATAATGGAAAAAAATATTTCACAGTTCAAACTTCATACTGATAGGACACAGTATAAGAGTGTGTTAAAGCTACTGGATTTGATCAACCTTTATTATGTATTTAAAACTATATATGCTGCTCTTGATCTCTTGGAAACTGTCTTTACAGCTCTGTTTGGGTGTAATGATAGAAGGTCCACCTCCCATTGAAACCCTGTGATCATAATTGGTGACTATCCTACAGGCTGCTGATTTCATAAGACTTCATCACTTCCATGGCTGTCAGTCCCAGCAGTGTTATGTTTCTGTCTCCCACACTCTTAACTTCTTTAGCACAGGGCAGGCCATGGAGCATGTTTATGCTGCTATCTCCGCTGCTGTTGCTACTTTGAGTAATGCATCTGTGATACGAGTTGTTAAATCATCATGAGAACAATAACACATTATGAAGCAGGATACTTTGTTATATAAGAACTATTCAGTAACAGTATTTGTTAATGTACAGTTTATTTCCCATCATCATAATAATCTACATGGAGTTGGCTGTGATTTTGAAAAAAATCCAAAGAATCGTTTTCTTGTGCTACAGGTTATGAAGTAAATTCACAAGCACATATGAAAAACTTTCTTGCAGTTCAGTAAAGTAACTCTCCCGGGATTATGTTAATAACTTGTACATTTCCCTAGTTTATCTGCATTAGGTGTCAGTTACTCTAGAGAACATAATATGCTAATTCTGGGGTAGAATGTAACATACATTGCTCCTTCAATGTTCTCAGCAAGAACTGAGCAGAATAAAATATTCAGTGCCAGTGTGCCCAAATATCTGTTCATTGGAGAGGAAACTTAAAGGTTTCTTCCATGTTTATCTTGAAAACATTTGTTCATCGGTGCTATGATTTCAGGGAGGGAAACTTAGAATTCCCAGTCCCTCTGGAAGGCAAAGCAATTTATCTCATTTATAGGGTATTTGTAGGGCAGATGCCAGCATATGGGGTCATCAGCAGGGGAATAATTCAAAGTAAAAGTAGAAAGAACAGGAATCCTCTGGTAGATCTTGCTGAAGGGGGAGAGAAGATTAAAAACTTAAACCATTCCTTATTCTCTAGGATAGTTTATTGCCCCCTGTATGAGTGAAGAAAATAATGTATTGGCACTTCAGCTGCTCAATAACAAGATTTATTAATAAAAAGCAATTTCAGTGGTGGTTTAAAGTCATAAACACTATAAATATAATTTGTATTTGTTTCCATCATAATGCATCAGAGAGTTCCATGTATCACTGAGATACTTCTAATGCAAAGAGCAGTGTAGCTTGTTAATTCATACCCCTTATTTCTCACATGCTCTTTAGCTCAATAATCCTATAGCCCATAGATAATATTCTTCGTGGGCAAGTCTTCTAATAAGCAGAAAATACATTAATGGATTATATTTAATACAGTGGCTTAATATAATCTAGGATTTTGTCATTAATAGTTACTAAAAATTAAGAGAAAATGTAGATAGCTATAGCATCTCGTCAGCAGCACCACAAAACGCTCCCACAGAAATGCAAGATATTGTATATTATGGAAAAATATCATGAAGGTTGTCTATTATAACTTGCACTGGGATGCTAAGTATCAGACAGTGGCTTTGTAAAATGCTTCAATTTCATTGATATCAGTGTTTATTGATATTTGGTGTAGAAATCCATTTGGCCTGCTTTTCTTCACAATGCAATCTTTGAATTGTAGCATAAGGCTGAACTGCGCAAAGAAAACCTCTAGAAATAAATACATACTAGTAAATGCAAACATCAGCTACTCATCAAGGATTGTCCAGACTATGTTACAGCTAGCGGTCTTCTTTGATGCAACGCCATTATCAATGCAGGCATGTTCTTTTCCTGACAATATTTGCACAGTTTTGGAAAGAGCATGGACTGAGGTCTGTTCCCACTAGGTTGGTTGCAGATGACCTCAGTGGCTTTGGGTGAAGAAAATTTAGGTGTACAAATGGGGAATTTTGATCTGGGACACAGTTGTTTTTTTTTTACATTGGTACATTGAACACAGTTCACATGTCCAAATTTGACCTGGGATTCTCTTCTGCTTTGCTTCCTTCCATTCTTTTGCTGAGGCTCTTAAAAAACTCTTCATGAGGGGTGAAAAACATACAGTCTACATAGTGTTGTCCAAACACATCTGCCCATGACTACTTTGATGCTGTTTTTCTCTAATGACCAGCTACAGAGCCAGGTAGTTAATAGACATTAAACAACCCTGCAGCACCTCTGATGCAACCATTGCTTTGGGTCAAGCTTCACACAACATCTCCTTATGCCTTAACGCTGCAGCGTGTCCCATGGTCACTCTTCTGAAGCCTAAGAATATCCAGTCCTTCCTGCAGTGCTACCTCCAATTGAGAAACCATTCTGTGGTTTATAAAAATATTATGTCTGAAATCATTAGAAGCTCCTTCTTGCAAAATGGTTTGGGTCTTTAAAGCAGATCTGCATACAGGAGCTTAATTTATCAACATGTGCAATGTACTTAGGAAAGAGAGAGAATACAGGGGGAGAAAAAGGGAAGGCTATTTAGGATGATTATGCCTTCCAGTTACATGCATCATCACACCCTGCACACTTGTTTTCTGACATGTAAGGCTCTTATTTCCCAGATAAAAAACCTCACCACCTTAATTGAAAAGAAATGCATTGAAAAAATGAGGAGGAAGCATTTCCTAATTCTTTGAAGTAAAGTGGTAAAAAGCCAGCTATAAGAGGATAATAAGATAAGGAACACAACCTAACTGGCGATAAAATTTCAATACTCTGATAGAAGTATAAAGGTGGTCCACTAAATTAAATTAGGCTCTCTCAGCAAGCAATAAATCTCATAAAGGATGAACTGAAAAGGAAATCATCTGATTGCTGGGAAACACTGATGGGTTGGTTTACCAAAGCTGATCTTTGGGTAAATTAAGAACTAGCACAGACATAATAAATACAGGATGTGAAAAAAAGGACAATGCCTAATATTAGCACAGGATTAAGAGATTACACATGAAAATCTAAAGGCATTGTTGATCTGCTGAGGTTTTAATTTTGATCTCATTCACTGATATCATAAAAAGGTATTAAGAAAGATTCAAATGAAGGGAAGCACTGAAGTGGAAAACTGGGCTGCTTATGCACAGCCCTGTTCTGGAAACTGATAGTAATTAGTGTGCATCATGCAGATGCTGCAGCTTCACCCTGTGTTCAGCAGGGCTTTGTGGAGCTGCCACTCTGCACACCATCAACTGGATTAAAACCTACAGTTCACAGGGCATGAATGGAAAATGAAATGCAAATGAATCAGTGGCCTCATTTGCAGAACCAGGGCAAAAGAGCAGCAAGTGCAACACACATTGGCTGAACACACAAGACCAAGCAGAAAGAGAGGAACACAAACCAGAAAATGAAAGCAGTACTTTTTGGATTACTGTAACATGGAAGCATGAAAGGCCCAGAGACTTTAATATATCTCTCTGAATTAGAATTTTGCTTTTAGGTTGAGATCAATGATGGGATTTTATATTTCCATGGCTCTTCTCATCTCTTCATCAAAAAGATGTCTGAAAAGGAGCATGTGACATTTAAAAAAGTTTTAAAAGCAAATTAAACACAGGTCACATTCTGGAAGCAACAGAATAGTGGTTTTGTGCTACTGTTTGGTGGAGGCATGATACGAATAAGAAGATACAAGAAAACACATTTTCTTATCAAAGCTAAAAATAACAACTGATTTTTTTTTCTATTTTTCTTTTTTTTTTTTGTAAACTCATTCCTGCTTTATTCAAAATGGATCCAGTGAAACTGGGATAGGAGAGAAATGACACAGACTGCCACGTCTCACAAGCTAGACCTGCTCTAGTCATGTGCAAAGCACAAGTTAATAGTCTTAATTTATTAAAAAGAGATGCCATGACAGTTTGCATTAAGTAATGAGACAGGTGTTTAGTCTGCATATTACAAATAGGATGAGACTGGTGAGAGACTGAAGACGGTTGAAGAAAAGTTTCTGGGTTTTTTGACTTTCAGAAAAAAAATCTATGTTCTTTTAAACTTCTGCTTCTAATCTGCCTTCTGTGAAATTACAGAGAGAACAGTAAATGGAAGGCAAAGTTCTACAAGTGTTTGTGGATTTATCTGTTAGTGTTCATCTTTTTCTAGCTGTATATTAATATTCTATGAAATTAGCTCAGTGGCAAAAGCTCTAACTGGAAGAGTGATTAGCAGTGAAAAATGGAAAAAAGCAGCAGCAAATAAGTTTTCAATTTGTAATCATGTAAACTTACAATTTGTGTCTCTATGAGACTGCCTTAATGTCATATCAAAAATATTTAAAAGTGAAGGTTAATAACCCGTCTCAATTAACTTTCTCTAACTGCTGCAAAAATAAGTTTTAAATAGTTGAGCTTGATGTCTGCATACAGTCAATTAAGAGAGAAAAAGTTTGTACTCTGTTTTTAAATTAATTAACCAATTTTCATCTGTTTCAGATATTAAGTCTCTCTCTGTTGGATGCCAGTGTGTTCTCCTCTGTGAAACTCTGACCTCTAAAGAGAAGCCATATTTACCAAAGAAAAAGTAGTCCTGGAGAGATCAGTATAGATGTGGATTTTGTAGCCTGTATATCGGGCAGGTCTGAATTGTTAATTCCATTGTTTACAAAGTACACACTCTGGATGCTCAGGAAAACAGGCTATTTTTGCTTCATCCCTTCACACTTCAAACCCAGAAGTCAAAAACAAGACTACAACACTACTTTAAGAACAAAGTAGTGCTTAACGCAATGTGCTCCACATAGGAACATAGATTTATTTTGCCACAATAGAAATATAGAATACATTGAGTAGGAGGGAACCTTCAAAGGCCATCTAGTCCAACCTGCAAGGGACATCTTGCAATAGATTAGGTTGCTCACAGCCTCATCAGGCTTTGCCTTGACTGTCTCCAGGGGTGGGACCTCCATTACCTCTCTCGGCAACGTATGCCACTGCCTCACCACCCTCATAGTGAACTTCTTCCTAATGTCCAATCTAAACCTGCCCAGTTCTAGTTTTAAACCACTGTCCCTTGCTCTACATGCCCTGGTAAATAGCCCCTCCCCAGCTTTCCTGTAGGCCCCTTTCAGGTACTGGTAGGTGGTTACGAGGGCTCCCTGGAGTCTCCTTTTCTCTAGGCTGAACAGCTCTAGCTCTCTCAGCCTGTCCTCATAGCTTAGATATAAAGATCTTTCCCCATTGAAATAACCACTGTCTCTGTGCTATGCCTCTCTTTGAGTGTGTCCAAGTTACTGACAGCTAACACATTACACTGAGAATTATCTGTGGCATATTTTCAGTGCTACAGCTGGGCATCAGGACAGTGCTAACATGCATCAAGTGTATTGCTTCTGGCACTGGACAAGCTTAGTCAGCCTGGAGAAATGCCCCACTGCACTCAGTAGACCTGTCCAACGGGAGCAAAAGAGTGTCCAAGCTCCACTACGCCTTAAGCAGCTCATTCATCTTCATTTTGTTTTTATTAATTTGCAGATGTCCTTTACATTTTCCTTTTATAGAAATGGAAGTGCAACCATACAAACTCTCCACCTCTGAAGTGTTTTATAGTTATACACTTTTGTGTCAGCAATCAGTAAGTACAAACAGTACAAAATTTGCTCAGAGATTACTGTTGTACTGTTGTTGTACTGTACTGTGTTTCTGGGACATGGGTGCTTGTCACCCACCAGTTCCTGATATGCAATTTCTGATAAACTCCTATTTCTCTGTAAGTTCCTTAAAGTTTCCTGGTAAAGTCAGTGGGTTTTCCCTGCTAGATATGAAAAAGTTTAATTCTTCAACAAAGTTTATTTGATGGACTTTATTATTACCTTTAAGAATGCAATTTAAATGTTAAGAGCATAGTCTTCTGACAGAATTAAGGCATTTGTCTATTAAAATTATTCAGTGAATCTACTCTGGGAAAATCCTCTACCAATGACCTGATACACACATGTAGCCATTTCCTTGCACACACTTAGAATACATATAGAGATACGATATTTTTTGCTACAAACTTGAAGATTTAATTAGTTTGCTTATCTGTTTCCAGTTCAGTACAGAATAATTTGCTGATTAGACCTCACTGTGATGAAGTGCTTTATATTTGCTCAGTTAAAAATTATGCACAGTAGGATGGGTTTGGTGATGTCTTTTCATAAACATTCTATTAAATCCTACTACTGCTGTTATGCTTTGTGAAATAAATAATTTGGTCTGTAACTTTTGATGAATAGAAGTACTAAATTCTCACCTTATGAGTACTTGTTTCTAGCAAAGATCTTGCACTAAACTTTCCTTGACAAAATTACAGAACAAGAATTAAGTCTAATTCAATACTTGCAAACCATACACTAAATTAATTAAATAAAGTAATCATTACAAATTATTTGTGTAGTGAGAATGGACTGTTTAAGGAAGAATTTGGGAATTAAATTATGTTTTAAGCTGTTTATGTAGAAAAAAACCCCAACAAAGTAAACAAAAAGCACCATTAGACCTGATCAATATATGATAGAGTACTGCAGCTGAGAAAGAACTTTGGTTATAATTACTGAAAATTACTAATACATTTCTGTTGATGCATACATTGAGTCTTTTAATAACTACAGGAACTACCTCAAAAGAAAACTTATTTGGAGTCTGGTGAAAGTGAGTCTGTATGCAGCCAGTGAACATCATATATCATCCAAACCACCTCTGAAGCATCTGCTAGCAATGGAAGAAAAGCTATTTTTGGCTACAAAAACTAGAGACTGGATACAAGGTATGCCGGTATGATCCAGAGCTGTTAAGCTAACTCTTAGATGTTATCTTCATAATCCTCAACAAGAGTGAAGCAAATTTGCAGGATTGCTGAGGTTTGAAAGGACTTCTGGGTATCACCTATTCCAAACTTCCGCTCAACACAACATCAGCTACAGCAGTTTGCCCAGGGTCATGTCCAATTAGGTTTTTAGTGTCTCCCAGGATGGAAGACTCCACAGCCTCTTTGGACAACCTGTGCCAATGTTCAATCATTCCTACTTGTACTTGTGTATCCAGAATTCTGTATCACACTGACAGGAAACTACAGATTCTCTGAACTAAGCATTACAAGGTACAAGGGCACTACTTCTTTTGCGCAGAATGAGAATAATAAAATATTGTGCAAAATATTTCTTATAATTTCAAAATAATTTTCATTACACTTGTTCTATCAAGAGTTTTGCATGGGATCTTTATAGAAAGAACCATGTGGAAGACCAGAAGGGACTCAGGAAAAAGCTGTCAAAACCACCCAGCTACCACCCCAGCTAATGCCTCCCCATCACCACCTGGATCAGAACCTGACTTACTGTAATTATTTCAAAAAAGGAGCTGATTTTCTGTTAGAGGAAGGTTCACCTTCCCCCTGTAACTGCCCTGATCTTTTGAAGTGGGTAGCGGAAAGTACAGTTTCTTCACTGCTTTTGTGTATGTTACATCAACAACAGCACTAGATTGAAAGCCCATTACACTTAAGGATCATCCTCAAGAATAGCTTTAAACATGCTGTAGTCCATAGCCTGCTCACCTTCTGCTCAGAAGCTGCATAATGAGATAATGATTAAGCCGCACATTGTCATAGTCATCTAAGTTGGAAGGGACCTTTCAGATCATCTAGTCCAACCATCCACACATACCAACACGTCAACTCACTCAGGCAAGATTTACAGGCTTGCAGTAGTTTCTACAAGCTTGAAGTGAAAACCAGTGGCATACAGTGGCAACGTCAGGGCCACCTTAGTAGACAGGTACAGAGCCTTTGCATTACCAGTGCTTTGCCCAAATCTGACACCAATGTAACATCTGGGATGGGGGAGAGAAGGAAGAGGTCTTCTTGATAGCTTTCTCATGGAGGTTCACAGCAGAGAGGACCACAAAAGTAACTGTTTCTTACCATTTGTTAGGCTGGTGAAGCAAACAGAAGAACCCTAGTTTGGAGTAAAGCAGATCCAAATCTCTGTTCAGTGACAAACTCTCATCTTATACAGTGGCAATCAGGGCCAGATGAATTGGAGTGGTCCGGTCAGGTGACCCAAACTAACCAATTGGGTCTTCCATTCCATGGAGCCAGGCTGGTTCTTTTTGGGTGCTCCTTCAATGGATTGTCTCTTCAGTGACTGCTGTCAACTCATCTGCCTTTTGGTCCCACTCAGTGTGTTTCGTTTCCTATTACTCATTAAGTCTAATCTGGAACTTCACCAGTACCTGCCAGTAACATTTTCCTAGGAGACTTTTTTGTATGTATTGTATCTATTTAATTTTTCTTTTTTACTTTTTTAATTAATGTATCATTAGGTTCTCATTATCTCTCATCTTCTTGGAGTAAGAGGTGGAGGAAAGCATCTGTTGTCTTATCATTGGGCCAACCCAAAATCACTACACGGCAACTCATCAAAATTTACAAGCCAGTTGAGACGGGATTTACAAACCAGTTAAATTACCTATGGGGGCAAGCAGGGAGCAGATTATTCTAGTCTCTAGTTCTAGCACAGAACATGGGGAAGGGCAGGAGATGTAGGAGTGTCTCAATAGGTTGTTACACTATCTCAAGTTACTTTAAAACAATGTATTGTTATAGTAACTGTGTTCATATAAAATCTTTTTATTCTCCTATTAGCATATTTTTCTTATGATTTAACCTTTCTTTCAGATAAAGAAGTAAAATGATATTTCTAAAAGGGAAAGTAAAATTTTTGTCAAATTGTCAATTCTGTAAGATAGGAAGCTTTTTTTAACAGCTACACCTGATAAATACAGAGAAGAGGAACAGCGTGTGCATGTGTGTGCATGCCTCATATCTAGCAATATTTCTTTCAAAATATTATGCATTTCTCTAACCCTACATGTGCTCATCAAAAATGTGACCTTCAGAAAGGATGCAATGTATCCCTGGTTCAAGCATCTTATGTGTTGCAGCATCACCATTTATACAGCATCACTACTGTATTGTAGAGAGAAATGTTTCATTTACTAATAGAGGAACATGGGCAATAAGCATCTATTCAGAAAATGAAAAATAAGTGACTCTGAGTTCAGTGTCTGATGGAAGTATTTTTGCATGTTACATGTAACAGTTAGTTTCTTCTGCTTATTGACTGTTCATCCAAATAATATGAATATGTTCTAATAAAATTTAATATCTATAAATATTTAGAAGGGAAATGCTTTTCCTCTGGGGCACATATTCTACCTAACTAGTATCAGCATCCAGACAAATTCCATTAAGAGAAATTAATATTATCCATGTATTGCATAAAGTTTGCAATTTGTGACTGATTACTGGATTTTGTAGATATGAGGCACTGATTTCCCAGTGATCACTTATATAAGAAGCTGATGAATTCTGAAGGTTAATACTTTCCCAAGTTATGAAGGTTTTAAAGCTTAAAGAATTTTTAAATAAAAAATTGCAGGATACAGGAAGCCTGGAGTAGTTTTTTAGGCTGGATGGAAAGAAGTAGGATGTAGACCATGACTTCAAAGTTATATGAACAAGGTAGAAGCTAATATTTTGAAATCTTTGAGGTTTGCTCTTTATACTCTAAATTTTTCAAACATTTTGGGGCACACAACAGTGTGAGTAAAAAAGGGTTGATGGCTACATTCTTTGATGATAAATATTGTTTGTGGAAATTTTAATTTAAACTGTTAAAAAATACAAATTTTATAAAAGACTTGATTTTTCATGCCCTTAAATAAATGAGAAAGCATTAAGAATAAACACATAATCAAGCGCACAATCTTAATATATAGGTACTGATATATCTACTTAGATGCAACAGAATTCTATAGAGAAAGTTGCAAACACAAAAAGCAAGAAGACTAATGAGAAAAGAGTTTAATAGAATTGCAGAATCATTTAGGTTGGAAAAAACATTTAAGATCATTGATTCCAATTGTAAAACTAACACTGATAAAACAATATCCCTAAGTGCCATGCCTACTTGACATTTAAATGCCCTCAGGGCTGGTGCCTTGACCACTTCCCTGGGCAGCCATGTATAATGCTTGACAACTGGCCTTCTTTCTCATCTGCATCCTAAACTTCCCCTGGCACAACCTGAGGCCATTTCCTTTCACCCTATCACTTCTTACTTTGCAGAAGAGTCTGACTTCCCACCTCCTTTCAGGTAGTTGCAAAGAGCAATAAGGTCTCCCCTCAAACTCCTTTTCTCCAGGCTGAACAAAGCAAGTTCCTTGAGCTGCTGCTCATAAGAGTTGTTCTCCAGACCTCTAACCAGTTCTGTTGCCTTTGGACATGAAAAATACTTGAATTTATAGTTGTACAATTTAACTGACTTTTGTCATCTTGATTCAAATTTTATCAACAACCAGAGCAGAATAAACAGCACAAAATGAGCACTGTTTTTGGTGAAATGATTGTTTACTTCCTCCTTACTAATTATCCATAGACAGGCTAACTGGCTCATTATTAACTCAATTGTGTGGAAAAAAGTGAGCTGGAATTTCTCTGCTGTGGATAAACTTCTTTGACTATATTCAAAGTCAAGCAGCTACAAGCTTTGCTATATAAACAGAACTCTACAGGCTATATTTGCATAAACAGCCTGAAAAGTGAAAATATAAGCAAACTTTCTGCATTACATTTATAGAAAAGTAATTGTGTTCAGTTTTTTGAGCCAGATGTCACCTTTCCAAGTGTGATGTGTAGGGCCGTATTGCACAAGTAGTCCTTACATTTTTCATGCAGTCTGTTTACTTAAAACCTTTGGAACTGAATGAAAAAGAAATCTGCCCACAATGGAGACCAAAAGAAAATGATGCTTCAAAGAAATGTGTAAAATCTTTTTGTTTTATTTCAAGCAATACTCAATGCCAATAACCAAATCTCTTAAGTTACTGATAAACCCTATGATAATAGATACTTACAAAAAAAATCCTAATTACCTTAAATTTTATTCAGTTTTACACTGAATACTAACCATTAAAAAATCCAGTGTGTAGTATTAATAACCTGATATTCTCCTCAGGAATTTCACAGTTTCTGTGACTATACTCCGGATGCTGAAAACAACAAAATATGATAAAGGTGGACTAAAAGGTAAAAGTGCCAGGTCTTTCCTTATAACTCTTGAAGTTAGTAGCACGAGAAGCACCAGCATACTCAGAAGTCCTATTATGCACAGAATTATTTCAGTTTTATATAAAACAGAGCAATTAATCCTGTTGAAGTAATCTCACTTACACATGTGTCTATTTCATGACTACCAGGATACATCATCATCATCAACTCCATTTTTCTGTTTTTGTAAAGATGTATTTTCAGTCTACACAACAAGACTGAAATACAGACCTTTACTCACAATCATGTCATCCAGAGGTGAAGCTTTTACACCTTCTTAAAAAATCCCCTAGCATTGTTTGTCTTTAGAAGCACATCGGGACAAAAGACTTTATTCATGAAGAGTCAGGGGATACAAGTCACCTACTAAACCTGAGCAGTAGCAAGGAACTGAAGTATAATAATCTTGTGCTGTCTGCCCATTATCTTGCCAGTTGCTATAGTTCACTTGCCTGCAGCAGGTAAGCTAAGACATCATCAGAAAAGAACACAAATAGAAGAAAACTACCTGAAATGGATTATCTGAGTTCTGGAACACTTTCTGAAGAGCAGCTACAATTGACACAAAATGGTGGTTTGTCTTCTCTAAAATCGCATTATAAAAAGCAGTCTTCATCTAGCTTCAGACTCTTGATTCCTTGCTTTGTGAATCCTGTGAACATTCTCTCCAGAATAAGAGAGAACACACTTTGTTAACTAAATTTGTAGCTATACATTTATCAGATAAAACAAATAAATAGCCTTCTACTTGAGGTAACCTAATGTGTGGCCCAGACTGAGCTATCAGGTTGATTCAAGCAGCTCTACATAATATACAACTGATGCTAAACATTGCATGGATAGGGAAAAGAGGCCAAAGCAAGAGTCAGAGGTGACTACTGTAGTGTAGAAGTACATAGTTTAGCTTCAGTTAGCTGTAAGCTACTGAGATCATACTTTATTAGATGTCTAGCTGCATTAGGATGGCGCAGAACCCAGCCTTGCAGCCTTGAGTGAGGTACAAGCCTTTTATTGCAGTCTAGGCAGAGAACAGCAAAGACTGCAAAAGAAATAAACCCTGTTCCTGGAAGAAGGCACTGAAAGTGTTAAGCTTATTGGAGCAATGAAGAAGTTTTGCAACATCTCAATGTCTTCAGTTTGAGAGGCAGAAAAAAAAAATTAGTTCACCCTGAAATTCCTCCTGTTTTGCTTTCTGGTCCAGGAGAGACAACTATTGATTTCATAGTGCTGATACATGGAGAAGTGGTTTCGTTGAAGTCTATGAAGTAGGAGGGGAGCTTAAGTGTTATACCCTTCAAACCAGATATTCACTTCAGGAATGAAAACTGATAGATCAAGAATTATCACAAGTAAATACAACCCACAAAAGGGTTGTATTCACTTTCAGTAATGCTTCAGGCTCTCTTTATCTTAAGAAATGATGTAGGAATATAAGTTTCATTCCATCCCAGCACTACTGAAATTGTCTCCTGCTATTTAAGCAACACAGGAGGCATCCTCCCAGATCAAGCGGCGTATAATCAACCATGTTATAAAAGAAATATAATCATAGAATCATAGAATAGTTTGGGTTGGGAAGGACCTTAAAGATCATCAAGTTCCACCTCCCACTAGATCAGGCTGCTGAGTGCCATGTCCAGCCTGG
>VZTY01024649.1:105949-116702 GCA_013400935.1 Turnix velox
TCATGCGGGACAGTGTCAAATGCCTTGCACAAGTCCAGGTAGATGATGTCAGTTGCCCTTCCTTTGTCCACCGTTGATGTTACTCCATTATAGAAGGCCACCAAATTGGTCAGGCATGATTTTCCCCTGGTGAAGCCATGTTGGTTGCCTCCATTCACCTCTGTGTCATCCTCCATGTTTTTTTGCAACACCTTCAGGAGGATCTGCTCCATGACTTTGCCAGGCACAGAGGTGAGACTGACTGGCCTGTAGTTTCCTGGATCTTCTTTCTTTCCCTTTTTAAATATGGGGATTATGTTCCCCTTTCTCCAGTCAGTGGGAACTTCACCAGTCTGCCATGACCTTTCAAATATGATGGACAACTTCATCTGCCTGTTCTCTAAGGACCCGTGGGTGGATCTCATCAGGTCCCATAGACTTGTGCACCTCCAAGTTCCTCAGGTGATCGCGAACCTGCTCTTCACACACAGTGGGTGGATCCTGCTTCCCCTTGTATATGGCCTTATTTTTTAAGACTTGAGTTGTGGAATCAGAGGCCATACCAATGAAGACTGAGGCAAAGAAGTTATTGAGTACCTCACCCTTCTCCAAATCCCCTGTGACAAGCTCTCCGGTGTCTTTCTGGAAAGGGCCCAAATAGATTTGATTAGTTTTAGTTTAGACTGACAGGTTTTGAAGAGCAGATAATAGATTGATTTCTTTTTTTTTGTTTTTCTATTTTTTTTGTTGTTTTTCTGTTAAATGAAAGGATTACAAGGTATCATTTATAACCCTGAAGGATGGGGTACTTTGTAGACAGCTTTGAAACAGTGATCTCAGAGGCTTTTCCCCCAACCTCCTTTTTCTGTTTCTCACTGGACCTCAGTCCCAAACACAAGACAGACTTTCAGCACTGTCATGCTTCTCACCTAAACCAAAGCCTTCATAAATGCTTACTGCTGTCACCTGCACTTTAAGAAAACAGTCAATCCACATTCAAATGATAAAAAAGTAATCTGAATTTCAAGCCAATATTGACATAACTAAGCATTACTCCATTCTACCACATTCTAACCACTCCATTCTAACATGAGATGTATCTTAACTTCTAAAGTTCTATGACCCTCTCAATTATGTTTCTTTAAAGAAAGTATAGAAATGGAAATAAAGTGGGAAGTTTCTAGAAAGGTTTTCCATTAAAAAAATTAATATAGGTAAAATCCTCCTAAATAAAGGTAATAACCCTTTGGAATCTGTCACTAATTTATACTTAGTTAGTTTCCTGACCACTTTGTTGTAAGAAGGAAGATTAACTTTGTATGATTTTGTTGAAATGATGTGTCAATGGAATCCATCTGACTCTAATCTGTTCCTCAAGTGGAAGGAGAAATATCTCATTCTTTGCTGCAGCATGAGATGCAAAAAACTGTAAAAGGAACAATATGTACATAAAAGCAAGGAATTAGCTGGAGAAAAGGAGCAAAGACTCCAAGCAACAACAAAAACCAGGCAACAAAGTGAACTTGGAGAGGATTATATTCATAGCCCTGAAATGGATGATTCTGGAGTTTATTGCCGGTAAAGAAGGTAAAAATCTATTAGTATCTTACTATTCAAGTGTTGGCTAAACTTGAAAGACATTTAGTAAGGAGGCCCCCAGCAAAGTCAAAGCAGTATAAATGTCTAGATATGGAAACATAATACTAATTATTGATTTCCAACCCATTATATCACTTCACCAATTTCCTCCTGTTAATGCCCCTTGTAAATAGTGGAGAATCACTAATAACAGACTAGTAGATTTCCTACTGAAGCATACAGATGCATATACACACACACTCACTGCATTTGTCATCTGTGTTTTGAGCCAAAATCAGAGGGGAATCCATAGCATGAAAGGAACACATCCGAGATAATGAGCTTTTGCTGAGAGACTGTGCATTTCTGTTAAACCTGGCTCTGCATGTGTTGCAGTGCCAAATGCTGAGCAGTGTTTGGATGGGAGCTTGCTTAGAATTTGGGCAGGATTCATCTGCTTCATCCTGAAATCTGTCACCTGTGGTGTAAGAGGGAAAATTACCCTGGTACAGAGACCACCTGCAATATGGATGTGTAGATCGGGGGGATCTTTAATGCATCTCCTAGGGAGCTCAAGCTTACTAGTCTCAAAGTGCCCCAGGGTCACCACCAGCTGCTTTTAAGTGACTTCTGAAGATCAGAAGCTCTATCTGTGCAACTGTCAGAACCAAAATACATACTGGTAAAGCTTCTCCTCTCAGAGAAGTTATGCAAGCATTTCTTCATTGAAGATTAAGAAATTGTCCAACTGAGCATCAGCAAAAGCTACATAAGGAGCCCAAGAGGCTGAACCTAAATTTTTCATATGCTTTATTTCACTAAAGTTTTAATATGTTTTGTTTTATTTTATGAGAAGATTTATGAGCCCTCTTGAAGAGACAATATAATTTTCAATAAATTCTATCTTTATCTGCTGGAACCAGAACACAAATCAATTTCAGATTCCTAATTACAAGAGCAGAGATACATGTCTAGACACTCAATAAAAACCAAAAAAGTAATAGGGGCAGATGACCTGAAATAAGAATTCTTTCATGCAGTGCAAAATCTCTTAATCCTTAGGTTGGGAAAAAAAAAATCAGACAGTTTCTAAATGTATTTGGCCTAAAGAGTTATATTTTTAATGTGATAGCTACTTCTGAAGTTTTACTTTACACAGTGTTCAGCGTAGGCTGCAATGCATTTTCAAGTACTTCCATGTTGAAGTGAATGAATTTTTTTCCTAAAATATTTCTGCAGGACAAGGATCAACAACTTCATTGCATTAAACAAAAACCCATCTCTGAACCTACGTTGGATCTGGATTTCCTTTTTGGTAAGACTTCATATATAATTTCTTTTCCATCTCTTCCATTAATGATGTCATTAGTGTTGCAAAATATTGCATGAAGACAAGCGATCCTTGAAAATTCAGCATTTTCCCTAAAAAAAATCTATACGTTACCTGATGGAGGCAAAACTCAAAACAGAGCAGCAGATTTCTGTGTCCAGCTCTAAGCTTGAGAAAGGACACTGATCCTCAACATTATGGAACACAATAATTCTTTTTAAAAACTATACAGTTGATTGAAAATCATGGCCTAAATATTTTCAAGCTTTTCAATTACTAACATTTGTCTCTGGATTTCCACAAGTTTCCAAGAAAGTTCTGGATGAATTTAAGTTCTTATCAGGATCTGAAGCTGATGACAACAAAATTCTCATAAATAAACTCCCATTTTTAAGTTCTGCTATGCTAGACAAATGACAAGACTAGTAATTAACCACTTCCTCATCTAGGAACTGCTCTGCAAAAACTGTAAAAATCTCTTAAAACAAATGGCTATGGTGTGCTAATTACAGATATGGGGATGGACATTAGAGATTATCAGAGGGTTGAACAGCCTAAAGAACTGAATTTGTCCTACAACCTTAGTTATGTCTTTGCAGGACTGAATCTAGCATGTGTAGAAAAGACTGAATCAACTACTACTACCATTGATTGGTGGGATTAGGTGAAAAAGAACATCTGGCAGAGAGATGTTTAATTTAGTTGATGTAATTTCCTTAAACATATGCATATATAAAAAACAATTCCTTTTAATTGCTACAACCATCTCAGCTCTTTAGCAGATAGGAGGTTTCATTATTGGGCTCAGAAGTTGACTTCTTTGACCTTATTTAGTAGGGAACATTCCAGATGGTCTACTCTTGCTGTTGGCAGCATTTGAAATGAAGCTGATCTTAATTCCAGTTAAAACCTCACTTGCTCTTTGATCACACTAAACAAGGTTGAATTTATTTTACCTGAAGGTGTACCCTGTAAAACTCAAAAGAGTAAGTGCTACAAAGAAGCAAAGGAAGCATTCATAATTTAAATGACAGCATGTTTTATACAAAAGGCTGTCAAAGAATATGACAAAGCTATGAATAAAACTGAATAGAATTTAAAGGAATCTAATGCACTTGGTAGTGTTAAATAAGAAGGATTAAAGGGCAAAGAAAGCCAAAGTACTTGAACATAGATGTAAAATCACATTTCTTATTGCCTTGCATAATTCTAGCATTGTACAAATAAAAAATAATTGCCAATTAAGAGAAAATAGTTACTAATAGAATAATCAAAAAATTATAATTGAAAGGCAGAAACTCAAAGAGCCCATAAAAAAAGAAAAGAAGATGAAGCAATCAGCAAAAAACATTTCAGTTATAAGCTGAGGTTCTTTTAGGGGTTGAAGCTGTGAGAAGTCATGTAGAGGGTCTTACACAGCTCACATGGTAAGTGTCAGCAAACTGTAAGGGATTATCATGCAAGTCAAAATGGAGTAGATTAGATACTGATTTTTCCCCTAATTTCTTAAAGAGTTTTGTGCAATACTATGAAACATCTCAGGTGTCTTATTTGTTAATGGCAAATAAATTACTCCTTTGTCTCTCTCCAGTACATGCTCATACACACAGCAGAAGAAATATCAAAATGCTACAAAATTGCTTATCTAAATATAAAACTTCATGCTCTAATTATCAGCAAGCTCACAAGAGATGAAATTAGAGCCGGGTAAATAAGAAGAGTCACTGAAATTAACGAAGCCATGAGACATCCCAGGTATGGCTTATATCTGTACCCATGTCCCTGAGATGTTTTCATTTGCCTGTCAGTGTTTCATTAAGATGAGTGGACCAATTCACAAATCTCTGTAGAGTTGCTGAAAGGGCAAATAGACATGAAAGAGATATGATAGCACTTACCTGCTGCACCATTTAATGGGTGTTTACTGCCATGGGGATTAGGTGCTTCATATTTTAAAAAACAGCAGAGACAACCACTCAAGTTCTTTAACATTTCTCACTTTTCTTGCCCAAATTCCACAAGCCACTTTTGAGGGGGTTTTGTTCTGTTCTTTTTCTTCTGTTTAACTAGTTTAATGTTACAAATTATAGGAGATAACAACAGGAGGATTATATAACATTTCTATAAATAAATACATTTGAGTGGTAACTCTCAAATACAGCTTCATGACAGGTCAGTCCTAACCTAAATACCCTCAATACAGGTCACTCTGAAAGCCTGTTAAAAGCAGCCTGCTTCCTTTTAAGGTACAGATGTACCTCATGCATTTTCTCCAGATGATCTGAAAGTTGCTAGCTCAGACTGAAAGTTAAGAGTTTGCTGATATGCAAGCAATCCTTCAAGCAGCAGGATAAACCCACTATTAGACTGGCTTAGCAGCCATTTCAGCCTGCTTATGAAAAAAGATATGGTGGTAGGTAGGAAGTGGTGGTAGGTGAAGTTCTGGTAGAGCTGTAATTAATTTCTCAGGGAGCTGTAAGGGCTTAGAAACACCAAATTAATCTCCTCTTCAAAATAAGCACTCCATCTACCACAAGGGATCTAACCGCTCTCCTTTCCCTCCAAAACAAACTGAAGGAGGATGAAGGTGATGATATCCTTGCCGTTTGGCACAAATGAGATTTTTCTGATGAAAGAAAAAAAAAAAAGGACATCTAACAGTCACCACTACATCTTCTACTTATTCCATATGGATTCCTCCTCTGACTTCCTACAGAGAATTATGACATGGTGCTATGCCTTCACTGCTAGTTTGAGGAGACAAACGGCATTAGCAACATCTGCCATCTCCTCCTGTAAAGAAGAGACTGACTTCACAGCTATCTGTTGGTTAGGTATACATGTGAGCAAACAAATATAACCTTCCAGCAACACATTGCAAACTAGGGGAATGCAGGTGACACATTAGGAGAACCTTTACCATCAGAAGGGCAGTAAAGTATCGCCACAAGGTGTGAAACCTCTTCCTTTACACTTTTCAAGACTCAGACAGGCAAAGCTGGGCTGACCTTACACCAGTCTAGTGAAAGTCCTGCTTCAGGCTGCAGGCTGAGCTAGATGACTATGCAAGGTTCCTTCCAAACAATACTTCTAACATTTGGTGAATGTTACTCATTTGGAGAGGCCAAGTTGGATGCTCCAAGGCAAGAAATCAAACCACGGTTTTTTTCAAACAGTACCAAGGTATTTGAATCTTCTCCTTAACTGTGGGACCTTTGGGTTTATGGAGTTGTTTCTGACTAGGTCCTTTAAGTCCTGATATTAATCAAACAATCAAAATGGACTATTAAGCTTGGTTGGTAGTGTAATAAAGCTTTAGCTTTAAGGAATCTGTGGCTCTCTTAATGAAAGCTGCATTCCTTTCTCATGATTTTAAAACCATCATCAATGCCACAGTGTGTTACAAAGCAAAAAAGTAACAGGAAAGTTTTTCTTCCTGAACCAGAATTTCTCTTACTTGTATTTTAAAATTACTACATAGAACATGACTGTCAAAGCCTCAGCAGGTGACATAATAGCCCCTTCCCATGGAACAGTTATCACTATTTTAAATTCACATAAAGGCAATTATTTGCACAGCTATATAAATAATAGGTTTATTGAACAGTCTAGCTGAAATTTGTCTACGGTACTGAACACATGGTTTTTAACATTTTCAGTCTCTTGCTCACGAGAATCAAGCTATTGTACCACAAGATTTTGGGCACACATTGCAAATATAAGGAAGATGTAGAAGACATATTTTACAATTATTTTAGCAAGTATTAAAACGATTGTGACTTTTCTTGAAGCTGTTCAAACTAAGCACTAGTAATTCTTAAATATCCTGAAGTGTGCTTAATATGTTCTGAAGCTACAAGAGTCATAGATTTCCACTCCAGAAAGAACAATAATCCAGAAGACTACTTCTCATGTACTAATTTATATTTTGCTTTGTAAATTCAGAATATTTTTCAAAATAAGTGATGCTGAAAAAATGTTTTTAAGTTGGTTCTTAGAAGTTAGGGCATTTTTTCTAAGTTTAAAACATTTTCAGAGAAAGATTGCTTATGCAAGCAATATTTTAACTAAAGTAATTCAAAATATCACTTGCTTTTGCACAGTTTTCCAGGCTGTTCTGAAAAAAATGCCACACCCAAATATGACAGCTTTACATTCCAACAGTTTTATAAATGCAAATTCACCCTAAATGGAAGTAAATTCCAACAAAATCTTTAAAGAAATACTTTTAAAGTAGGTTTTACATAGAACTTCTTCAAGAGGTGGTTTTTATTTTTCTTCCCCAATCTGACACAGTATTTGCAATACCAAAGTATCAATTTGTTAATAAAATACAGGTTACCAAAAGAATGCTCAATAGATATGTTTATTTTTTAATCACTGCTCCCAGTGTCTCTTTCTGTTTAATTACTGAAATGAAAAAAACCAGAAAAATGCACTTTAAGTCAGTTTGGTTTAAGTCAGCTTTCCCTTATCAACTGTTAAAATAGAGATATTAACATGTTTGCAGGTAGCTGAATAAACATCCAGTCTTCATGAAACTGAGCCATATGTCTATAAGCATTAATTCTGTAATTAACATAAGTGACAGTAACAATGTAGAGTAGCTGAAGGACACTATTTACTAGAAGGCTGGTTTTAATAACTCACAGATAAAGGAAGCAAAATTTACATTATCTCTTCTTCCCATCTTTTTAAAATTCAAGTGAAAAGAACAGCTCATGTGGAGCCATTTAACTTTTGTTTTCCTATGTTGATGTCAGCTTTGCAGTTATACTTGGCATAACAGCTTTGATTAAACATTTTATATAATTGTAAGCTTCCTGAGGGGACTCAGAATGGAAATATCAGGTGCCTGGATTACATTCCAGATGGCAAGAGATTCGCTCAGCTTCACACTCCTCTTCCCACTGATGATATGAAACCACAGTGGAATTCATTTGCAAGTAATTCCAGGAACCATCAGGTTGAATTTCAAAAGAATTTTAAAAATCAGCAACTCTGCATTTAAAACAAAGCAGATGATTTGTATCTGTTTTTTAAATTATTCCCGGGCTTTCCCCTGAGTCATTTTGAAACCCATGTCTGCAATCATTACAATCCAAATGTACTGCTGTTGCATTAAGGTTACACATGAACTGAAATGGGCTCCTATAGTTCATCCTTTCCCACTCCTGATTTAACATGTAGTTAAATGGATATTAGAGTCAACAACATCTTGAAGCAAACAGGTATGGTAAGAAAATGTAGAGAAGGTAACACATAATCAGATTCATCTGGGCTACTGTGATACCTGGCTATTATTTAGGTACATTACCTCAAAAATCAGCTTCTGCAAGAGAATAGAAACTTGGAGGGTCCTAATCTCAGCTGCAAAACCAGCAATTCCAAGGTGCAACTTATGGCATGTTTGGGGAAAAAACCTTGTGACACTGCTGCTCTATATTCACAAGAGTTTTATGTGTTTAGGGCTCAGAGGACAATCACAACAACCTTTCTCAGAAATCCTTAATAAGCCTGTTTACCATTTTCCCATTTCTATTGGGGGTTGCTGATTGATGACACTTGTTTCTGACTTGTGAGCAGAACATTTTCCTGTGTGCTCCTACATATGTAATGATAGATCTAGACTGGATTCTGGAGATTTCCTCTCCCATTAAAATGATCCTCTCGAATTGGACGTGAGCGCAGTGGAGGTATTTCCACTCAAAGCTTCATGCCAAAAATTCTCTTTGGCAACCAAAAAATCCTAAAGTCACTGTTCTGATTTCAGTTCCACTGGTGCCTATTCATCTTCAAGAGAGCATTCTTTTATTTTATCATCTCATAAGACTTTATCTGCTAGATTTTGGGCTCAATACACAGCAACAGTCTGGTTTTCTCCCTCCTGTGCTCAGTAACACATGGCTGTGACAGCATGAGAATGCCTGAAGAAGAGCAAGAGGATGAGAAGAACTAAGTACTGTTTTTGCATTTCATTAAAAGACTGTTAATGTGACTTTACTGTAAGGATTCTATTGAAGTGTAGCTATAAATGCCCAGTCAGAGGAGTTTTTTCCTGACCAGAACCAAAGTTTTGTTCTCCATGCTGAACAAAATTATGAATCAAAATGGGATCTCTACTAAGGCTAACCAACACAAGGAAGATAGTGGCTCCTCAGAGCTGCTGCAAAGTGCAGATTTACTTGAAGTTCTGCAACAGTTAAGAGTGATGATAGCAGTGAAATTAATGCCTGATAAACAGGACAAGGAACAACAAATACATAAAGAATTTGTTCACTACCATTAATATTGTTGACTCTGAATTACCCACTTTTTAAGTAACAACAAGGGAAGGTGAAAGAATAAATACATAAAATTTAGACTGACTGGGTACTCATGTCAAAAGCTACTGAAAAAAATGGCACAACTTTGAATGGGCTTCATTGTTATGCCACTAGACGTTCATTTTCACCAGAAGATTCATCAAAATACTGTCTGACAGAATTCATTATCCTCTGTAAAACAATCAAGCTACTAAACCATGGGTAGTAATTTGAAAAATTAACATCACTATCTAATGTCAGACTGTCTTAGCAAAGTAAGACAAGATGGAGCAGCATTCAGATTCCAGGTTATTTCAGGACATGGCTATTTCAAACCCCACTTCACTCTGCATAAGCAAAATACAGAACCACTGCACTGGAGCATCTTAATAACAGTATGAACACATATAGATCAATTCAGTGGAAAGACCACTGTCTTCTTATCAATATAGTTTGCAGTTACTACCTTTGACTAACAGAAGAAAAAGCTTAAGCAGTATTTCACAATATGGGATTCCTTGAATCAAAGAATTAATGTTAAATACATATTAAAGATTGAATGAATCTGATCTTGGAAGATCAGGATGATGAACTGCAAGATTTTAAAGCTTCTACAATCTCAAAAAAATTAAAAAGAAAGGTCAATAAAGGATTTAGTCAATTTGCTGATGAGTAACACTTTAATGAAAAACAAATCTTATGTTCTATCAGATGATTAAAATGTCATTACAGATCTAGCAACATAAATGAGAATTAGAAAGAACATTTTTTAACCTAAAATATCTGTAATACTCTGGGACAAGTATTAGAAGTTTTAAAAACTTATGTAGAATTTTTTTTCTCTTTCCATAAATAAAACTGACAACAAGTACCTTATCCCTTCTAGCAAGTGTTGTGTCATAATGTAACATCCAAAAGCTTGGAAGATTATTTTTCTATGTAATAATTATTGAGACTTCATTTGATGTTGAGGGACTTTGAATTTGTCAGCGATGTATTAGAAAAATACAAATCTGTTTATGCAAAATATTATTCTCTATTAGGAGTATATAAAGTAGAGACAATGAAAAAAATTGACCATATAAATCTATTTTGGAACCTATGTGTTACATATTTATTCATACTCATGTTGTCCCTGCAAGACTTGTCAGAAACACATAGGAGAGATCATATTCTCAGTTCACACCAGAGCAATGGTTATACATCTGTTCATTTGTGTTTATCTGAAATTCAGTTTGAAAACTTAGGGACCTAATGAATATCTTCTATATTTTGAACCTAGCAAGATCTTCTACGTTCAATTTTATTAACTTTTCACTAACTCTGAAGCAGAGAGTGAGATTACATGGAAAGTCCCATTAAAAAATTGTTAATCACATTATTTGTTTCATAGAGAGATAGGAAATATTCCTCCTATTTTTAAGAATTTTGATCAACCTGAGGACAAGTCTGCTTGACTGACTTGCTAGTCATTACATGGAATCAGAAAATTTGTGGTAAAAGATGTACTGATAATGAAACCACCTTAATGCGCATAGTTTTTTCTTCTAATGCGTACTTG
>VZTY01024651.1:0-15648 GCA_013400935.1 Turnix velox
ATTCTATGATTCTATATTGTTAGCAAAGTAGCTATGCTGATAGTTGTCCTGGCCAGTGACTTGCAAAGTTATATCAAACTGTAGAATAGATGGCATTCAGCCTGATGACTGATTAAATCTTGTTTGTACCTGATAATCATCTTTCTCTGAGCACTGAAGAAAATTGTACCTGTAGGAGTGAGATCCTTGGTCTACTGGGGTAATGCTAGTTTTCTTTGGGTTTAATGAGGCCACGTTTGTCATTGTGTGGGTTGACCTCAAGTAGGTGTTGATTACACGTTGAGCCTGGGATCCTCCTGAGTTGCTAAACAGTAGGTAGGCTACTGGGGAGAGAGATGGGAGGTAAAGAGAAATAAAGAAAGAGGATGTTTGACACTTCGAGGTCTTTATCCCTGGCTGAGAAGTTCTCTGCAGTTTCCCCATTACCCTTTAGAGGGCAGATCGCGTCCAGTAAATAGCAGATTTGTGAATTCAGGAAGTTTGAACGTTCTGAATATGAACTTCTTTTCATGTGTAATTTTAATTCAACAATATCTGCTTTTGTTTTCTTTACTGAGGCAAGAGGAATTCAAATTTTGTTTTATCTATGTGTTTTTACAGTTTCAGTGTTAACAATTGTGATACAAGCGAAATAATATTGATGTAATGTAAAGAATCTTGGGAACGTGCTATGTTAGAAAAGAATTATGTAGAATGTTGACTAGATTTGTTTTTAGGTTAAAAGAAAACACCAAAAAAATTATTTTGGAGAGTAGGTTTAGAGAGTATTGCTATGTGATGAATGTGTAATTCCATTCTTCTCTCCTGTAATCTTTTCTCTAAATCCTAAAGCCTTGTATCAAGAGTCTTATCCTTGGTGAACAACTGCTTTAAACAAACCCCACACTGTTTATCAACAAGTTATTCCACAGCATCAGAGGAATCTGCATGAAATGAAGAAGGCTAAATTAAGCTTTCTGTAAATTCATTTTCAGTGAAACTTTTCATATGGAGATTAAATGCCCTTCATAGTCAGCATGCATGGAGAAGCAGTGGCTATTTAATTCTCTGATTAATTAAAACCAGAAGCAACAAAGTAATGTTAATCTTTTTTTCTGCTGCTACCCTAAAGCTCACAGATCATGAGAAGATGGTTATTCTTGAAAAAAGCCATTTAGTTCTTAAGAAGAAAAACTAGTCTTTGTGGCTCAGCCATTTTGGCATCTGCTTTGTGGGTTTGTCATCAAAAAAACCATAGGGGATATTCCAAAACAGAATGAAAAAAATCTTTGTTCTGAAAAGGATCTTCCTTTCCCCTTCCCTCCCAAATCTCTCTTTTTTTTTTTGAATCTCCTGAAGGTGGAGGTAATGCTACTGTCTGTGTTCCCCAAGAGATATGAACTAGGTTCTAGGAGTTTCTTTACTGTTTTGGATACAGTCTGGAACTGCTGTGATCCTTGCCCTGACTGTTCTGCTTATCTTTTTGGTATATTAGTACATAGCTATGAAATTATCCTGCCCAGTCTGAACTGGACAGCAGTTTGGGTGAGCACCTTTAGCCTTCCACTGCAAAGACACATCTCAGTTACAGAAAACAGGTTAGTAAGGCTCTTGGCCCATCTTCTAGTATAGCACATTTTTCCTAGACATGATTGAGGGAGTTGGGCTTGTTCAGCCTGGAGAAGAGAAGGCTGCAGGGTGACCTCATTGCAGCCTTTCAATACTTGAAGGGAACCTACACCCAGGAAGGGAGTAAACTCTTTGAAAGGGCTGACAATAGCAGGACTAGGGGAAATGGATCCAAGTTGAAGGAGGGAAGATTTAGGTTGGATGTTAGGGGGAAGTTCTTTACTAGGAGAGTGGTTAGGTCCTGGAACAGGCTGCCGAGGGAGGTTGTGGATGCCCCGTCCTTGGAGGTGTTCAAGGCCAGGTTGGACGGGGCCCTGGGCAACCTGATCTAGTAAATGTGTTTGTTTGGTGGCCCTGCTAGGCAGGGGGGTTGGAACTACATGATCCTTGAGGTCCCTTCCAACCCGGGTCATTCTGTGATTGATGTTATGGAGCCTGTCTGTAGTTTGCAGTTATTGAATGTGTTCTTGGGTCTCCAGTGATGCAGTATGCTCCTTCAGGCTTTTCACAATGATGGTCCTGTGGTGTCCTTAATGCTCCTGGTCCATCTAACTCAGTCTCAGCTTGGTGTGATGTTTTGCAGTGTGAGGGGATAGAGTTCAGTATTCTTAAGAGTCTGTAAAAATCCCTTCGGATGCATCTCAGAACAAATGAGTCCTCAGTGTTGATCTCAATGACATTGTTTGGAGGCCAATGCTGACAACATATTAGTGCAGATTCTGTACTTACGAAAGCAGTTTGGAAGAGGAGATTGTGCCCTTTTTTGAACTGATGGGAGGCTGCCCACTACTCTGATGCAGCTGATGAACAGCTCTGCTTCCAGTTTTCTCAGATTATCATACTGAGGATAGTTTGTAACTGCAAATCTTGATGGTGAGTTAGATCTTGGGGTTATCTGTGCAGGTCTTCCTAGATCATAGAATCATGGAATAGTTTGGGTTGGAAGGGACCTTAAAGATCATCAAGTTCCACCCCCCTGCCATAGGCAGGGACACCTCCCACTACATCAGGCTGCTCAGTGCCTTGTCCAGCCTGGCCTTAAGCACCTCCAGAGTGGGGGCATCCACAACCTGTCTGGGCAGCTTGTTCCAGTGTTTCACCACCCTCACTGTAAAGAATTTCTTTCTATTATCTAGCTTGAATCTACCCTCTTCCAATTTACATCTGTTATTTCTAGTCCTTCNTTGAGGGCTCCAGAACTGGACACAATACTCCAGATGGGGCCTCACCAGAGGGGCCAGATCTGATTTAAAAGACTTATAGGCTGCCTTTCTGAAAAAACAAAAAAAAAAAAAGAATTTTGTCTAGAACTAACCACTACTGCTTTTTCCTTGTATTTAGATGAGTCTGTTTTGTTCCAGAATAGTCAGGACCATCTAAGATAGGTGCCTTGAATGTTGCTGGTTTCTCAGAATCTTGAAAAAACTCAAACCAGACAAATAAATGGAAACAAAAGCAGTCTTGAAAGCAAACTTATCTCCAAACTGCTTGACAAGGCCCAGAGAGAGATTGTATGAAACAGCAGTTTGGGAACTCCCACAGGGAATGGAATATGAGGATTTAATCTGAGTCCAGACTATGAAGGTTAACACTCCTTTCACTGTGTAATTTTTTTGAGGGTCACTATTGTCAAGGTAAATAGATATGGAGAGAGACATAAGCACTGATGAGCTGTAAACCTTGTTTGATGCCTGGCTGAGGGAGCAACCTTTCCTCTATTGCAGTTCTTAATGTTCAAATGGAGATATTAGGCAGTGTGTTCCTTAGTATACCAGTAGCTTTAAATGATCTGTACCTCCTAGACAGTGGGAAGGAAAAAACATTGAGAACAAAGCCATTGAGAGATGCTGGAAATGGCTTATGCAAATATTTTCTTTTGTCTTACTGGGTTTATGAGAATGTGTGATGCCCTGTAGCATGTCAGACCTCAGTCAGTGGAGTCTTCAAGCCAAAGCGGTAATTGAGCACACTGTAATAATTTTTCCAGAATTAGCCATGAATCAAACTCTAAAAAACTTCATAGTCCAAGCTGCCTTCAACCTTCTATGATATCCAACCCATTACTTTGTTTTAGTTGAAATTATCATAGGTGTGATAGCTGCAACTTCCTTGGGCAGTGCTGGAGGTATAGGACAACAATTTGAAAGTTGCCCAAGTTGATTTAAAAAAAGCAGTGGGTTGACATGCTGTCACTTGCTGCTGAAGCTGCCTGCAGGCTTTGCTTATTGAGATGGGAATATTCCCGTGTTGGGGGTGATGGTGCAGGGACTGAAAACCTCTGAGTACTTAAGGTGAAGGAGGATATTTCCTTATTGCAACTTTGGGTGCTTGCTTCAAGCTCCAGTCCTTTGCTGTGGTTATCTTTACAGGAATCAAAGATGCCAAGCAAGCATGTGCCATTGTATATCCTTAAGTTAAAGTCTGAGCCCCTTTACCTTTTCCCTCCTCTCTCCATCTGCATCCCCTTCTGACATTCATCTCTGGAAAATGAGAATTTGGAACTTTTCCTTTTTAAGAGTTTCTGTGAAAGAAACCCCTCTTGCCTCCATCATGACCTGAATGTCAGGGAGCATGTTGAAACAAACCCTCACTTAGAAAATAATTACTAGTCCCCAGTGCCTGAGAGTGTATTTAAATTGAGGCTTGGTCCTGCACGGTTGTGTGCATCTGAGTCATTCTGCAATGGGGAAGGTGAGAGTTGGACCCTCTCACCTGTGACTGGTTTTCATTGTGATTACCTTGCTGCTCCCTCCCTTGCTTGATGGGGTTTGGTTTGGTTGCAATTAGGCTAACGAGAGGTTAAACCAAAGTGTGGGAGTTTCCACTTGTGCTTTGAGTCATAATTAAGTCTCATCAGGGAGAGAAGATGCCTCTTCAATGCAATATGAAAAGGCAGCATTAAAAAAGCCCCAACATCAGAGCGTGGTTTATAGTATTGCATATAGCAGGGGATTTTGTATGAAGGCGCTCAGCATTTAAAAAGGAATTTTAATTTGTTGGTAAAACTTAATCAAGGAATGGGCATCCAGTTGCTTAGTGGTGAGCGACAAACTATCTCATCTCATCTTGCAAAGTGCTTGGGAGTGATTAAACAAAGACCTGAGCTGTGGAGCTGTCAGGGCTGCGGTCTTTAATGTGTTTGAAATACTTTGTAGAATAGCCATCCTTCTACTGCTTTTAGTCCACTTATCTAATTTTCAGCTTCTCCACTGTGTGTAAATGTGATAAATTTTGTAATCACGTAACTGAGCTGCTTTTTGATGCCTGCCTGCAGATACCTTCTTCTTGAAGCTGGATCACACAGAGGTGTAAATCAATACTTTGCTCAATAAAGGACTTATTTAAAAATGGCTTTTGGGCTTTTATTGTACAGCTGACCTGGATGACTTTGTTGCCTTTTTATCAAAGCTAATAATGATAAACACCTTTTTACAGCTATTAGGAGCGTCTTGATCATTCCTTTCTCTAAGTCCTGTACTGCAGGAGCTTCCCCAAAGAACAGTTGAAGTTTAATAGATTTTATATAAAATATGAAATTAACGGAGTTATTCTTCAGAATGAACTCTTGGGAATGTAAATAATGCATCCCTTGTCCTGTGGGCAAGGGAAAGTGCACACTTGATGTCAAAAACTTAAATTTGAACAAAATGATATTTGGGAATCTCAGTATTACAAACTGGATTTTAACACTGAGCAAGCTGAGATGAAAGAGAGTGATTTTTTTTTTTTAAGGGAAGAAGTGGGAGGTTGAAGCAAAGTCTGTGAAGGGCATTGGGGAGAGCAAACTTTTTTTTGAATGTGGTATTTCTAAGCTTTTTTTTTTTTTTAATGAATAAGAATAAAGGGGGGGAAAAAAACTCCATCATGTTCTTGGTTGTCATTTCCTGTGCTGAGGGTGAACTTTGTTAGACAAACCTTTGACAAATTGTTTTCCCTGATAGCCAGTTAACACTGAGAAAGCAGATAGGCACAAACTCTTATCTTGACAAGCGATGGGCTTTTTGTTAAAACTCAAACCAGAAGCTGTGTCAGTGTGTTGAGTTTACACCTTGCAATAATAATCTGTGCTTTTATCTTATCAGAGGGGGATTTTATAACTTTCAAACGGGTCTTTGGCAGGCAGCCAGCCAGCCCTACTGTCATTTTTTATTAACTTTCTTCTTTTCTTCCCTGTAGCCAGTCTGCTTTTTTTTTTTGGGGGGGAGGTGAGATGTGTGATATTGTTGAAGGAATACGTATCCCATTCCTAGGGATACTGGGCAACAATATTTTAGAGTTTTGTGTCTCAACCCATTAAAGTGATCTATAAAACAATCACAGGATTAAATGTGCAGTAACTAATCAAAACCACTGAAGCTAACCGCAGCTGTACTTCAAGCCTTTTTAAATAACCCCTCAATTTTTGCTGTGCCTTATCTACTGTCTCATCAGGAAAGAGCTAATTAGATTCTTCTAAAAAGTAAATGTCAGTTCATTGGTGGGTGGAGGTGATAGGAGGTAAGACACGCTTGCCATCAACATTGGCAAACTGATGAAGAACACGAGATGAAGTTATAAAAACCCTATTAAAAACTATTTGAGTTTTAAAGGAACTCATTCCCCGTGTAGGTGGTATAATAATTTTCCCTTTTGGTGGGTATGGCTTCTGTAAGCAGAGCCTGCTTTGTTTCTCTGTGTTTTTCCCCATCTGAGCTATGCAGATATAGGTTGCAGGTCTGGGGCTGTGTTTGCTTGATCACAAGCAATCAAATTACTTTGCAAAATTCAACTGTGAAAAATTCAACTGCTTGTCCCAGTTTTAGTTTTAAGCCAATAAGCTTCATTTTTCATCCTGAATATTGGGTCTGTATGCTCAGTCAGTTGGTTTGACTTGGTTAAGTTGCCATGGGTGGTGAAGTCAAAGCTCTCAGGGTGGACTGGAAAGTATTGAGGACTTGTACTGAGGACTTTTGTAGCACAGAGTTGAGGGGAAAGCCACCAAAGCTATGTCCTGCAAGACTGAGCACTTGGTGAAGCAGTGTACAGATAATATAAAAAAGCCCATTGTTTTGGAGAGCAGTAGTGTAGTAAAGATAAAAGTACTTTTTTGTGCCTTGTTCCTTAGATTTATTTTTGCTTTTTGGTTTTTTCAAGGAACAAGAGCAAGAGAGATTGATTCTTGTGGTTGTATTCAACTAGCAAAACCTACCATGTTCTCAGCTGGGGATTTGAATGTATCCAGACTGCCCAATGGCCAACTTCAGTCCAGTCAGAACAGCAGTCTGACCTAAATCTGAACCTTGAGGTGGAAAGCTGTCTTTGCTTTGTTTATTGACCTGCCTGGAAATAGCATTGCTGTCAGGGGGACTGGGATTTCTGCCCTGTCAGAGCAGTGTAAGGTGTTCTTGTGCTGCAAGGAGGCTGCCAGACTGCTGTGCTAATCACGTGGATGAAGAAAGTAGCTGTACTTGGAGGGAGTTTCACCTACGTGAACCAAGTGCTTTGTGTGTTATTGCTAAATGTAATGTTAGCTATGAACAGACATTTGGTTTCTTACCCTCCCTTTTTTTTCTTTTTTTCATCATCACATTAAGCAGAAGCTCAAGAGATTGATCGTCTTGTATAATAGAGGCAATTTTACAGAATAATACAAAAATGCACTTGCTTTCATGTAAACCACACCAAAAGGTAAAGGGGAATTTTTTATTTGAGTCCCTTGAGGGCTTTTTGCCTCACCCTTAGCCCCAGGTCCCTCTATTTTCAGAGGGCACTCTGGAGTGTCGCCTGCGCTTTGATGTGGTTTCTAAAGTGTGCCTCTTCATTGGGCTCCCTACAGATGCCTTTATGTGAAACAGAACATTAAAATCCAAATGTGTCTGCTCTGCAGGTCATTTTTCATCCTTTATGTGCGATGTCAAATATATTGCAGTTATTCTGTTGTGCTCCCAGCCCAGGAAGGTGCGGGTAATGAGATGGGGGTAGGAGCAGGGAGTTCCTTGGCGGTTAAGGCCTAATTTCTCCTTAGTTGCTTCCTCTGGGCCTCTCCCCAACTCTCTTTTTCTCTCAAGGTGAAACTGAAACCTCGGTGACTTCACCCAAAGCTTGCTGAAGTTAAAGAAAATTTGATATTTCTCACTTATAGGTCACTTCAGTCCAGATTGCTTCCTGCCAAGATTGGGGGGTGGGGGAAATGCCCTCCCATTAATGGAAAAGCAATTACTATTATTTCTGGCACATACATTGTGTCGTTCTAGCATAACACCTAGATTATGGGCTCTACTTGTGTCATGCTGACTCCTTGAGCTTCCAGCTGGCTATTGATGTGCTGCACTCCTCATGCAGTGGTGGGTGGGATGTCTATGTGATTTGGTATGATGTGCACCAGTGTGCTGGAAGGGAGCAAGCATCAGCTGGGTTACTTTGAGGCTATTTGTCAGTCTTCAGGGTAGAAATACATGGAAAATCAGTTCTAATTAAGATTTTTATTTTTCCTTTCTCTCTAATTCCTTAAGTAAAAATTGCACTTGGTAGACTGCAAACTGCAAAGCTTTTGTGCCATCAAGAGTGTCCATCTGCCTACTTTTTGTGGGTCTCTGGGAGGTGGGACATACTTTCCCATACCCCCCTCTTTCTTCTTTCTTTTATTTTCCCCTACAGATACCTGGACTTAAATTCAAGTCACATTTTTTTCACTTGATAAATTTCAGTTTATATGTATTTAAAGTATGCAAGATACTGTGTTTACAGTTGCATATTGAACTTCTTGGCCTGGAGTGATTTTTTTTTAAGAAGTACAGACTTTTTTTGAACCTATAAATACTAATATTTATCAGAACTTAACAGTGTTTGTTATGGATCTTAGCAATATTGATATCTGGCCAAATGATTTCCCTCTTGTAAGCATAGCTGAAGAATGACAGCAATACCTCTAGTTTAAAAAGAGGTTGAGGGGCCAAACGTGTGTGTGAGACCAGATCCACAAGGGTCCTCTGTTGAGACTAATTCTGTGTTCAGTCTAAAATGCTGAATGGTACATGCTTATTGCTTCAGCATTGAAGTTCAGAGCTGGAGACAGTGTCCTTCAGCTTGTTAGTCCAGATTTTTTCACTCCCATGACCTATTTTTCTGCTATGATCTTGCTGCGCCCTGTTTAATGATCCTTTTCAAGCTCAAAGTTTTGTCCAAAACTTTGCGTTTTCCCATTCTTTGATTACTTCTCTTTCTAGAGGAAAAAAATAATATAAATTTGTGAGATTTTAATGAGTACACTGGACTTGCTTTTGTGCAATTTACAATGGTCTCAGTGTTACAACTTCATTATGCTTCAGTTGAGTTACTTAAGTCTTAAATGGGTGTATCTAAGAATGGAATCAAGCCTTAAATCTTTGTTGTGTGGGCTTCAGAAGCACCAAGTGATCACTCCCTTTTTTGAAGTCCTAATTCTCTTTATATGATGTTGCAATGTCTTTCTATAGAGTTGTGCCTCTGAAGTTTGTGATTTCTAATGCAAAAAATACCACTTTCCCCTAGTCACTTCAAGTATTGGTGTTGCTAGCAGAATCTGTCTTGAGCAGTGTTCACACAGAACTTTTTCTGTGGCTTTATTGCAAAAATCCCTATTGTTGAGACTCATCCCTTGTTAGTTGTCTGGTTTCTCAGACATCAGCTCTCTTGTAGTAGCACTTGTACTAAGCACCAAGAATACTACTGCTTTCCGTCCACTAGAGGTCAAGATTGTGCTGTGGCATAGTGCAGGGGGGCTCATCGAAGGATTGGGTCGAATTCCTGGTGAAGCTACATCCACCGTCATCTATATATTTAATTTTACAATCACTTGCCACTTTGGCAGTTAAGACAAAGACAATTTTATGTGCAGAGTGTGAAGGGCGCATTGCCATACACAGTGGTAGAGTTCAGTGAATTTTGCAGGGGTTGGGATGTCTGTGATGTTCTTGGGCTTAACACTTCTCAGATGTCAAAACTACGTAAGTGATCAGTCTCTAATGGGGTCCTTTTTCCCAAAGAAGCATTCAAAATAGAGCTGAGATGAGAGAGGCTGTCAAAGTAAAACACTCATAAATTATTTCTGTGTGATATTAATACTTCTAATAATTATGAAGGTATGGTTTCTAGTATTTTCTTCCTTCTAAAGCCAGGAGCTCACATTAGCATGGGACAGGGGATTGTCCCTCCCTCTTGCTACTTCATTTGTCTCCTGTTGTAGAGAAGCAACTCAGAGGCAGGTTTGAGTTGTTCTGCTGATTGCTAGAAATAGAACCTGTATTAATAAATGTAATACACAAAGAGCTGATACTTTCTAAAAAATAAACCTACTGTTGAAAATCACACATTCAGAAAGACATCTGGATCATTTCCATGCACCTTTTCTTTCTGTTAATGAAAAGCAAAATATGGAAGGGATCCTATACATTTCTGTGTCCATATAAATTTCAGGTTTTTAGAGTATCTAGTACCTAGTTACATCAGAGCATAAGCCTGTCTATGCAGAACTGCTGTATCTGTTGGCTTGGACTTTTCCCTTTTGTTTTTGCCATGATTTGAGACTTGTGGTGAGAATAGTGTTCCGTGCTATTCCCATTCTTTGCCTTTCCTCTTCAATTTGAAGTTCTTGGTCAGCTCTCTTGAACAATTGGGGCTAAACTACTTCTCCTGACAAATATTGTTCTTGGTAACAATGAAGAATCCAAGTGACTTTTTGAAGGAGAGTGCATGCATAGATCTCTGCTGCAAACAAACTCCAAGGCCAGTGATACAGATGAGCTCCACTGACTCCATGTGTTTTGCTCCCACAATCCTGGTGCTTCTCACAGTGAGCAAATCTTGGTTCAATACCTTTTTACAGCTCGTTCTGTACATCAGCAACATACAATTAAGCTCTCCTGGGGTACCACAAAAATGCTTTCAGGAACCTCTGGGGTCCAGATGTGGAATGTTTTGTGCTGACATGGGTTGAAAATAGGAACAAATCCAACAGTTAAGTACGTCCTTTAATTTACCCTGTGACAGTCACCACATGGCCTATGGGCTAATATTTCTGCATCTGTGCTGTAAATAGATCAATATGGCAGTATGATGGGCTTGGCATTTTGATTTGTGACGAGTCAGAATATTGTTTGTATTGTTGCATAATCTCTGGAATGGTTTGAGATGAATCTTCTGTTTCTTAGGAATATCTGGGTTTGGACAAACATAACATTTTGAAGTTCCATTAAGTGTGTGGTTTATTTTGCCTCGTTTGTCATATTTCATGACTGATTACATCTTTTGGCTGAAAAAAAAATAAATCTGATGATGCTATTGTAAAAGGTGAAATCTGCTATTTTTCTTTTTTTTTTTTTTTCCTAGGCACAGCAGCAGAGAAATATGGACAATATTGTGTCCCAGCATCCCAGGATAAGCGGGGGAAAGAAGTCCAAGAAAGAAGTCTGCCCAAGCTCAGATCTGGAGGTAAAAAACACTAGCCCCATGTCTGAGCAAGATTCGGGTATCCTGGATGTTGAAGATGAGGATGAGGATGAAGAGGTAACTGTATAACATCAAATCCAGGAGGCTGGGACAGTATTGTCTTGATTGTTTGCATCTTGTGTAGTTTTTTGTGTCATCATGCAGTATGTTATAAAGACACAATAGGCTGTGTTTTAGTATTGGGTTATTTTGCATTATTGTCCCTATTCTCATCAGCTGGCTCAGCAGAGGGACCAAGTATTGTATGAGAACTGAGCAGTGCATGTCTTCTATACTCCATCTACAGGGTTCCACCTCTGTGCTTATTTGGGAAGGCAGATTAGTAGCTGTCCTTCATTTAAAAAAAGATAAATTGCTTGAGAGCACACTTAATGCTTGGTGTTTTCTGTGGAACGTGTGTCATGGTGGCAGGGACATATTTTATGTTTAAAAGGATTGCATTGGAGCAGAAGTTTTAAAATGCAATTTTATTTCCTTGGTTTTCTCCTTTCCTTTTGTTTTCCTTTCTGCTATTGCCTCCTCATACCAGCAGGGTGGTTAATTACCCTGCTGAGAAAGTTCTTCATTTCTCCATGTGCTAGGGGATACTGCATGTGGGAGGATATCTTGGATTTGTGGTGCTTAAAAGGCAATAGAGCCCTGTCCCTCTGTGTTTCAGGAAAGGCAGCTACCTAATTGAAGTGTAGATCATGATGTCTTGAGCTTTTTGGTGCATTCTTGATTTCTTGTGATGCAGTCTCACATTCCACCTCTTGGCAAGTTTTCTTTGCCACTTTGGATGTTTTTTCTCTTATTGATAAAGCTTTTATTATTCCAAGAGAGTGATACTTTCAGGTAGCTTTTGCCCTGAACTTGACTATCCATAACCAGACAAAGAAGAGGATTAAAAACTAGTTTCTGAAGTTTAAAATAGTTTGAGTTGCTCAGATGGTTCCATGCCTGTGTTTTGCTTTTTCTTTTCATCTCTGCTGCACCAGAGAGCAAAATGTAGGGTACAACCCAGACCCCTGACACTGCACTGAAACCATCTGGGTAAGATATCTACTTATAAATTTAAGTGGAAATAAAACAGAGGTTAAACAAAAATGTGTGGGAAGGGCATGTTTTTTGAAATCAAATATTGTTTTGAATAGACCTGTTTTAGCACTTTCCTTATGGGGACAGGCTGAAGGAGTTGGTGTTGTTCAGCCTGGAGAAGAGAAGGGTCAGTGAGGGCCTCATAGTAGTTTATCAATACCTAAAGGAGGCTACAGAAAGGCTGGTGTAGGACTTTTTAATGGGGTACAAGGATGGCCAGACTAAGAGTACTGGATGCAAATTGGAAGAGGGTAGATTTAGCCTGGGTATAAGAAAGAAATTCATTACTGTGAGGATGGTGGGACACAGGAACAGATTGCCTAGGGAGCTTGTGGATGCCACCTCCCTGGAGATGTTTAAGGCCAGGCTGGGTGAGGCACTGAGCAACGTGGTCTAGTGGCAGGTGTCCCTGCTTACAGCAGGGGGGTTGGAACTAGATGATCTTTAAGGTCCCTTCCATCACCATTTAAAAATGAATATTTGGCCCTTCATGTTCCATCTCACTCTAAAAATCTCTCACTGCTGCAGAGTTCTTTCAAAATCCGGTAGCGGAGTGAAACGCGGTGGTGTTACTCGTGGAGTAAACAATGTTTGGAATTAGAGGATTTCAAACAGAATTGATTAGAATCTAAGGAAAACACTAAGGGAAGAATTGAAGGACGGTATCTGTAGCGTAGTTGGGAGGAGTCTGGTCGTTGCGTTGGTGAAGCTGCTGTAATGCATCTCCCGGCGTATCTCGGCGTGGTTAAAGCCGAGCCGGGGGATGGGCCGGGGCTGGGGCTGGGGCCGCTGTCCGTGGTGATGAAACGGGGCGCGGCGGGTCGGGTCGTCTCGGGCTGCCTCTGTGGTACAGACCCCTCCGCCCCCTTGTCCCACTGTTGTCTGGGGGAAGGTGCAAAAGGAAAGAGGGAGGTTTTTGGTTACTGATGAACTTAACTCTTCCCCATGTTCCTACTCGCCATAGAATAGAATCATAGAATAGTTTGGGTTGGAAGGGACCTTAAAGATCATCAAGTTCCAACCCCACTGCCATAGGCAGGGACACCTCCCACTAGATCAGGCTGCTCAGTGCCATGTCCAGCCTGGTCTTGAACACCTCCAGAGATGGGGCATCCACAACCTCTCTGGGCAGCCTGTTCCAGTGCTTCACCACCCTCACTGTAAAGAATTTCTTTCTTATGTCGAGTCTAAATCTACCCCCTTCCAATTTACATCCGTTGTTTCTGGTCCTCCCATCTGATATCATATTAAAAATTCCTTCCCCTGCCTTTCTGTAGGATCCCCTCAGGTACTGGTAAGTTACTATAAGGTCCCCCCTGAGCCTTCTCCAGGCTGAACAAACTCAAACTCCTTCAGCCTGTCTTCATAGGGCAGTTGCTCCAGCCCTTTGACCATCTTTGTGGCCCTTCTCTGGCCCTACTCCAACAGCTCAATGTCCTTCTTGTATTGAGGGCTGCAGAACTGGACATAATAGTCCAGGTGGGGTCTCACCAGTGTTGAGTAGAGGGGCAAAATCCCCTCTCTGGACCTGCTGGTCACACTCCTCTTGATGCAACCCAGGATTTGGTTGGCCTTCTTGGCTGCGAGTGCACACTGGTGGCTACTCACTACAAAATAGATGTGTAAGTGCTGGACCCATGTCCAAAGTAGGTCAAGGAAATTGGTGAAGTGTCTGGAGAATAGTTCTCATGAAGTGGTTTGCTGCCTTGTTGAAGATGAACTGGGAAGAATGAAGGGCATCTTGCACCCAGTCCTACTCAGAATTGAAAACAGGATGCTCCTAGGTGTTTCTGATTAAATTTAGAGAGAAGAGCTCCAGATCCTTGTGGCTGGAAAAAGTGGGGTATTTATTTTGTTTTTCTCTGTAGGAAATATCCAAGACCCCTCATCAGACTCCATGAAGGCTGAACGAGCTGTTCCATAGAGTCCATCATTCCTTACTCACATGGAGCAATCTCAGATTGATAGGAGTTGGAGGGGGCCTCTAGAGATCATCTAGTATGCTGGAGCAGGTTTGCCTACAGCAGGCTGCATATGGAAGTATCCAAGCTGGTTTTGAATGTCTTAGAGATGGAGACTCCACCATCTCTCTGGGCTGCCATTTCCATGTCCTTTCACCCTGCAGCAAAATGTACAGGAAAAGTTTTGAGAGAAGAAATAGCAGAAGGTTTTTGCTTTGCTGTTGCATTCATTCTAGTGTAGATTCTTCTCTTCCTCAGAGAAGAAGAATGCTCTTCCAGCTGCATTCAAGAAGATGAATGAGAGATGTGGTTCTCCAGTCCATTAGTCCTGTCCAGTTTGGAGACATTATTGTCCCTCTTAAATACAGATGACACACTGAGGTGGGAGCTCCGACTATAATCAGAGGAAGGAAGTGGGCACAGCTGTAAATTAAGCTGGAAGAAAGCTGAAGTCCTGATTTTATGAATGCCAAGTTGCAGAATGAGAATTTGCATTTCACAGTGAGTAGCTCCACAGTCCGTTTGGTCTGTGCCAGCTGTTCTCTTTGTAGTAAAAAGCATCCAGAAAACTACAAAGCTCATCCAGACTCTTCATGTTTTCAGTGACTTTTCTTTTGTGATTTTCTTGAATGTAACAGGACAAACTCATTGGCATTTTGCCTCGTTTCTTCTCATCCCCAAAACAGACTGGTCAGGTGTCTCTGAAGTGGTTTGGTTGAATTGGACTCCCTGGTGGTCCTCTGTGGAAGAAGGGGAAATTTTAAAGAAGGGCATCACAATTCAGAATAATGGATGCTCAACTGTTGTTGAAGGAGAAATTAACAAATTCCAAAGAGTTTACTCTTTGGAGAGGGAGTTTAGCATTCAGCACATCATCAGGTGTGATATGTTGCAAAATTCTTCATGCTTCTGGCATTCTTTCATGTTGATGTGGCTGTAGGAATAAGCTGTAATTTCCTAAGTGAGAGTAATGTATTTTTAACAAGCTTTCAGGAATCAGAGGGGAGCAAGAGGAGAGACCTCTCTTGGCTTTCCTTGATAGATTGTTTTGTTAGGTGCTATCAGGCTCCACCTTGTGTTTGCTTCCACTATAATTATGTATAAAACATCTTGGACACTGAGAGATGCTTCTCTGTTCCCAGACAAAGCTAGAAAGCCTGTTGTCTATAACACTAGCCAGTGTGATCAATTGCTATGCAGAGCTGTCTGGCAACTTCCAGTATAGCAGTATCTTGAACATCCTCTTGACTGTGCAAATGTGTTGGGTTGTTTTTCCTTAAGGGTAAGCCATGGGACTTGGGTGAGCAAAGGGCATCAAGACCACACAAGAAGTAGCAAATCTACAGCACAGCTTATTCTTTACCTCCATAGGATAAAATACTTCTGACTGCTGGTAGCCAAAGAGATAAGATGTGATTTATTAAATCAAGAATAATTTGGATTGGAAGGGACCTTTCAGGGTCATGTAATATAACCCTCCTGCTTGTAATGGAGGCAAATAGGAAGAGGGTAGATTCAAGCTACATATAAGAAAGAA
>VZTY01024651.1:16457-28915 GCA_013400935.1 Turnix velox
GAACTCGATGATCTTTAAGGTCCCTTCCAACCCAAACTATTCTATGATTCTATGATTCTATTGTATCACAGATTTGTCTGAAGTCTGATGTTTGCCACCCTTGTGTCTGTGCCAGCTACAGCTGAACGTTTCCATTGGAAGCTTGGCTTCCATGACTTAATTTGCTACAAGTAGTGTTTAACCCACCTGAAAATGTTCTGGTATAAAGAGAGGGTTTGGCTGTTTGCAGAGACTGACAGGTCTGTCTGTTCCCAGTATCAGGAAATTGCCTTGTGCAGGGTTTGGGAATGAGGTATGTGAAGCTGATATTTGTGGACTGGGAAAATTTCATACCAGATGACTAAATTCTTTGTTCTGTAAATCAAAAGAAAGAGAGATTAGACTGAAGGGAAGATGTCAGGGGAATAATCAGTCCTGTTTTTGAGACAGCTCTAGTTCTCATTCTATTGTCGAATTTCAAAAAACTCAAAGGTTTATTTACACTTCTGGTAATGTAGCTTTGGCTAAGAAATTCACATAACTGCTGAAGGGGTTGTTCTAAGCCTAAATTTTTAGACATATCTAAAATTCTAGATAAAGACATAAACATGTAATTATTAGATATGTTTAAGTTATGCAATGCCACAGACAGAATTTAATGTATTCTGTATATTTAGTAGCTTATATTGGGTTATTTTGGAAAGCTAGATAGGGTTATTATTTCCTGTGTTGTAGGGCTATAGCAAAATGTGGAAGAGGTGATCCTTTCTTTTCCTTGAAATACATTATTGGTTTATACTTTGCATAAAATCCAAGCACGAGTTTTGAGTGCATGTCTGTGTTTGCAGAAGCTTTCTTGTGGTCCAGCCCTTGCACTTCCATGTCTGATAGTGTCCTATCTAGATTAGCAATTTAAGATCTTATTTTCTCAGAGATGTTAACTCTGCAGAATAGTCCAGTGTATTTTTTGTGAGTGTGTGTGTGTGGGCTTAAAAGTTTTTACTCAAGATCAGAGACTGTGAAAATGTTGCTGTCTGCTTTGAAAGAATTTCTCTGGGGGAGTAAACTCCGTTTTTGGCAATATACTGGTTTTGCAAATCTTTATCAGAAATATTTCTCCGTGGACTATGTTCAACTAATGTCACAAATCCAAGAGGAGAAAATTTGTTTGATCCTGAATTCAACTGCTTTGATGATGTTGTGAGGAGATGACAGATTTCTCCTCCCTTAGAAAAACACAGAAAAGACTTGGGTCCATCCGGTTCAGCTTCCCCACGCTGATGGTGGTCGCTGGAGGATGGCTAGGTCGAGAGATTACTGATACTTTCCTGTCTGCTTCAGTGATCTCCAGCAGTTTTGCAATCAGGGATTTCTGAGCCAGAAGTGTCTCACTGTTTTACCAGTTGGACACTTTATAGAAGAAATGCAGCAAGGCAAAATTTGTATCCACAAAAAAGCTGAAATCTGGATTTAGGATCTATTAAGGGAGCATTAGCAGGACCAGGAGAAAGTAAACGGCCAGGAAGATGTGATGAATTTGCATTAACACAACAAAACTCCTGCCTAGTGTTTGCAGTTGTCTAATATAGTCTTAGAAAAGATAAGAGATGCCAGTGAGACCAGCAAGCTGTACTTCACAGCTGCTTCGCTTCAGTTCAACTGTAACTCTTCTGCTGGGGCGTGTTGAACAGCCAGGTTCAACATGGAAAGGGTCACACACACAGTGCCAGGTGCATCACTTGTTTAGGAGCTTTCCTCCTTCCTGGTGAGCCAACCTAGTCCATCTGCAAGAGATGCTCAAATGGCACCATGGAGTGCTTGTTGCAGGGGTGGAGGGGGAAAGCCCAGTGACATGGATAGTGACATGGATGAGCAGGCTTGTGCTGTAACCCAGTACAACTCTGTATTGTCTTGTTCCCACTGAACTGGCTGTTTTGCTCTCCCGGCACCACTCTGCTTAAGCTGTCAAGTTTTGGGTGGTCTTGGAGCCATGCTGGTGATGCAGGATGGGATGCTCCCACACCATGTGTTGCAGCTCTGTCCATCTCCATAGCTTCTTTCATTGTTTCAGCTCTTAGCAGGAACCTATATAGCATTGAGTAGTGAATTTCTTTGTATGAAGGAGAGCATTTAATATTTCTCAGTTCCTCATTACACAAGAGGCTATTTAACAAAATCCCCTGTTTTCCCTTTCCAGCCCATGGTTTCTCCCCTGCTTTGAAGCCTTTCCCTTAGATCAGGAGGACCACTCGTCCCAGGTGCTTTGGGCAGTGTCAGTTAAGCCTCATTCAATGGAATTTTTTCTCTCCTTCATTCTGTATTCTTTTTAGCATAATTAAAAATAAATAAAATAAACATGTTTCCAAGCCTGTCCATTGGTCCCTTTCATCTTTCTCCACTTTTTTCCACCACATGTCAACAGAACACTCCCCTCCTCTCTGGATTTTAGGGGAGAAGGAGGTTGCCTTAGCTTTATGCCTTGGCCAACAAGCTAAATGCTGTGTTGGCTTGAACATATCCAAAGGACACAAGCTTCTTGTATGCAAATTTCTTTTCTGATCTTTCCTCTTGCTCTCCCTCCCTCTGTTCCACCCTTCAAAAATGTGCTTCCTTGTCCCTGTGAAAGACTCACTATGTTGTTGAAAGGTGGTGAAGTCTGTGTGGCATGTTTTAAAGTTAGGGGAAAAAAAAGAAAGGAAAAGAATTTGTGCTTTTAAAAAATCAAACTAGAAGTATTGAGAATAAGTATTTTTCATGTCTGTCTGTTCTTGTCCCCTCCAGTTGCATAAGTACCAGAACAGCTTCTGCTAGAATGCTTGATCTTGTATTTAACCTTATGCATAAATTAATTCTCTGTGAGACCAAATGCTGCAATGTGATTTCTTAGCTGTGTTTAAATGGAGTGAAAGCAATATTAAATGAAATTTCCTGACTTTAAGATTCTTTTAAAAGGTTAAGTAAAGTCAGATATAGGTAGATACCATTAATCGATCTAATTGTTAAATACCTGGAATCTTATTGCTGCTCTCTTGAACATGTGTGCATTGGAGTTGTACTTCTTATATGTAATTTTTTTAGAGCTATGCTTGACTATATATTTTCTGTGTATTTCACTCTGATATGCTGTCTTTTAGGTTCCTGGGGCCCAAGACTTGGTAGACTTCTCACCTGTGTACCGATGCCTGCACATATACTCTGTCCTGGTAAGTAACTTACCCCATGAAACTGTTGCTGACACTTGATGTTGGTTTAAAGAAGATGATCTGATGCTGCTGGAAGGAGGTGGTTGCAAAACATTTTTACCTGCCTAGCAAAGGTGAATTGCGTGATGTAGAAAGTAGGCAAGGGATGGATGTATTCTGATAAAAACCACCCAGTTACTTCATGCAGGCCACAGAACTGTAAGGGTATATTTTCTGCAAGTGTTGCAAATCCTGGATTTACAGTATACATGTTTCTTGGTCATGCATACTGCTTTCCTCTGAGAATTCTTCTTTGACCACAGTCGCTTCATTATTGAGTGCAAATGAGTTGCAGGCAGGGAGAGATATTGGGTTTAAATGTGTTGTTTGCTGTGCTTAGGAGAACTTTGCTGCTCTTCAGACATTGTTTGAAAGAGCAGATATGCTGCTATCCTGCCAAATCCACCATTTGACTGTATGGCTCTGCTTTCCAACCATTAGGCTTTGAGCGCACTGAAATTTACAATGAAACTGGAACTGTTCTGTGTTTGTGTTTGGTTATTGCCTAAAAGTGTTATTCTGAACCATGTCATGTTCTTCAGAACTTCTCAAGAAAGCTCCTGTCTCTGCAGGTACATGCTGGTAGATGAGCTACAATTTTATCTTCACAGTATTGATTTTTTTTAACTTTTTCATAAGAAGGGCAGATAAGATGGCCTTTGTAGTTTTGCCTTCAAATTCTAATTTCTAAGATGTGCACAAGTCTTGCATCTGCAGACCCAAAGAACCTGTGTTGTTTGCATCTATTCTTTAATGTCCTTTGGAGAGTCAGAGCTTTCAGAGGACTCTTCTCCTGCAGTTGAGCAATCTGAAGTCCAGGCAGCAGATGAAAGAAGTGCTCTGTTCACAGTTTTCCTCCCTTTCCATGGTGGAGCCAGGCTTGTGAGAGAATTGTTTTTAAGGCACTTCCAAAGTCGGTTTCATCAGCAATATATACAAATGAATCTGCAATAGGAAAAATGTCATAAAAAAAAACTTATATAAAATCTTTTTGTACCCTCATCTGTTAATGATTATGTAATTTGGCTACTTTGCCGTGATATTTTACTGAGATGAAAAAGTTAACCTACCCAAAATGTGTTACTCTGTTTATCTTGGATGAAACCCTCCTCCTTAAAGTCGGCGCTGGGAGCCTGGTTCAGGGAGTGTGCTAATTGAAGATTACAACTGGTCTGAAATGCTTTGTGGATTTCTGAGTGTCATTTTATTTGGAGAAACTTCAGTGAAGAATATGTATAATGGAAACAGGATTAGGAATCCTATTTTTGTAGCTTACGTACATTTGTTTAATGCAAGTGTATTTATTTAATTGTGTATTTATACATCAAGCTGTTACGAAAAGGATGAGGAGCTTTCACTGGTGGATGTAACAGTTTTGCACAGTTGAAATGGTCTCATTTCTACATTTGGGCTTTGTTGTTGCCTTGTTTCTTTACTTTTTCATCTGAATCTCCAAAGTGTATTAGGGAAATGATGCTTTTAGCAGAAGAGTTTCATGGGTGGCTCTCTGTGGAGCTGGATGAGATTGTCTTCTTCTGGAGGTGGGAATAGTGCAGTGGAGTTAGTGATGGTAAAATCCTGGTGCAGGGGTTTTGTGTTAGTGGGTTAGTGTCCTCTGTCCTCATCCTGAGATGAGATCATTCAGTTGTTCTCCTTCTACTCCTCCTCTGATTCATCCAATAGCCCTAGCAGTGAGAAAAAAGATAAATTAGGGTGCTAAAGAAGGTGTGTTGGTGAGACAGGAGCGAGAGAAAAAGGTAACTTGATGGTAGTAGAGGCTCCTCAAAAAAAAATTTGCCCTTTTTCTGACCTGTCACCAATCCTGCTCTGGCTTTCTAGGCCTAGCTTAGGTTGAACAATATCAGAGATCCAACAAGCATCGAGGGAAACAGCCACATCAGTGTCAGACGGAAGGATCATAATGTAATAGTTACCAAAAAATCCTAATATTTGTCATTTACAATAGCGTTATCTAAGTGCTCGGCCTGCAGTTAAAAAGGCCCACGTTGAATAAACATTGAGATATTTATTATTTTTAGTGAAATCGACCTTCCAGTCACCTCGGTTTTATGGCTGTGCTGCTTATAAATTCCCAAAGGATTATTTGAAAAATCCTACTCATATCTGCCAGCCTTATCAGCAGGGCAGAAGTTCACATATTGTAACAGGAGGTCAGCCTTCGGTCATGGTCTTACAGAGGGGGCCAGGCACCTGTAAATCCTTCCTTCGGCAACCAAGGCGAAGTACAATATCAAACAGGCAAAGAGACTTTTCCAGGAAATGCTGAACTTTCTCAGGAAGGGCAGAGGAGGGGGAAAGAAAGTGAAGGAAGGTCAGGCGGGGGTTAATTGAGAGTTGGACCTTGGCATGGTGGCGGCTCTGGGGAGGACAGGCTCTGGTGGGATGCTTTATGGGACTATTCATTAGAGATTCCTTTTCTTGTGAGAAATGGGCTGGCCCAGGTTGTCTTGAGGAAGAAGTGGGCGTAGGAAAGTCTTTCAATATCTGCAGATACTGAACAAAACATGAGAAGAGTGTATTTGTTTATCATACATTGAGTTGTACACCCAGATAGCCTTTCTTTGCTAACTCTTTGATTTCATGATTTGGATTTACATCCCTAAGTGGTGCCCAGAGCACCAGAGCCCTTGCCATACCTGTGGTTTCTGCTTGCAGAAAATATACTCTGAATGCATGAAAAAATGCTTTTCAGATGACAGGTTTGGTTTCAAGTTGTTATGAATAAGTAACCACTGAACAACCTCAGTTTCTTGGTAGGAATCCTGGTAATACCAAACAAATATATGCTGTTCTTTTCCCAGGAAAATCAGAAAAACAACTATCTGTAACCATGGGTATGGCAGTTCTTCAGATGCCAGGAGAATCATCCAAGAGGATGAATAGGAGATGCTGGCAGCAAAGGCAGGGTAGAAGAGTTCTGGGGCCTGTCCTGGTCTCCTTCATCAATTGGCTGAGGTCCAGGTCTTGTTTTAGTTCTTCTTAAACACTAAACCCCACTTAGTTTCTGTTAAGCAGCAGCATACTCCTTAAGGACATTCATCTGCAGTGTGGTTAGGCTGTTAAGCTGTTGATATCAGGTATATATTTTCCTTGAGTTAATAGAGAAGTTTGTTGAAAATGGTAATATTATTATATAAAGAAGAAACAAGGAATATTTCAGTGAAGTGATTTTGCTATTGACGTTTTTATCTTTAATGTTGTCTTTGACCAAAGTCTGTGTAATGCTTAAGTTGCTTTGATCAATATCCAAAATAAATTAGGAAAGGTGAGGTTTGGGCCAGATGGTTTATCTACTGGAGCATCTGAACAGCTGTTGGGTGCCTTGTATTTCAAGGCCAAGACAAGGAATTGCTTTGCTTTACATAACATAAAATGAAAAGCAGTTTTTGTTTCATGTTTCCTGTAAGCTGTAAGAAGACAGAAACCAAAGAGTGAACGAAGAGTAGAATGGAATTAATACAAAAAAGTTAAAAAAATCAGAATGGTTTGCACTGAGTGTGCTCTCAAGAAGTTGTCTCAAAGACAACTAATGAAGATTTCAGTCATTTAAGTTTCTGCTTCGCTCATTACTGTTACAAACCCTCATTTAGGGTTTGCCTTAGCTAGGTGGGGTTTTTTAGCTTTATGCTAATTGGTTACCAATTACTTTGAGGTTCTTAACATGTTCATGAAGACACTGGTATTGACACTCCCAACTCTTTGATCCAAGCTACAAAGGGGTCATTTTAGGGTAAAGAACAAGTGTCCAAAAAAAAAAAAAAAAGAGCAGATTCTAATGTAAATACAGGTTTAAAACTGTAGTTGCCTCCTCCTGGTTGATGAAGTATTTCTGGAGAATCCCAGAGCTGGATAATTTAGGTAAATAGCAGTTGGCAGTTATTTACTATAAATTTGTTGTATCTCAACACTGACATTTTTATCTACTGTACTGCTTTTACCCCAAGTCTCTGTAACCCTAAAACTGCTTTGATGTACAAAATATACTAGGAAAGGTAAAAAGAAAAAAAAGTAGAACAAATAGTTATCTTCTCTTTTCCTAAATAATCAATGTAGAAATGTTTTAAAATACCTTTATTAAAATGTGTGCGTTGTTCATAGACTGTATCTACTTGGTAAATTTTTACTTGCATATTTTACTGAAGAGTTATGTTTTATATCTCCTAGTTGAGCAGAGCCAGTGCAGCCTTAGGAGGAGAAACAAGGGTTTGCTTTTTTTTGCTTATCACTAAAATTGCTACATTTTGATTTCAGAAGCACTGCAGAGATTCATCTGCTCACTGATTCAAGGTGAACTTTTTGGCTGAGGATGGGAAATACCACTTTGTACCTTCCATCCAGCAGAATTCATTTGAATTGGGATATGCTGTTAATCCAGTGGATCATTACTCTCCTTCCAGCCTTCCACTTTAATAATTAAAAAAAAAAAATTAATTTCTTAGAAGTGTGCTAGTCATTGTGGTGCCTTTGTTAATCCTCCTTTTTCTGTCTCTGTGGGCTATTAAATTGGCAAGCTAGTTGCTCATCTGCTTGCTCATGGGGCTGTGATGCAGAGGATTGTTCCTGCCCCCTCCCTACCTCTCTGGGGAGCCTCCAGCATCTCCACCAAAATGTTTCTTCTTTAGTAATAGGGCAAAACAATTGAAGTTTTTCTTTCAAGGGATGAGAAAGCCTCTTACAGGAACCACAATTCAAATAATAAGAACTACCCTACCCTCTCTTTCATATGGAAACATCTCTTTTTTCTTTTCGTATAGCTCGTTGCTTCTTTTATTTGATACTGAAATACAAATCGTTGTGTGGGAAGTCTGTAGGTTACTTCTATTTTTGAGACCAGGGTTGTAAAGTTTTCCCTCTGTGTCTTTGGGAACTTGAAAACTTTTTTTTTTTTTGAGAAGTAGCGGGGGGGGGGGGTGGGGGAAAAAAATTCCTTCTTGAATTACCTGGTAACTCCTTGTNGAAAAAAATTCCTTCTCGAAGTCTCTGGTAACTCCTTGTTCATCTCAGACACTTTGCAGATTGTCCCATCGTTGTGTCCTGGCATATCTCACTGTCTGCTGACTTGGCTGACCCACTGGTGCCTGGTGGAGTTAGATAGCTATAAACACAGCACTGAGATCATAGGGAAAGGCTGAGGGTGAGACACTTTGTGCACTGGGTTGATAAGGACACAGGAAAAGCCATTAAAGTGAACTGGTGTCAGTGACCTGTGATAACCATTCTGTACTACGTGCTAATGGACCCTGGGTAGTGTGTCTGTCTGTAGTGGCAATAGATTTAACTTTTGTAATTGTCATATTGCTCTTTTAACCCTGTGACCTTATTACCCATGAGAAAACCACTTGGCTTCGATCAAAGAGGCTGCAAAGAAATCAGTGTTCATTCTAAGCTGACTAGATATGATCACAGGCAGCCTTGATTCTTAAAATATTCAGCTTAGAAAACAGACATGTTGGGGAGGAGGAAAGAAAAAAAAAGAGTGGCTTACTACAATAGCCCGGATGCAGACTTCTTGTCACCTGAGGTTAGTAAAAGCAGCCGTGCTTTCCCAGGGCTATGTGATACTGCACTGTCACTTACTGAAAATATACTAATGCTTTGCATTTAATGGTGATTTCATCCTGATTCACACAATCCCATTGTATTCTTAGTGACTAGAATAAGAGACTGACTCTCTTAGTGGCTAGAATAAGAGACTGACTTTCTTAGTCCTGACCGTGGAAAAAAGATTGTATCTTTTCAGTATTTCATTAAATCATTCAGGATGGATGGTCCAGCTTCCTGCCCAAAGTAGGGCAGCTCTGAGATCAGACCAGATTACTCAAAGCTTTGTTCAGTCTAGTCTTGAAAACGTCCAAGGACCAAGCCTGCAGAACCTCTCCAGGCAATTTACTTTACTCCATTTCTTCCTTGCACATATTGAGGGTGGCTGTTAGGTCCCCTCAAAGCAGTCACATCTCCTTACTGAGCAATCTCTATTAAATTACCCCTGTGGGAACAAGTGCTTCAACTCTGACCATCTTGGTGGCCTCCAGTGAACCTGTTCTGGTTTTATCAATATCTTTCCTATATTTGGGATGCCTAAAAGTGGATGCAAGATATAGATACACTCTCAACAAGTGCTACATAGAGGGGGATAATCACTTTGCTCAACCTGCTGGCTTTGTTCCTGTTAATACAGCACAGAAGGCTGTTGGCCACCTCTGCTCCCAGGGCAAATGGTTGGCCCATGTTCAGCTTGCTCTCTGCCCAGGGTCTTGGTCCTTATCCACAGAGCTGCTCTCCAAGCAGTCAGTCCCCAGGCTGTGTTGTTGTAAGAGGTTCTTCCCAGGTGCACAACTTGTCATTTCTCCTTACTTATTTTCATCAGATTCCTGTAAGTCCATTCCTCCAGCATGTCAAGACTGTCTGGATTGTGGCTCTTTTCCCCCTTGCTTAGTGTCATTTGCAAAGTGCACAGGAGTGCTCTGTTGTTCCCTCCAAGTCACTGAAAAGGATACTAAGTGGGACAGGTCCTAGGACAGACCCTCATTCTTGTTGCCACCCCCATGTTGAGGCAACTTTACCAGTCAAGACCTTCTGTGTGTGACTACCCAATTACTTAGCTATCCAGCTGATAGCTCATCCAGACTGTGACATACAGACTTGGATACAGGAATACTGTGGAAGGGCATTCCAAAAGCCCTATTAAAGTCAATGGTCCTGTGATGCTATCATAGAAAGCAGTCAGATTGTTAGCATAACTTCAGCATGTTAAATTCTGGTTTAAATGCTGGTTGTCCCCAGTTCTCTTCTGTATTCCTGAAAATGTGTCTTGGGAGAACTCTACTCATGAGTTTCTGAAAGACTGAAGCAAAGTTGAGTCTGCTGTATAGCTCTTCATATCATCTTCTGAGACTTTATTGCAACATCTGCCTTCTTCCACTTGTTGGCAACATTGGGACTTTTTATGGTATTTTAACTACTATGGGGTCTTTGGTTATAAGATTGGGGCTGTTTTTTTATGATATGTTCACCTTGAGTGGTGCAGAATGCAGGCCAGCTGAAGGACCCTAAAGGCTGCCATCACTGTTTGTACCTCCCAGGCTTTTCTGTAGAGTTACTGCATTTCCAGGCTTTGGGGTTGAGAAGGTTTCTGGGAATGTTTCTCTAGATACCCTGGGTAACTTTGTGGAGGAGTTCAGGAGCAGTGATATGTCAAAAATAACAAGTGGCAGAGACAAAAGCAAAGAATTTAGCAGAAAAAGAAAATCTCAAACAGACATTCCTGTTACATCTTTCCTCTTCCTTTGGTTTCAGACACCTAATAGTTTGAACTGGAAAAGACTCATGGGAAGACTTTGGTCCAAACCTCCCCTTAGGGGTAAATTGGAAAGATCCATTTGTGTTTTAAAGATCCCTAAAAGTGGAGGCTGGCCAGACTCTCTGGGTCCCTGTTCCAGTGTTTTACCACTCTGACTGTATATTTTATTCCTATTAATTTGAATTTATGTTGTCTCTTGCCTCTTCTTTTGCAGAGCATTTCTGAGGGGAGTCTGTGTAATCTATTGTCAGATACACTTCCTTACCCTTCTGCTTCCTCACCTTTCTTCATGTGTTCCAGGTCCCTCAGTTACCTTGGTACCATTCCTTTCTTGAATGTATACCTGTATTTCTGCAGCCACTCTTTTGCATCACACTTCTAAACCTTTCTTTTTATTGCAGCTAAATCATGGGTGATGCTGGGCTGATGCTGATCTTCAGTATTTGAGACTTATTTTTGCTCCCAAAATTAGATAAATGGCATTCTTGGTGCCAATTCAGTGACATGTAAAAATTACTGCAAAATAACACCAAACTCATATTTGAAACCTGTTCAAATCCATTTTCTCTTGGTTGTCCTCAAAACTGGAGTGAGAGGAATTCCTCTTAGAAGTGTAGATTCTTGCCTGTGTGGCATTGCTTCCAGATTCCATGCATGGAAATCACTGGAGAGCAAAAGCTTTATGGTGTGCATGGAAGCAAGGCTGTGGGATATACTGGTTCTGTCTTACCTTGTGCTGTGAGGTGTTCTAGTCACTCTGAGCTTCATACTGGATCTCTGAGTACGTGTAAGACGTAGATTCTCTAAGACTATCAGAAGAAAAGACATTATGAATTCTCTTCTGTAAAGGACTGCTGTGTTTGTGTTAGTGAAGCTGTGTGTTTATGCATAAATGAACTCAGGGGGAATTATAGTGTGCTGTCCAGAGACTTGATTTTTTTGTTTTTTTCTTCAAGGGAAGAGTGTGTTTGTGGGGGAGGAGAGTGCTGTAAAATAATAAACCACCACATTTTATGCATCTCAGAATATGGCTTGGTGCACAGCTGTGGCTGCTGTTTTCCTGCTATGTATGTTGTTTCTCATCTTAAAGGCCTATATGCAGTGTATCTGGGAAATGATTGCCATCCTGTTTTCAATAAAACCCCATTTTTTATGAAGGGTCTTTAGGTTGGCTGGACATTAATTCTCAATTTGTTTACAAATATTTGTGCAGGAAAGGGTGAGCAATGTCCAGGACGGGCTTGTGACGCATATACTCCCTGTTACAGTCCTTTGTTCAGGAAAAAGTGGAAACAAGGCAGTTGTACAATGAACAAATGCCTTCCCATTCCAGGAGCACAACACAGGAGCTGCTTGCTGCAGGGCAGACATGGCCTTGCAGTGGGAAGATGAGAAGCTCACAAACCATCATTCCAACATTAACAAGTTGCCTCGCCTCAGAGATCAATGGGCAGCTTATGTTGTAATTTGTAATGAGTGATGGAAAAGCTCTGATTCAGGGGGTTGATAATTGCTGTATACAAAAGCAGGGATATGTGCAACTTGTTCAGAAGGTGAATGTTGGCCTCAGAGAGGTTTTCCTTGGCTCTCTGCTCTCTTGAATCCCTCAGAATGAGAAGTTTGGCACTCTTATCATTTGAAACTGATACCTGGACATTTCATAGAATCATAGAATCATAGAATAGTTTGGGTTGGAAGGGACCTTAAAGATCATCGAGTTCCAACCCCCCTGCCATAGGCAGGGACACCTCCCACCAGACCAGGCTGCCCAGTGCCCTGTCCAGCCTAGTCTTGAACACCTCCAGAGAGGGGGCATCCACAACCTCCCTGGGCAACCTGTTCCAGTATTTCACCATCCTCACTGTAAAGAATTTCTTTCTTATGTCTAGTCTAAATCTATCCCCCTCTAATTTATA
>VZTY01024651.1:29009-42390 GCA_013400935.1 Turnix velox
CTCACCAGTGCCGAGTAGAGGGGTAAAATCACCTCTCTTGACCTGCTGGTCACACTCCTCTTGATGCAACCCAGGATTTGGTTGGCAACTTTCAGATTCTCAGCTTTGTGGAGACTTAATAATTTAGTCACAACCACTGAGGTACCCACAAGAGCTGTTGCAAGAGCAGAGATTTGTCTTTGCTGTCTTTACTACCTCCAGCTTCTCCTGCCCCTATCATGGCTGTTTTACAGAGTTGAAATGCCTTGGAATCCTTCATGATGGAAACTTGTAGGGAATAACATAGTCTAAAATATTGTGCCTGTTCCTTTTAGCAGTTGTTTCAAATATTATGAAGATATCCATGTAAATAAACAGCAAACTCTTTATTATAGTAGTAACTTAGATGTGACACAAAGCATGACTTTTCTACAGCTGCTGCTTGATAGGAAGCCTTGTGATATTTTTACGTGTAGACCCTATAACTAAATGGCTATACATTGACTCTTATGGGTGGCCATACGATTTATGTAATTGTCCTCTTGGGAAACTACTGTTGTGTCCATTTTCACAGCCTCACAGTCAGAGGTTGGAGGGCATCTCTGGACATCACCTTGACCAGCTACTTGCACAAGCAGGATAAGCTGGAATGGAGTTGCTCAGGACTGATTCCATTTGGAATGGAAACTGCACAGCTACTCCAAGCGACCTGTTTTGGTGTGGGGTCATCCTCGCAGTAAGAAAGGATTATTTTCCTGCTTTCAGTGGAAATTCTTCTATTTATGTTTGTCCTGTCACTGGAGATCACTGAAAAGCATCTGTCTCTTTGTTTTCTCTATTTGGTTCTTGTACATATTTAGAGGGTCCGTCTGAGCCTTTTCTTCATTGAGATAAGTCCAAGGTCTCTTGCTGGGGCACTTGCTCATGTCCCTTGAGATCTTTGTGGCCCTTCATTGGGCTTGCTTCAGTGTTGTCTTTGTCTGTTGTGCTGGTGGGATAAGATTTAGATGCAAGTCTGTTTCACCAGGTCTGAATAGAAGGGAGGTACCACTTCCCTTGACCTGCTGGCACTNTCCAGATTTAGACGCAAGTCTGTTTCACCAGGCCTGAATAGAAGGGAGGTTATGTTAAAAATTCCTTCCCCTNGCACTGCTCTGCCCAACACAGCTCAGGAGTCTTTTGGTCTCCTTTGCTGCAAGGGCACATGATCAAGTTAGTGTCCACCAAGATACTCAGGTCTTTTCCTGCCAAGCTGCTTCTCAGTTTGTCACTTCTAGCATGTACTGGAGCAGTTTCTCCCCAGCATCAGAACTTGGTGTTCATTGAACTTAATAAGGGTCCTGTTGGGACATTTCTCCAACTTGTACAGGTGCCTCTGAACGGCAGAACACCCCTCTGGTCTGTCACTCATTCCATTTTTATTATCAGGGAGCAGAGGAATCAAAGGCAGATTTCATCCAGCAGGGCTCTAGGTAGGATGAAGGAAAGCTCTTGTTGTGTTGAGTACTTGTGCTTATTTCTCTGGTTGTGTAATGCATCTGTTTCACTGCCTGGTCAGTTTGGCTTCTTGACTTAACCATTTTCTATAAACCCATAATTATTACATATGTGTTGGTTCAGGTGGGTGGAGCTGACAGTTGGTCAAACCAAAGGTTGTGCTGGTCCACTTCTGCTTGGGAGTAGATTACACAGCATCACTTGCGCCGGTTTGCGTTTGGTTTGTGTGGACCATTGCCTTAAGGGGCAAAAAAACTAGTTGTCAAACATGTAAAATGGGGTTTTAGGATGTGACCTCTTTATTACAGTAATAATTACATACATAATAATTACAATATTATTTATTGCTAATGCTGGATGTTCTGCTCCTGGGTAGTGCTTGGAACAGGGCATCTGTTTATTAGTTTGTCTTGTTTTTATTTCTCTGTGCTCCCTGACTGTTCCCTCATGTTCTGCAACAGAAGAACAAAGTACCAAATATGCAAATTTAATTTTCCAACCCAAACATTTTATAGCAGAGTCTTAGGACTGAGCTGCATTTTTCTGCTCAAATGTGGTGTGCAGGACTGATGCTTTTCTGCTTTTTCATGAGTACATACTTGGAATTAGGGAGGAAAAGAATGAAGAGCTTTGAACTCAAAATCATTTAATGGTAAAGTACTGTGTCCTCGTGAAAATAACCAATTTAGGGACTTCCTTCCCATTCTTCCCTCTGTGTGTCTGCAGTTAATGCAAACTCCTGCCTGTCAGTGATTATTAGCTCTCTGCTAAGAGGCACACAACTTAAAACTTAATATTAAGCAGGCAGTAAAAAATGACTGAGATCTGTTGCAGCTTGCATTCTTCTCAGTACATTTTGTCTCCTGTCCTTCCACCTTCCTATTCCCACGGCACCTTTGCCTCCCTCCAGACCTGTCCTTCATCTTCCTCAAGGACTCATTCTGCACTCTGCTTAATTTGAGTGTTTTTTTCTTTAATTGATGGGAGTCCTGACAAGAGCTGATTAGCTGTTGGAGATGCATCCTTCCTTGCAAAGCTTGTGACCGAATTCCACTTCTTCCTTCCTTCCTCGAGACTGAAGAGTGAGCAAACATTTGCCTCCCAGAGGTTTTACGTACGGTGGCCTTGTGTGGAATACTCTGTGGGCTTGTCCTGAATATACTTTTTTCCCTGGCACCTCATTCATTATAAACTTTTAATGAACTTTAAATATATTATGAAAAGAGCACATGGTTAGAAAACATCTCTGCTCATTTTTACACTAGATGTGTTGGGTTATGCTTTTCTTTGCAGAAGGGGAGGATTGAAAGCAAGCAGAGGACAAAGGCATGTCCCGTGTGCTTAACTTTGCAGGTCACCTGAATCAGGAGATTGCCAAAAATGCAACCTGAAAATGTTTAGCTGCTGCTGTTTGTAATGAGGAAATATCTGTCTACATCATCACTTTGTAACTTTTCAAAACTTAAACTTAAAAAGGCAAAGGGAGGGTTGGAGAGGGAGCTACACCGCTGCATTTTCCAGAATGAGAAACACAGGCTACTTGTTCAGTCAATTCAGTTTAGGTCAAATGTAGTTATGAAAAACAGATGATTGCTGGTGATCAAGCTGTACTTTGACAAATATCCCATTGTTTGAGCGTGCGGTGATTTCTTCAGACCGTTACCCGGTGCAGGGCTTGGTGATTGCCTTTTTCCAGCTCAGAGGCTGTCAGCTCACACCGGGCTTGGTACTCCAAACCCAAGGGCTTGGCCCCACAGGGGGTGGGATTGCACAGAAAGAAATGCAAAATGAATGAAGTTTCCACCCAGCTATCAAAACACAAGCTCACTTGGGGCTCTCAGAAGTGTCTGAAAGGATGCCTCTTATGTATACATTGTATCCTATGCAGCAGAGTAAAGGTTTATTTGGGGGATACTGATGTTTGAGTTCCTTACTGTTAGTGTATCTTAGCCCTATGTTGCTTTGAGTTGTTCATAGAATCATAGAATAGTTTGGGTTGGAAGGGACCTTAAAGATCATCAAATTCCAGCCCCCTGCCATAGGCAGGGACACCTCCAACTAGTCCACATTGCTCAGTGCCTTGTCCAGCCTGGCCTCAAACACCTTCAGGGAGAGGGCATCCACAAACTCACTGGGCTGCCTGTTCCAATGTTTCATCACCCTCACTGTAAAATACTTCTTTCTAATATCTAGCCTGAATCTACCCTCTTCCAATTTATATCCATTATTTCTAGTCCTTCCATCATATATCCTATTAAAAAATCCTACCCTTGCCTTTCTGTAGGTCCCCTTCAGGTACTGATAAGTTACTGTGAGGTTCCCCCTGAGCCTTCTCTTCACCAAGCTGAGAAGCCCCAACTCCTTCAGTCTGTCTTCACAAGGCAGTTGCTCCAGCCCTTTGATCATCTTCATGGCCCTCCTCTGGACCCACTCCAGAGGAGTCCTTATGTTGAGGGCTCCAGAACTGGACACAATACTCCAGATGGGGCCTCACCAGCGCCAAGCAGAGCTCTTGTTATATTTCTTTTATTATTTCCCATAATAAATATTCACCTGCAAACTGTATCTGTGGAGTAGGTAACCTATAGTTCATGTTTCAGAGATGGGGCTAGTTGAAGCCAAGGTACATATATATGTCCCCATGTGAATCTGACCCAAAAAAGGCTGAGCCCTGCTCTAATGGTTGATGGGTCTCCTGCTTTTCTGCTTGGTTGTCAGTCTGAAATGTCACAGTGTCTTATGTTGCAGGTATATTTTCAGATTTCTAATTTGAGGTGTAATGTGGACAAGGATGTGACTCTGGTTTTACGGGCTTCAAAGTGCCAAGGGAATATTTAATTGTTTTAAGGATCTTATTTCTGAAATCAGTATCTCTTTGCTTGGGAATTTGTTAGCTTCTGGGATGTGAGAGATGAATTCTGGGTAACTTGAACTCCTCAGAAGACAGTCTTTCCTTTTTTGATCCTTATGGCATGTTACACCATCTGTAAGATTCAGTCTTGCTGAGAAAGACACAGAAACTCATCACCCTTGTTCAAGTTGGTTTATGACCAGCTTGTGTCTGTGGGGATACTGGGGAGAATCATAGAATAGTTTGGGTTGGAAGGGACCTTAAAGATCATCGAGTTCCAACCCCCCTGCCATAGGCAGGGACACCTCCCACTAGACCAGGCTGCCCAGTGCCCTGTCCAGCCTAGTCTTGAACACCTCCAGAGATGGGGCATCCACAACCTCCCTGGGCAACCTGGGTTGATCAGTGTGTGAACGGGTGGATCAGTTGAACATGATACATATACAGATGGCTGAGAGAGGCTGAAATAAGGTTGATACTGAAGAGCCTTTTTCTGGTGTATCTGTCGTTGGAACAGTTACAGGAAATACTCCTTTAGATGCACAGAAGATTGAGGAACTATATTTGTGCATGGTCCCAGTCCTTGGCATAACTTTTAGAAACATACACTGTTGCTTGATGTATTTTGTCATCTGAAAACAAAATCAAAGCTATTAAAAATATGGAAAAATAGTGTGTGTTTGACTGCTTATCAGTGTCACTGGTCTTTAGGGTAGGAGTGTGCACTGGATCTTCTGTTGTGCTGCTACCACTCAGAGATAAACTTTTGACTATTAATCACAGGAGAAGGTTAGACCTTCCAACAAATCTTAATTTGTGCATGTTACTTTCTACTCCTTTGGACCAGCATTAACTCTGAGGAGCTGTGAAAGCTTGAACTGTCATCTCAGAAGAGTTTTATGTCCTTCTTGCCTTTTACAGCTTTGTGTGTTCTGTGCTTCACTTCATTTGTCAGGCACAGCAAATCCAGATTTGGAGTATTTTTTTTTTCCTAGCTGTTAAAAAGTAAAATTTTTAAGACCAGAAAAGACCCCCAAGGGAAATATTTTGAAGTATTTGAGTCTTTCTTTATGTTCCTTCTGGATGAACCTAACTCTCTTTAATAATGAGAATCGATTTGATAAATACAAAAATACTATTTTAATAGGTTGGACGTGTGTTCAGTGTTTATAAGAGCAAACCATCTCCCTTTAACTAGGATGATATGTTGTTAAGTTGCATGTTGGACTGAGGAAGCAGTTTTTTTTCTTGGTCTAGTTCAAAGAAAAGCTCTAGTACCCAGAATAAAGACAGAAATGATACTTGGGTAGCAGACACTGAAAACCTTGCACTCCCTAGCTCTTGTTAAATGAACCCAGCAGCTCTAAACCAATGACTGAGCAGTAGCAAATAACACTGAATTTTTCTCCTGCTATTAACTGGAAAAGAAAACACATTTCTGGTTAACTTTTAAGCTATTTGAAATGTGTTTGAAATGAAATTCTCATCTAGGATTACTGGGAAGATTTACTGTGGCTACTTGTCTGTCACATTCATGGAACTGACTTCACCCTGAAAATCTTTGTGTCTCACCAGAATTCCCATATTTGCCTGCTGCATCTCTATACCTGCAGTTGCTTCCCTTGCTGCTGAGGTGCTTTTGCCTGGGTGGTTGGTGCCCTATTTGACCAAATGGTAACTGGGAGCACAAACATTTAGGGCTAGAATTTATATGGTCATCTTCTAAGTACAATTTGAGATTTTAGATAAAAAGGACATCGAATTTGAGTGGGCTCTTTGTCAGCAGAATTCTCCTGTTGCAGTGTGCTCCTTGCACCCATAAGGTGAGGAGCATTTCCATCTGCCCTGTCAGCAGTGTTTTGTTGTACCAAAGAGTTGTGGAGAGCTTCAAGAGCTACTGTCCTAGTTCTTGTCCAAGAAACTACATTTTCTCAGGAACTGAAGGATCACAGAATCTGTTGGTGTATTTCAAATTTGGACCAAGCTTGAGAAGAGAGATTTTCATCTTCCCATCCTCTCCCATGGGTGCTGTCTTTTCTGAAATCAAAGGCAGTGATGAACATATGTGACAATGCCCTTTCTTCTGGAAGGTTGTCCTTAGTTTATGCAGAGGTTGAACAGGAGAATAAACTGGAAAGATAAGATACTGTCCCTTCTCGCAAAGCTCCCTGAAACTTGTGATGGTTTTAACACAAACATGCTTGAAATTAGGCATACTGTTGGTGGTTTTGCTTTAAAATTTAGTTGGAAAAAAGAATCTGTTTGTTCCATACAGAGGTATTCATTTTCTCTGTCTTGTTCAATGGACTTTCTGTGGTGTTTGAGCAAGAAGCATCTGATCCTTGCTGTCTGCTTGTGTTTGGGAAGGGATGAGGCTTTGGGTGGGTGTAAATCCTTCCAGAACTCTGTGTTGCAGCTTGACAAATCCCTGCAAAGGCTCGTTGGCTGCAGAAATAAACTTTATTGGTAGGGGAGGGAGATCCACTGTGTAGATAGAGACAAATTGTTGATGCCTTCTTTGTCTTGTAGTTTTAGGAGATGTTTTCTCTGTGCTTCATCCAGGCCATTGAGTGCTTTGAAGATAAGAGCACCTGAGACCCAGTTCTCCGTGGTTAGCCATGGTGTGGGGGAGGCTTCAGCTGTGCTGATTGCCTGGGCTTCCATCAAGGCTCCCAGATTTGGGGATTGGTTGCAGGTTTTTGTTGGGCCACACAGTAGCATGAGTCACTTTTCCCAAGTTTATCATGTTTTATCATGCAAGCTGCATCTTTCTAAGAGATACTACAAAATTAAATGCACCGTTTTCCCTAATTTTTAAAGATTTATAGCATTCTAGTTTCTAAAAGCTGTTTTTTTTGAAGTTCTGATACAAGGTCTTATAGACAGTATAGATTTACAGGAGCACAGGAAACTATTGGGGGAATTTATAGAAAAAAACCCAGTTAAATAGAAAGACCTGGCTTGTTGTTCAGGTCGTCCCTGCTCTGGAAGGTACTGGAGGCTGCGAAATGATGCTGCAAAAAGCTGGATTTGCCCTGTTCTTGTGCTCTTTTTCTGTAACAGCAGGTCTGGAGGCAGGACTCTGCCACCACATAGCATTTGCACATGTGTAATTAGGAAAGATGTTCCTGCTTATTTAAGTTCAGGTTTGATTTAGTTATCTCTAACACCCATGTGAGCCCCATGCAGACAGGACAAGAGGCATCTTCTGATAGTGCACTAGTGTATGATCGTGGAAGATCTGGCAGCTCTGGTCTTGACAAGGGTTTGTTAGACTAGAGGCTTTTTTTAAACTTGGGTATTTCTGATTTTTCCCTGTACCAATAATGTAGGTAGACATGGATCAGATTGAAGAACTTGTGGCATTTGGAAAAGCATTTTTTTCCTAGACCGAGCAATTGAAGGGCACTTTATTTTAATTTTCATGCTTTTCCCCCGGAGACTTACAAGGATTAGAAATAGCTACTTATTTTCAGTGAAAGCTTTGTTAACTATGTGGCACATTTGATGGCACATGCTGAGGTTGAGTTGAAACATTGAAGCCCCTCGTAAGGATCTTGAGAGAAGAGGTAGCACCAGAAAATTTGGTTTTGGGAGGAGAAGAAGAAGAGATGTGAGCTATGAAACTGAAAAGGCAATTCTTTGCTGGCAATTTTTGTTGCTCTGAGCTTTCTTTCTTTCCTTTGAATCTTGACTTCTTTGATTTTTTTTTTTTTTTTCATCATGTTGCCAATAGCAGTTTTCTGTCTCTGTTTTGATGGCTTCTCACTGCAAGAAGATGGGAACTTCTGATCATGGCCAAAGCAAAGATTTATTTGGTTTTCTGCTTCTGGTGCCCACTTGCCTCCTGTTGATTTCATGTTGCTCCCTTGGAGGAAGGGGGAAATGGTGGGTTTTTTCTTTTCTCTGCACCAGCTAGCCAGAAGCTGGGGAGCTTCTGAGCATGAGGATCATGTTCTCTTCCACCTCTGTTTCCCAGTTTCTTGATCCTTTTTATATCATGTACACCATAAATATTTCACATTTTTCACCAAATTTCCTTCTATGGAGAGAACTGGAGCACCTGTAAAAGGGGCTGAAGTGGGATGAAGTTGGCTTCTGGTCCAGATAGAGCATAGAATCATAGAATGGTTTGGGTTGTAAGGGACCTAGAAGATCATCTAATTCCAACCCTCCTGCCATAGGCATGGACACCTCCCACTAGACCAATGTGTTCAGTGCCTTGTCCAGCCTGGCCTTAAACACCTCAAGGGAGGGGGCATCCACAGCCTCTCTGGGCAACCTGTTCCAGTGTGTTACCACCCTCGCTGTAAAGAATTTCTTTTTTATATCCAGCCTCTATCTCCCCTCTTCCAATTTGCATCCATTACTCCTAGTCCTGCTGTCCTGTTACCTATTAATAAGTCCTCCCCCAGCCTTTCTGTAGCCCCCTTCAGGTATTGAGAAGCTACTATTAGGCCCCCCCGAGCCTTCTCTTCTCCAGGCTGAACAACCCCAACTCCTTCAGCCTGTCCTCATAAGGGAGGTGCTCCAGCCCTCTCATCATCTTCATGACTCTTCTCTGGACCTGCTCTGACAGCTCAGTGTCCTTCTAATGTTGAGGAATCCAAAACTGAGCAACGTAATACTCTGGACTTCTCATCCATCAGCTTCAGCCAAATGCATAGCATCCCTGTGAGCTGCCAGGCTCTCTTGGGATGGAAACTCCTCCTTTTGCTATCGCGGCCCCACTGTTTGTCCTTCTGGGTCAGAGGTTAGCAAAAGAAGTAGTCAATTAAAGCTTTATTAGATGTATTTAGTAATGTTCTGAAAGGGACCAGCCAAGCTAAGGCCACTAATAAAGGCCCTTTGTTAAGGTATTTAATAAATTAACACTCTGCTGTGGCAGGGAGGGTTGGAAGCGATTACAAAAGCCAGGCTCGTTAATCAGCATGTTTACCTTCTTCAAACGCCCCGGCTTTGCTGCTCCCTAATCTTTATTCACCAGATTTGTTGGGAGCTGTGCGGGCAGCTGCTGGCCCGGGGACGGGAAGTGCCACTGCAGGTCACGCCTGGGCCACCGAGCCCAGGACACGCCAAGACAAACAGAGGTTATGAGGGCCATCACACTCATCATAGAATCATAGAATAGTTTGGGTTGGAAGGGACCTTAAAGATCATCTAGTTCCAATCCCCCTGACATAGGCAGGGACACCTCCAACCACATCACATTGCTCAGTGCCTTGTCCAGCCTGGCCTTAAACACCTCCAGAGAGGGGGCATCCACAACCTCTCTGGGTAACCTGTTCCAGTGCTTCACCCTCACTGTAAAGAATTTCTTTCTTATGTCGAGTCTAAATCGCCCCCCTTCCATTGTTTCTGGTCCTCCCATCCAATATCATATTAAAAAGTTCTTCCCCTGCCTTTCTGTAGGACCCCCTCGTTAAACAGGGACAGTCCTTAGAGCAGGTACCCATCGCAGGCATGGGGTGATGCCTAATCAGCAGGGTTCCCCAGAAACCACCACATTTTGTCGCATTCTTACCCCCCCCATTTTCGAATTTTTCTTTTTTTTTTTTTTTTTAGCAAAACCTCCATGCTGTGCTGCCAGGCTTGAACATTAGAGGGCGTGTCGTCCTCATGCTTCTCTTTTTTTTCTTTTTATTTTTGGTGTGTTTTGTTTTAATGTTGCTTAATCTATAGGGCTGTCTTTAAAAAGCAAATAGAGCATTTGACCTGCTGTGCAAATTAGCCATATGGTGAAGTGTAATATCCCGCTGACCCTCATTACCGTGCAGTATGAAAAGCTCTCCCCTTTTCACATGCAAGCATATTAAAGTGGCCTTTTCAGCATTTTCTTCCATATAAAACTGTCTTCACTCCTGTGGCCAAGCAGTTAAAAGGGAACTCCAGCTGCAGCCAGGAGGGTGAAATTAAAGGCTTTGCCCTCGTCTAAATGGAAAATAGATATTGTTTCCTATAGACAGGGCTGGGGAACAATGCTGCGCTGCCGGCTCCAGCAGTGGAATGGGGGGGTAATGGCCTTATTTTCTGAGTGGAAGGAGCCCAGCTCTTTTGAGAGCAGAGGTGTTGGGCAACTACCTTGGAGGAAGGGGGGAGAAGTGGAAATCTTTCCTATTTTCTTCTATAGTTAACTATTTCATGGCCAGACTGGCAGGAAACAGTGAGAAGCTGTCCTAGGACCTCCAGCAGAACTCCAGGTTTTCACTAGGACAAAGAGTGGCTTTTGGCCACTTTGCATTGGAGCTAAAGAAAAACCATGTGCATTTTTGCCTCATAGAGAATTTGCTTTAAAATGATGACCTGGGTGTGTAGCTCAGTTGGGAGAGCATCAGACTCCTAATCTGAGGGTCAAGGGTTCAAGTCCCTGTCCAGGTATGAAAGCTTGCAAGAGTTGGGCTGATGGTTGGACTTGATGATCTGAAAGGTCCCTTCCAACCTAGATGACTATGACTATAAGTTCTCTGCATGTTCCTAGTCTGGCTGAAGGTTGGCTAGGACCTGAGATCCTGGTGTCCTGCCTGTAGGAATCAGGGGGGTATATCTCTTCCATCTTCTCCATTTATTCTCATGAACTTGGCCCAGGTAACATTGCCATAATTTGCTAACTATTCTACCAGTTGGTGGAGCAGGAGGAGGACCCAGGCTTCAAGCTTTGCAATCTTCTTGCTTTTCCTTTGTAAATTTTTGTGACTTTCAAACTTTGCTTTGATCAGAGAGAGGCAAAGGAGTGCTAGAGCTTCCATAGGCCCTTCTGGGTTGACTTTCTGCTCTTCTGAGTCTTGCTAGTTCTTGGTTAGTTCTTTCTGACTAGCTTGTGACCTTGCTACTTTGGAGCACTTCTTTCCTATGGAATGGGCTATTCTTTGATTCACAGAAAACCGATCTAGTAAGGATGGTGGACATCACTGGTCAGGATCATGTGGGGCTGTGACCATTCTTCACTCATGTGTCTGTTCAGCCATGCAGGACACATGGAGATGAGTGCAGCCCCTTGAGAGCATGCACTGCTCGGAGGGAGAGGCTCACCTCAAAAACGGTGCTTGCTGTCCCGCTGTTCTCTCTTCCACCCACACAATTTTCTGGTTAGCTTTATCTTTTTGTTTGCAGTATCGTGCTGGTGTTTACAGACAACCAGCAGTTCCAGGGCGCTGAGCTGGAGCCTCCTTTTTGATCCTCATTCAGCAAAGTGCTTACATGCTCAGTATAGAATGGTTTGAGTTGGAAGGGACCTTAAAGATCGTCTAGATCCAACCCTCCCTGCCATGGGCAGGGACACCTCCCACTAGACCAGGTTGTTCAGTGCCTCATCCATCCTGGCCTTAAACACCTCCAGGGTGGGGGCATCCACAGCCTCTCTGGGCAACCCATTCCAGTGTCTCACCACCCTCACTGTAAAGAACTTCTTTCTTATATCCAGCCTAAGCAGTACTGAGCACCTGTATGTGTACACAAGTGCCTCTGTAATGTTTTTTTGGGAATATTTACGTAATAAAAGTTAAGCATCTGCTTTAGAGTCACTCTTACTTGTGTTTCATTAGTGGCTATTGGTCTCTTGTCTTGAGAGATCCTCAGGGCATGTTACACTTATTTTCTAAGCTCATTTTTGTGTAACTTCTAACTAGTGAGTACAAGATTCTGTTGATTTCTTTAAGTACTGGACTATTGTCTTTCCTTAAGCTGCCTTTTCTGGTAATCTTAGGAGTAAAAAATGGTTCTTTACAGGATTTTCAAACTTCTCTTCTGCTTTTAACAAGGCAGGCTCCATCCATCGTGCTGTTGTGAGCTGCTGAGCCGTTGGAGCAGGGGTTGTGTGTGTGGGCCTGTTTTTTGAGTGTACCTGTGAAACTCTGGAGTTTCAGAAGGAGGGAGTACATGTGGGATCCAGGTTTGTCTGAGTGGCTCCTTGGCATTGATACAATGCCAAGTGTTGTTTGGCACTTGTAGGCAAATTAAAATGAAACACTATCTGTAGGGGCCATTTCAGCCAGGTGAGGGATGACACATCACAGCACTCTTGCTCAGAGACATGGGGGGAAAAGGGATATACTGTTTCTTGTTGAAATGAGAGTGAGATTGGCTAGACTGTGAGTATATTCCCTCCTTCCCTCCCCGAAATAGGACTTCTGGCCCTTCCTGCTAGTAGAACATGACATAAGAAAAATGGCTGGTGATCAGGACATTTGGAGGCCAGGCTGGGAGATAAGCCATGTACAGAATACCTGGAGGCTTCAAAATCTTAGTGTGGTCTGTGTGTAAAGCATATTTCTCACAGGAGAGGGTCATCCAGGTGGGAGAGGACTTCAGGAGTTCTGTAGTCCAACTTCCTGCTCAGAGTAAGTCAACTGTGAGATCAGACTAGGCTTTACAGGGCTATATCCAGACTGGTCTTCAGAGCTTCTGAGGATGGAGACTGTAAAACACCTTTAGGGAGCTCTTTATGCTGCCTGACTGTTCTCACTGTGAAAAAGTTTTTCATTACAACCAGTCAGAATGTCTGTTATATGTGTACCTGTTATTTCTCCTCTGGCTGTGTTGGCCTGGCTCCATCTTCTTGGTGACCTCCTTGTGGTTATTGGGGTTAGATCCACAGATGTTTTGTCTGTGTCTCACGGTGAGAATGCATTGCTGGTTCATGTTCAGCATGCTGTCTACGAAACTTTGAGTCTTTATCCACAGAGGTGTTCCTGAAGCATTGATCTTCAGTCTTATGCTGTTGTAAGGGTTTGAGGGGTTCTTTCTTTTCATAGGTGTTGTCCGTATTAAATTTCACAGTGTTCATCTTGGCTCATTCCTCCAGCCCCTTCCAGATGGTGGCCCTGTCTTTTAGTGTACTGACTCTTTCCCCTTTTGGAGTCATCTACAATGAGGGTGAAACCATGTTTGTTGCCTCCTCCAGGTTGATAAAGACATTGGATTGTGCATGTCCCAGAACCCCTGGTGGCATTTTTAATTTATTGTGGACCCTCAACACAGGAAGGATATTGAGCTATTGGAGAGGGTCCAAAAAAGGGCCACGAAGATGATCAAAGGGTTGGAGCAACTGCCCTATGA
>VZTY01024651.1:42536-55131 GCA_013400935.1 Turnix velox
AGCCTGGTCTAGTGGGAGGTGTCCCTGCCTATGGCAGGGGGGGTGGAACTCGATGATCTTTAAGGTCCCTTCCAACCCAAACTATTCTATGATTCTATGATTCTATGATTCAGTGTAGGGCATGACTTGATAATGCACAACCCTCTGAATCCAACCATCTAACCAAATTGGGATAGTTACCAGTCAGATACTCTTCAAGCTGATCAGCCATCCACTTAGGTGTGGTGCTTTGGATTTTGAGAGTTTTGCAGTAAATTTTCCATGTGAACAGGGGGCAATTTGAAGGTGAACTTTTGTAGATGGATGAATACTGATGTGCTTTTTGAGAAACAGTTGTGCAAATCCTTGGTAAAGGATGTGTAGGCATGGAGTTGTATTTTTGTGAAGTGCTGTGTCAGTCTGTCTTAAAGGCTGGAGAATTCCTGAAACACATGCCTGATAATTTTTGTTGACCAAAGTCAAAGGAGGATAAAGAGCCAGTAAAAGTCAGAGATAAATTTAAAAGAAGCTTGGATCATGCTGAAGACCATGCTAATACTTTAATAAATCCAGATGGGCAGTGGGTTTAAGATTCTCACTAACAAGGAGACAAGGCAAATTCATCATGATTTGCTTAAACCAGAGCTGCAATGATGCAAATGGCATGATTTGTGGATTGGGTACTATGAAAGCATTCTCCAGTGGGTTTAAAACTAGGCAGTTGCAAGTGATTTGGGATTATTTGTGCTTGTTCTGAGTACAGCTGTCCACAAAGGTATGCTAAGCAAAACAAAACAAGAGTTTATCAAGGTAAGAATCTACTCAGCATGTAGCACAGCACCTTATTTTCTGTCATTGTAATGATATTTTAATGGAAAAGCTTAGAAGATCCATTCAGCCTTATGGAATGGACTAATGATACTCCAAGAGCAAAGCGTTTGAAAAGGCACAGCCAGTAACATCCTTGTGGGAGTGGTGGGTTTTTGTTGGTACTTGTCACCCAGTTGTATGCAAATAGTAAACTATTGTTACATGAAGTATTCAGGGGTGCTTTTCTTCTCTCAGGTAAGCAGAAATTTAGTAATCCAAAATACTGTTGTATACGTGTTTTGGATCCTAAAAGCTGCATTTTATTGAATGTTTTAATAATTTAATGAGAACAACAGTAGAACAAAACTTCACAAAACATTTTTCACTATGTAATTCACAGTGAGATTTGCTTTCAGTTTTCTGATTCTTCTGAATTATGAAACTTTTTTGAGCTTTTTTCAGCTGTTGTTTTTACATTCATATGATTATGTTTCCCTTATGTGGTGTTCATCTGTGATCTTAATTATCTGCTTCTCTTTGCCAACTCTGTGAACTCTGAAGCTAATTTGAGAAGGAAAGTTTTGCCTGGTAATCTTTAAAATATAAGGCATTACTGTGGGTTTTTCCTGGACTAGTGATCACAATAAATGCGTAGTTTCGAAGTGTACCTTTGGATTCTTCCTGCTCACTTAAAGAGATTGAGAATTCTGGAGCCCTCAACACAGGAAGGACATTGAGCTATTGGAGAGGGTCCAGAGAAGGGCCACGAAGATGGTCAAAGAGCTGGAGCAACTGCCCTATGAAGATAGGCTGAAGGAGTTGGGGTTGTTCAGCCTGGAGAAGAGAAGGCTCAGAGGGGACCTCATAGTAACTTCTCAGTACCTGAGGGGGTCCTATAGAAAGGCAGGGGAAGGAATTTTTAACATAATATCAGATGGAAGGACTAGAAACAGTGGATGTAAATTGGAGGGGGGTAGGTTTAGACTTGACATAAGAAAGAAATTCTTTACAGTGAGGGTGGTGAAGCACTGGAACAGGTTGCCCAGAGAGGTTGTGGATGCCCCCTCTCTGGAGGTGTTCAAGACTAGGCTGGACATGGCACTGAGCAGCCTGGTCTAGTGGGAGATGTCCCTGCCTATGGCAGGGGGGTTGGAACTCGATGATCTTTAAGGTCCCTTCCAACCCAAACTATTCTATGATTCTATGATTCTATGATGCCCCCTCTCTGGAGGTGTTCAAGACCAGGCTGGACAAGGCACTGAGCAGCCTGATCTAGTGGGAGGTGTCCCTGCCTAGGGCAGGGGGATTGGAACTCTATGATCTTTAAGGTCCCTTCCAACCCAAACTATTCTGTGATTCTATGATCTTATTCTTAGGCCTGCCATGTGTCACTTGGGATCTAAATGTACACCGTGGCTTGACAGATAAGCATTGCAGGTGCAATGCATCTTTATAAAGCAAAATACCTGCTTTTATGAGAAAAGGAATGAAATAAAAAGTGAGAGTTTCCCACTGAGCAAACATGGAGAGCAAGAATAAGGCACCTGCATGCACAGCTCTGCTCCAAGCTTATGTGCTTGCCTGCAGGTCAACTCTGATCTTTTTATTGAAGCGTTGATTGATGAAGGTGGTGTTCAGTTTGGATGCCATGATGAAACACTCAGGATATTTTGAAGCAAATCTTTTGTTTAGTTTGTTCCCTGCCTAAGCAGGTGCTGGCACCTGCCTGCACTTCTGGTGGCTACTACAAGAGGATGGCCATTCTGAGTGACTTAGTGATGCTCTTACAATCACTTCCTATGATACTTTGTGTACAACATTTAGGTCCCAAAATATTGTCATTGTAAACAGAAGGTAAGGACAGGATTGGATAAAAGTGAAAATAATCAGGTTTTGGGCTGTAAGAGGACAATGGAATTGCAGTATGAATACTATGTGGTTTTTCAGATGGGTAGTCTATAAAACATGGGGTCTTATGTTCTTCTGGATACTTTTTTGGTGTGGTTAATTTATGTTTGTTTGTCCTTTCCCCTTTTTTTTGCCAGAGGATAACAATATTTTAAAAAATAGAATACAGAGGGGTAGTGTTACCTGAAGATCTGTTAAGTTGAATAGTCTATGTCAAATGTGGGAAACTGGGTGGTCTAAGCTAAAACTGCTACGTAGAGGAAGAAAAACTTCCTGTTTCTAGGAGAATATACTATGTGAGTGATGAAAAGATCTGGGGAGATGATGAAGAAAGAAAAGAAAAGGGACTTAAGAAAAAAAGGTGAAATTGTGAGCAAGAAAAATGCGGATAGTGTAATGAGATTTTTTTTGAGGAGGAACAGTTTGTTGTTGGAATAACTTCTCATGAGAGCGTTCCTAATTCTCAGGGCAGTCAAAAAAAGCTAATGAAAGAAAATACAGGAACCAGTAGACTGTGACGAAGATGGTTTTTGTCAAATTGGCAGATCCCTAGGCCATAAATTTTAGGGAAGCTGTTAAAATGTGAATATGGTCTAAATTATTTTGGGAATAATTTAAAGGACTTTTAAAGCAGTTAAAGCCATTTGTTGAGATGGAACAAGAATCACCTGGCATCTAAAACTTTCTAAGCACCCTGTGAGGCTGAAAGGGCTTCTCTCCAAGGGTGAGAGGCAGGTTTACAGCAAATCCTTTGTGCGATGATCTCCAGCCCAGCTCATATCACTCTTGCTACTTGTGTCTGTAGAAAACATGTTTTCTTCAGAAAGTGCAATCAAAAATAATTGGTTTTTCAGATAACATTGTGAAGTTGGTCCAGATCCTTTGTCTTCTCCAAAGCCATCAGTACAATAGAGATAGAAACCTAACTTGTGTTTTGTCCTTAGTGTTCGAAGTGCTGAATGTAAGGGGTTTGGAGTTTTGGCTCTCAGTTGTAGAGACAAATAGGAAAGTAGACACTTCACATGGAGAAGTTTTTTAATGAGGTGAACAGCTACAGGATAAAGACTGGTTTTTCAGGGTGATGGGAGGATGGACTGAGCTGTGCTGGAAATGGAGTTGTATGTGGGATGACTTCTTGGCCTTTCTTTCCTGAAGAAATGCATGGTGAGGGTGGGGTGATCAGGGAGGATCTGGCTTCGGGGCTAAGTTGGAGGGATAAGAGACAGTGATGTCAGCTGAACTGTACTGTAGTCATAGTAGAAATCCTCCAAATCTGATACTAAGGGCTCTTGCTACTGATGAACTGCTTTCCAGTTTTCCAGTAAGTCCTCAAGGTCATCAAAAAATCTTTCCTGTGTAGCTTGGGGCAATAGCAGCTTAGATTTATACCTGATTCAGATTTGTCCTTTGCAAGGGTATTGGCATCTCTGATGGTTGGAATTGGAAGCTGCTTGTCTGGGGCAGTCCTAATATTCAACTAGGATAAAAAGTATAATTTAGAGACAGAATCCATGGCATCAATCTACATAATCTTTGCAATGCATGTGCATGATTTGAAGAAGTTATTTTGAAGTATTTTAGCACCATTTGAAAGGGCAGTACAAGGTGGGAGAAGAGCTGGGCACATCAGCAAGTCTGAATTTTTGCTTAAGCTTTGAGCTCCAGTTTATAAAGGACAAGGAGCAAGTCAGGCTACAGCTCCTCAAGGGTTCATTGCAAACATTTCATAAGACCCCTTAAGCTGTGGTCATCCTAAGGCAACCTGGTTGTGTAATGCCATAGTAGCTGAAGAATCATTAAATTAGCATCAGGTTTTTCTGTATTTTTTTGTACTAGACAAGGCTAATGTCTGGTGCCTTGCTCAGGTGAGATTTGTTGTTGTGTGTTGTTTGTTTTGTGAATCCCAAATGAGATTTTAAAAAATTTTTGTCTTAAAACAGTTCAAAGCAAGACCTTGTCCCTTCTCTGAAGTGTTTATAATCCAATTTCAGACATAAAACAGCATGGGTGTGGAGGAGGTAGGAACAGGCAGGGATAAAACAGCAAGGTTTTACATAGCCTAGGGGACCTGGGTGGTAGGTGGATGTCTGAATGCATCAGCAGGTTGATGGCATTTGAGGATCCTCTTGGATCCTCTTGTTGCCTGGGTGGGGATAGTCAGATGTAGCCTGGCTTGGTGAAACAAGCCACCTACAGAAGAAGCCCTTAGAGGTTCAGGTCCTTGCTACATTGCCCAGTGTGGGTGGGTGATGCCCATGGAAGCAAACTCAGGTTCTTGGCTTTTGGTACTAACTGACTGTCCTCTGGAGGCTCAGGCTTGCAGTAAAGTAGGGAAAGAATGAGCTCAAAACCCCATTTTATTTTTCCTAGCTATATAGACTGGTCTGATAAATTACTATAACGTGCCCAAGCGTGTTTTTCCAAAATTCCCTGGTATTTGTGGCTTTGCATCACTCTACACCCATGAATCAGTGGAAAAAAATTCTGGCATTGTTTCTTTCTCTCTCTTTTTGCTAACACCAGCAATTGGTTGTGTCACTGCCCCTGTGGCTGAGTAAATCTAATATTTATCTGTATTATGGTATGGTAAAAAAGCTTGTTACAGACTTCCATATAACATATCTCCACAGTGACCTGTATGCTCATCAGATATATTCTTTCTTATAACTGAACTGTTGTTTGTTTGACTTGATGTGTTGAGTGAAATTCTTTATCTTCTGATACTTGGGTTGCATTTGACAATGAAGTGTCTCTTAGACATGCTGGAGGAAAATGGGATTTGCAAGTTAGCATTTTATACAAACTGTTATAATTTAAGTCATTTTTTCTGTTTGCCAGGGTGCCCGAGAAACCTTTGAAAATTATTATAGGAAGCAGAGAAGAAAACAAGCCAGATTGGTCCTACAGCCTCCTTCAAATATGGTATGATGGTCATCTACTTGCAGTGCCCTGACCAGCTCTGCTGCATAAAGGAGCAGAGAGTTGTCTCTGGGCCTGCTGTTGCTGGTGGGTGGTCTCAGATTTATTTCTAGTTTTGCAAATTGGTCACCATTGTTTTAATCTTTGCTCTCTTCTTCTCTGTTGCAGCATGAAACTCTAGATGGCTACAGGAAATATTTTAATCAAATTGTAGGGTAGGTATTCTCTTTCTTGTGAAATATTTGGCCATTGTGTTGTTCAAGAGCCCAAAAAGGAAGAGAGAGGAGGAAATGCTGGTGTTTTGAGGGTCTTTTAAAGGGAGCCAAACAGGAGGGAAAAAAAAAAAAGATGGTTTGGACTTCTTAAGTCCAAAATATAGAACATATTTTATAGCACCCATGAACTTCAGTGTGTTACTGGTGGGAGCTGCCAGATCTTGTACTAGCAAGTGCATTTTTTGGAATTTGTGTGTAAATAATCTGTGGGCTATGTGCATCTGCTTGCCCCACTAATGAGATGAATAGGGCCCCTGCCTTAATTATTGCTTAGTATTTGATTATTTTTTCTGGTAAAAGAGGTGATTCTCAAGCCTCTATTCCTATGTGTTTCTTGTTGCTGCATTCAAATTTGACAAGAGTCTTCCAAAACCTGTCAAGCCTTAAGGAGAGGCATCTCAAAACTGCTCATATAACGAAATTAGGATACAGTGCTGAAGTTTCTTCAGCTGAGGATAATCTCAACATCTAAACGTGTGCTGCTCTCCTTCTCACTTAACTGGAGTGGTGATTAGCTGAGATTTTGTGCATTGCTGTTTAAAACTTGCTGTGCCACTCTTGCTTCCTGAAAACCAGTTTCTTTTTGGGCAGCAATGTTTGATAACTGGAGATTGGAGTGAATGAATTGCCTTTAAATGGTTTGTGAGAATGTGGTGTAGCTGGGCATGAGAGAGTACTTTTTCCTGCAGTTAAGCAATTGTAATGCATTTGCTGCTGACTGGAGCAGAGTTTAGTCAGTGGTGCTTGTTCAAATAATGGAGTGGAGAACTTTGAGAGAGGAACTTCTGCCTTTGTGTATATACTCAGTTGCATTACTATGAAACACTGTGTTTTAGCTCACTCCTGTAATACAGGGAAACGTCCTACACTGGGATGTTAAAAACAAGTGAATAAAATGTTTAGGACTGGCTGTATTTGATACAGGTATCTTGAGTTTTCTCTTGAGATTTGTAGATGTGCGTGTTGTGTCTCCCTCAGATGTGGATTTTGCAAATCTCTTTTTGCATGTCTCCAAACCTGTAACTTTTGGTAACAGTGTCATTTTCTCCTCTCCATTAGGTTTTTTGTAGTTGAAGATCACATCTTGCATACAACACAGGGCTTGGTAAATAGAGCCTATATTGATGAGCTGTGGGAGATGGCGTTATCAAAAACCATTGCAGCACTAAGAACACATTCAGTAAGTAAAAGCCCTGGGTTTCTCAGCTGTTGCTTGAATATGATTTGACATGCTGGTAATGCTGCTTTTACAGTGGTATTCTTTGTTTTGCCTTTTTTCCATTGACCCTGTTTAAAATCATAACAAGAAGATACACTGATTTTTTCCCCCCAAAGCTTGCCTCCATATTTTTTTTGCCTCTTGGTGCAATGTGTTTCCCTGTACCAAACTCTCATTATTTTGGACTGAAAAGAGGAAAATAGCTGTTTGATGTTTTTATTATTGCTTCACTAATCACTTTTGAAAAGCACCAGCAGAGGGAGTCGGTTTGTCCCAGGAAACTGTGGAAAAAAAAGTCTATTTGGCACACTGAAGTATGACCTTGTTTGATATTCCCTCAAAGTTCATGGCAGTGAATAGGCTGCTATCAAACTGCAAATTATTTATGTGTAAAAGAGCACTCAATAGGTTTTTTATTTTTAACGCTGAAATAAGATGAGAAGACTTGCTTATCTCTTCAGTATTTCTTTGTTTGAGCAAGAAAAGCAAAGCCAATTGCAAAAAAAATTACAGTTTTTTTCAAGTTCCAATATAACATTGTACTGTTGTACTTTGAAAAACTTGTTGTCTCACAGGATGAAAAAATGGCATTTCATTGTAAAGCAGAAAGCATTAACGGCTTTCCACATGTCCATTTTCTAACTCTTGAGACATTTTCTTCAGAAAAAAACCAAAATATTTAATGACTGAAAGCATACTGCTGCTCCTGGAAGTCAGTGCCATGTGAAAGAGTGAAGGTGCTGCTGGGCCATGTTGGCACAAGCCTGAATCTAATGTGATGTAGCACACATGTGGCTCTTTGCTGGATAAATTCTAAAATGCTTATGTGGAAACACAGTTTACTGCCTGCTCCAAACCAGACTGAGCTCATTAATTTGTGTGCCCTAGCTTAGTGTGGTTGCCCAGAGGCAGTGTTGCTGAAGAGCTGCTCAGCTTTACCTGTGCAGGTGGGGATAATCCATTTGATGGAGCTGGAACTTGTTAAAATGAAGGACCACAGAAGCTTCCCTGGGCACTCTGGCTCTATCCAGCATGGCAGTTGTGTTGACTGGAAAGCTAGCTCCTTCCACTTAAGAAAGGGGATAAACACAGAGATGTACACCCCGCTAGGTTTTAAAGCTGTATTTGTTTTCTTTTAAAGTGGGGTTTTCTGCAAGGCGAATGTCATGACAGTATTCTAGGTACTAACAGGGTGTTTTTCAGTTTTAACTTTGTTGTTGTGACAAGCTGTTTTAAGTGATGCCAAACTTAATTCATGAAGTGGCTGCCAGGTGAACGTTTTTTTTTTCAGTAATGTTGAAGTATTATGTGGTTTCTCAACACTATTAGCATGATCAACTCCCATGTAGACCTGTGCTGTCCATCTTATATTGCTGTTGAGACTTGATGGAGGAGTTGTCATGTTGATGAAGCTATTTCAGTTCTTCCTGTTCAGCCAAACCTATCCCTGGATTTTCTTCTTTGCTGCAGACAGGGACATCTTTTATCACTTCTGATAGCTTTGGGGCATTATCTTTCTTTCTGACTTTCTTTTCTGGAGAGTGAAATGGAAAATGTGTTTCTCAGTCTTTCACACTGATTAATGGCGTCATTCCTCCTTGAGTTTCCAGTGAGCTTTAAATCTGTTTCTCTTTCCAGCTCATGATCACTGATTCTATATTTGGTAAGACTCTGTCTGAAATTTTACATATTTCAGCATACTGCAGTTGTCTGCTGTGTCCAGAGCACATGATTTCTGTCATAATGTGGAGTGGTTCTAAGGGGACAAACAGCATTATTGCTAGACCAAGTTGTTTCTGTAGAGTTTTGAGCAGCATCCTGAGCTGCAATAGATACTTGTATTGTAGGTTTAAGCAATGATGTTGCTGAAATATAGGCAAGCAGCGTATTTTTTCTTAGCCAGAACCACTCAGCAGCACAGCCTTCTCATGGGGCTTGGGGATGCCTCCCTGTGATGCTTCATTACCATCAGACACAACACACTAAATATTAAATGAAAGGCGCTGCTGTCATCTTGGTATGACAGCACACTGATTTGCTTCATCTCCTTTCGCTTCCCCAGCAGCTCCTGGGTAATCTTAGAGACACTTCAGGTATCTCTAAAGCTACCAAAATCCTTATGCATCATGGAGAGTCTCAAGAGCAGTGTGTTACAAGGAGAGATACTCTTATCAGCGTGACTTCCCTTGCCCTGTACAGCATTAGGGCCATGGGCTGTAGGATGAAAGCTCCTGATTGTAAGACTGTATGTCATGCCTAGGTATTTATTATTACTCAAGTGATAACACAGGAGGGCTGAAGGCAATATTTTTCCTGCGTGTGGCAGTTAAAACCATGTTTTAATTTCTACCCTTCTCTGCAGTCCTACTGCTCAGACCCGAGCCTGGTGTTAGACTTGAAGAACCTCATTGTCCTCTTTGCAGATACACTCCAGGTATGCAGCTATTGGCAACTGCCTTTTATTTTGCTGAATGGTTGTAGGGCTTGAAGATGGTGTCTGTCAGTGGGGTTAAATGGTGGATGTCAGCTTGCTGTGATGGCACAGCTTCTTTTTTAGCACTGCAATGCATGAATGCACCTGATGTCAACAGCCTGGTTTGCTCTGTATGGAGTTCCCAGTCATGAGCAAGACCTGGTGCCTCCTGCCTGCGTCCAGCCCAGCCTTTAATAGCCCTTGGTCCTACCACATCCATAAAACACCATCCAAACCTCTCCACCAGCTCTGTTCACCTCTGTAGTGGCAGTATGGGAGAATTTGCCCATGTACCCCTATTAAATGGAGAAAATAATCTTTAACTGCCTGTGGTGACCGTTTTTTATCTGAAGTTGCTCTCTTCCCCACCCCACCACAGGGCTATGGCTTCCCCGTGAACCAACTGTTTGACATGCTGCTGGAGATCCAAGACCAATATAGTGAAACCCTGCTGAAGAAATGGTCAGGAGTTTTCAGGTGAGAAAATCTTTAAGCAAGCTTATGAGATGTACCTTACGAAGTAGCTTTGGCCCATAAATAAAATCCTCTGAGAGATTAGTAGCAAGATTGTGTTTAAATTTAGGGTAACACTAAGCTTCAGCCTGGACTCTCCTTTAACCATTGAAAGCTAATTAAAACTCAGTTATGAGGATCTGTGTGTAGTTATATCCTTGCAATAAATTTATATAGACCAGAGGTTTTATATCCCAAAAGCATAAGGTTATGGTGTTGTTATGAAGCTCACACTGACTGTCAAATAGATGCAAAAGCCTGGTGTTGCAGTAGTGTTACTGTTTACTGTGCTATCACCCCAAACTGTGGCACTTGTGTCTTGGGACATCAGTGACATATTCCTGTGCTGCTGCTGTAGGCAGCTCCATAGCTGCTGCTGATTGAGCATGTTACACTATCTAGGGTCCTAGGTTGCATTCTGGAGTCACTAGATCATCCTGTGATGATCCTTCAGAATATCCCTGAAGGACTGAAGTGTCTCAGAGCATTGTGAATAGGTGCTGGAGGATTGTCAGTGCTCCAGTAGCTCAGCATCCATCTTCCTCAAGTCATGCAGGGAGTTCACCTCGGTTTTACCAGACTGAAACTCCAGTCTAGACTAAAATCACTATTGAGCAGTGGTTGTGGCTTTATGCAAGCTAAAGGCAAGGAGCTTGATCATTGAGTTTGGCTGCAGAGAAGATTATTTCACCAATCAAAAACATAGGGAGAATTTTAGACCCATGGCATTTACTCTTAGGCTGCCTCTTAAGAGTTTTTTGACAGAGTAGTGTATCTGCAAAGCTGTGGTTGGTCTGGCATCATGGAGCTGTCTTTTTAACTTTTATTTTATTAGAAATATACTTGATTCGGATAACTACAGTCCTCTCCCAGTGACAAGTGAAGAAGTTTATAAGAAAATAGTTGGACAGTTCCCATTCCAGGATGCAGAACTTGAAAAGGTAATCTCGAAATGGGGAAAGTGACCCTGCTTGTCTGTTCTTGTAGAAAATACCTTTATTAGTGATATCAAGAACCAAAAATGAAAGTGTCAACCTCCTCTCTCCCTCCCTCCCCCCAGAAATCAAACCAAATAAACAGCAACAACAGAAAACCAAAACTAGAGAAAAGAACACATATACTTTCCATGTGACCCATTTCTCCTGTTATGGATGGAGAGAGTGCATGTTGCAATACTTCATTGATTTTGTTTTCATATCACAGTGTAGTATCACAGCTCATTAATGCCTGCAGTAGTCAAGAAACTAGAAATACCCACTTCCATTGGTATTTTACTCCCATTTTATGAAGTGTGTTATTGAATTTTATTTGTTTTAATCATATATTTAAAAAAAAACCAAGACAAAGTCATGTACGTTGTGTTTTGTGGAAGTGTGTGCTTAGAGAACTGAAGTGTAGCTGCATTTGACCTAGCCAGTTTCTCATAAAAGCTTGTTTGGCTTTCTGCTCCACATCTTTCAGTTGGTGAGCTCCAAGCCTGGTGAACTTAATTAGAACTGAGAGGATTTTCAGTCTAAGTCAAGTGTTTGGATGTCAAAAGTTTTGTGTCCTTTCCCTAAAACTATATCATGGGGTCCAGCTTCTTACTATTATACTCAGTGCCCTTCAGCTGTGTGTGTGCTGTGGTTAAAAGATTGGAAAGATTTGGTATAGCACACCTGGTTCCTTTTGGCTTTTGGTTTTGTAAGCAAGTGCAACAACTGTGGGAAGTGATCAAGTGAAACACCTTGTGCATGGTAGGAGATTAAAGCCAAGGGGTTCCCCAGAGCAATTTCTTCATACGACTTAGGCGAGCTGAGAGAGGTAGTGAGGGTCCTGTTTTGCTGCCTGCTCCCTCCTGACTACAAATTTCCTTCCAGCCTGTTTGAGACTCCAAATCCCTTTTGCACCCGTGTGCCATTTGTAAGTGATTATCTGGTCTTTCACTTGGCTGAAATGTTTATATAATGTACAATAAATGCTGGCTTGTTGTTTCATTGCTGGACTTAGCTAAATACTAGAATTAATTTGACAGCTTGGAACATGTTGCTGGAAAGCAGTCATCACTCCTGTTAAATGTCTGCTCCTCAACTTGAAATCTCTCCTGTCTTTTGTAGCAGCCGTTTCCAAAGAAGTTCCCTTTTTCTGAGTTTGTGCCTAAAGTTTACAATCAGATTAAAGAATTCATCTACGCCTGCCTGAAGTTTTCAGAAGATCTTCATCTGAGGTAGGGGATGAGTGAGCGAGCGGTTGTAATACAGAGGTTTTGTCTGTATTGAAAAATCTCAAGATCTGAAATGTGAATTCTCTTCCTTAACCTCTCATGCTGCAAAACTGCTTGTCCAGGATGGAGGTGATTGGTGGTGGTTTCCTTGGACTGGTTGTTTCCTTAATTAACAAAAGGCAGTCTAAGTCTTTAAAAACAGCTGCTTCATATGGAGAAAGATAGTCCAAGGCTCTGCTAGCTCTATAAAAAGTGAAGAACCTCTGTTCCCTCTGAAAGGTTTCTCAGTGAGTTGC
>VZTY01024652.1:2173-33258 GCA_013400935.1 Turnix velox
GTGTTAGGAGGGACTAAATTGATGCTGGCTGGAGAAAAATGCTGGAGACCTGAGCAGGCATTGCCTTAGAGAGTGTTTCAGAGTTCAGGAGAGGATGTAGTCAGAAAGTCAAAGGTGTCAGAGATGAGAGACTTAGCACAGATGTAGAAATGTAACATGAATTTTATGGGAGAAATGGAGATGTATAACACAGGCTATACAAGAGGCAGTGGGATGGAAATTCTCTAGTTCCAGCCCAAGCCACATTTTTTACCTGTTGAGATAATTTTATATCCTTGGTCTTGCTGAATGATTCAGTTGTCTTTGCACTCTAAAAGTCAAAACCTGGAAACTGAAACAAAGTAAGGGCTATGGTGATTGAGCTTCTGCTTTCAGGTCAGGATAAGTAAGCAAAAGAAGATTTTTTTTCCCTGATATTTGGAGTGTCTTCCCTCCCAGTGGCTCTACTAATGGCTGTTCACATGCACCAAGAGGAAAAAAAAATAAAACAAACCTGAAATGAGGAAAAAATTAATTGAAGAGGAAAAACTGTGACCTAGTATTAGTCTCAAAAATGAGCTGAATGCTTAGAAAGGAAAAAGCTTACTAAGCAGTTCTAACAGGAGAAACAAACAGTTCTGATGTTAACTTCACCTTGTGTTTAGTCTGAGATGAACAAAGAAATCCATGGAAAAGACAGACAATATCCCCCCACACGCACACACTTAGCAGCACAAAAGATGGGTGGCACCATTATGGTGGCAAAACCTTCTGAGCTCATGTAACATGTTTTATTTAAGCTGTGAGGAGCAGAAATTTCTAAACACACAGAAATGCTCTTTTGAATTAAACAGCAAAGCTGTGCTGAATCCTTCAGTGCTCACATTTATAACAGAAATAGCCTCCAGAGTGGAGTGTTTATTTATCAATTGTTAATTGAGTTGATGTTTACTCATGATTGCAAACAGATGATTAATTTATAGCTGAGTGTTATTACTATGATAGCAAAGAGATCATTAGAAAGAAGGATTATAATAGGGTTCCCTGCACTTGTGAGTCTAGTAATAAAGATTGACTAATATAATTAGATAAAGCTTTGTAACAAATACTATTAAATTGAATCTGGACTTTATTTAAATGCACTGGCCTGTTATCTAAAATGTATTAACAGAGTGTGTGGGTTAAGTAGAACCCCTGCCTACTGTTTACTGCCTCCTTCAGAGATTAAAATGGCTCTTTACTTGTTGGTTAAATTGCAACATTATGCCCTGTGCATGAGTATTATTTCTATTGAAAACTCTAGAAAATATTATCACAGCAAAAGAAAAATAGGATGTTTGCTTTTATTTTTACACAGGATGCTTTCCAGCTTTAATTTTGATGATAGGGTTGCCAAACTTAATTCAAGGAGATGATATTAGGCTGCTTCATTTGCTGAGCATGGTAACTCTTTTGTATGATTTTATTTTATGGGAGTGAGAGTAAGGCTTTTGTGAGAACTCAGTGACAATCTTATGGATTGTTTTATTTTTTTAATTCTTGTGGAAGCATAGAAGGCAGGAACAGAAGATGAAGAAGGATGGGATGAAGTGTTTCAAAAGGTAGATGTACCTTCCTCCCTGTCTTCCTGTCCCTTTTTTTTTCTCCTTCTCTCCCACCCACACATTTTTGTGGAAGGGTGTACTCACTGTTTTCAGATTCTCCTTTGGTAGAGAAGTACAGTTCTCACCTTCTATGGTTCTATGGTCTAGGTGCTTGAAGATTTTAGCACCTTCTGGAGTTGCTTCAGCTATAGAGTTCCCATGTAGAAATGCTCTCATCTGAAATGAATGATGGAATCATAGGATAGTTTGGGTTGGAAGAGACCTTAAAGATCATCTATTTCCAACCTGCCTACCATGAAGTATATTGAGATCAATGTTTGCTAAGCACCCATCAGTATCTGCTTCCAAGTGACCACAAACCATCTCTCTGAAACCCTTATATTGTTTATCATGGGAAATTAAAAGTTCTTCCCTGAGGGCAGGAAGGAATCCCAGTGGGTCATGCAGTCCCTGCTGGACTCTGCTGGTTATATGCTTTGTGCTCAGATACATGATACTCTTCACAGTTAGAAAAAACTATGGGTTTTCAGTCACATTGCCACCTTCATCCAAAATTTACTCAAGTATTTTAGTACAGAAAGAAATCACTGGATTATTTTTCTTCTCCTCGATGGAATTTCTTTGTTGGAAGAAGAGATTTGGAATAGATTAATTTATATAAACCATTTGATTGCTAAAAAGATGTTTAGAAGAGATTTTGAAATCCTGAGGTTCAAAAATAACATTGTGGACAAATGTTTGTGCTACAGGTTCCTTACATGAAATGCTGACACTGTTTCATGGGTGGCTGGCATTGTGAAAAGTTTAAATGCTCTTCATAGAAATTACTTGGGAAGGATTAATAATGGTTCAAAATAATGTCAGAAAGATTCTGGGCATGTTCTTAGAGAGTTTCCATGCAAAGGATCTGCTGGCTTGAGCCTTGCACAGCAAGTGGGGAGAGTTTTTTCATCTTGACTGATTTGATGGGACGTGGGATGAAGCAAACTTTAACCACAAATGATTAATAAATCAATTCCAAAATATGATTTGCCTTTCTTAAAGAAAGTAATTTTTTTTTTAAACTCTGTGGGGAAAATAGAATTTTTTTAATACTTTGTGTAAATCTGTTGGCAAGTTTTAGCATTATCAGTTTTCACTAGCTCTCTGTCCCAGGGCTGTCAATTTGACTGTGCTGAAAAGTAAGTTGTCATTGTCTCAGACAACTCCTGTCACCTGCTTGCTTTCTGAAACAGTGCAAAGGGAAGCACTGAAGAAAAGGTGGGATGAGAAATGAAGAGGGAAACTTCAAAGAATGAAACTGATTGGAAAGCAGAGAAATCACATTGAAAGCTGTGTTTGAGAAACTGGCATTTTAGAAATATACTTGAGGAAACAAATGCATGTTGGTAGAGACTGTGTCTATCTTATTTTGATTTTTTTCTTTTATGACACTGAAATAAGCTTTGTTTTCCCTCTGAGGAATGGGAAGTCCAAAGGCCAACACACAGAGGGAGCTTCAAATGGATCTCATAGAAGCAAAATAGCCACCTGTAGTCAATTCACAGAAATTCAGTGCTACTGAAGGGAAACCTGGGGTTGCAGACCAAATCTGCATGAAAACAGCTCAGTGTTGTTTCTACAAAGCCAAATTCAGGTATAGTTATATTAATAACTGATGAAGGCTTAGTTTTTTGTTTTAAAAAGTAATAATGCTGGCAGAGCAACTTTCATAGAGATTTTAGATTTCATTCTAGCATTTGTCTTGCAAGTATCTGATACTAACAGTGGTCATATCAGGATTCTAGTCCCAGTTGACCAGAAATTTGTGGTTTACACCATTTTTGCTTTTAGAAATCTTATGTTAATGTATAAATGAAAAGACTCCCAAGTTTTTCTGCTCTTAATAATATAAAATCAAGCCTGTTAAAAAGAAAAATCATTATTGTCATTGCTCCATTCAACTATTCCTATTTGGATTTAGAACCTTTATTGTTAGGTTGTATACTCTGAGGGCATTAAACAAGGGCTAATAAAGCTAAGCACTCTTTATAAAAGTTTAAGAGTTGATGACAACTGGCACATAGGTGGCATGAGAAAAGCTGTCATGATAATCAAATCTTTGATAGCTTTGACAATGATATACTTGCATGGATAAATCCAGGCAATCCCAAAAGACATCAAAAGGGTATTTCTATCCTCTGAAACCCTGTTTCATTTGGTTGCTTAATATTAGACATATAAGAATAATTTTAGCTCATGTATGTGGAGCAACTACAAGTTGACTTGTTTTGTTTTCCTCTAATCACCTTCAAAGTTTCCAGGCCAGCCTTTCACTGAAGAATATACAATATTTTAGTTGTTTGATAAGTCTCACAACAAGGAAAGAAGAAAAGAGGCATAGTACAGCTGGTGTTTTTAAAGTAAGTAGTTGTTTGACAACCACAGAGATATTATAATTGTAATTCATTGAGCAGGGCTCTATGAGGAAGCAGGAGTCTCTGTTGGAACTGCTCCACAGTTTCCCAGCTGTTATCTGTTTTCTTCACACAAGGAGGGCTTGAATCACATCTTAAGCCTTGAAGAATGTATGGTGTGCTGGATATAGTGTGTATTTAATTTTGGACTGGAAAATGAAGCCAATGTAAACTCCAGTCATTGCTGGGCCTTTTCATTTCTCTGACATCAGACACAAAAGGTCGTGACTGCTTATGTCCCATTTAAAACAGCAGTAAAGATTCAGAAAACTAAAAAATGGCAGTGACTTAATCAAACATTGCCAGAGAAAGAGTCTGTTCACAAGTGCAACCTGTAGCTCTGTTCATATTCCTCTGCCATTTTTTTACAGTGATTGGATTTGGGGATACCTGAAAGAAAATTCCCCCAATGCCCATAATCAAATGGTATTTGAAGAGTCTTCTTTCCATGTTCACAGGATAGATCCTCTTCAAAGAAACCAACTTGTAATCCTGTTGTGTGTCTGAACTGGGGTGGAATTATGGGACTGTGTTTTGCTTTTCTAGGATAGAAATTTGCACCAAAAGGTTGGAGCAGAAGGGATCAAAATCCCCTAATTCACTATGACGTTGTGATCCACCATGCACTTTTGAGCCTGCTGTGCTTTTTGCAAATGAGAAAAGCCAGCTTGGGATCACTCAGCCTCCAAAAGAACTGTGGAGTGAAGGATTAGCCCAGCTGATGTTTGTTCTTTCTAATACTTTCTGTTTATATTAAGGAAAGGAGGTTGTCATTTGTATTACAGTCTCGAAGAGTGTGTGAGATTGAAACAAGATGGGTTTAAAAGAGAGAAAGGCAATCATTTGCAACAGAGAAATAGCTTTGCTTATTGTTTTCTCATTTAAAATAAAGAAGAAATAGAAACTGGACACAGCAGAGTTTCTAATTGATTTGGTAAAGAAAATCACTAAATGTCTATGCAGATAGCTAAAGAGAGAGCAATCTTAATGAATATAGAATAAATAAGCTATTTTTTCAACCTGGTGAATAGTAGGAAAAAACCCCAACTGCCATTTAGAAAATTAGAATGAAATGTCCTGAAATCTATTCACTGGTAGTGCTGAGCATTGTCATCTCTTACCATGAATTTACAGTATAAATTTTCATATCTAATGGAAACATTAGAATCACTGGAGAAATTTTAATTGACAGCTTCTCTAAATGACTATCGTTGTGAAAGAGCTGTTAAAGAATGAAAACATATTTATTTGAGCTTTTTATTTTTAATCCACTTGAAATGATGAACTTGAGACTTCAGATGCAAAGCTAGCAATGTTTTCTTCACAACATCTTGCATCATTAAGTAGTATTGACTTTAGATTTATAAATATATGGTAAAATAAAAGGGCTAAATAATTCACCATTGGTAACTAACTGTCCAAAATGTAATGAAAATTTGTCTGAGGTGATAATTTATTGCTGTATTGGGAGGAAAAAAGATCAAAAATTTGTTTTCCCTAGGAAGACACATGAGATACTTTGAAGTTAGTTTTTAATTAACCTTCTTGAATCTGTCCCAAAGCCAAAAAATAGTCCTGTACTATTACTAAAACATATAAATAGGTCTCCCCTTTCTTAACAAGAGAAGCAATGAGCATTAAATTAGAAAAGCCAAGTACCTGATGTCTGTAAGGTTTCCTGGAGTAAGGTTTAGCATGTTGTGACCTTAGGCTGCTGAATTTTAAGGCTTGTTTGGTACAGAAAGCTGAGAAATCCTTTCCAGAATAGTCTGTGTGACCAAGTCTGAGTGGTCAAAGGGTTCATTCAGGGAATATGATTTTGAAATCTGCATTAGAATGTTTTATGTCTAAAATGTCAGATCAGATTTGTGTTTATTGGTGTCAAATGTGGTCTTGCACTCATTTAGTGAATTTAATTAGATTGAAAATACTCTCTTGTTTGGCCTTCATTTCCATATGTCCCAATGGAGTGTACATAGAGGAAGAAAAAAGCCAACGGCTTTCTGGTGAACTCAGTGATGTTTGGTTTTAGGAGGTCATGTAGTGAGGAAGTCACAGGACTCTGCCCTGTCTGTATAAAATGTGATTTACTTGGTTTCTGAGTGCTCAGCTGGTGATGGATGGTTCAGCCCAAACGTTAGCTTTGTGTACTGGCACTCTGTCTCTCTGATACACTTTGAACTCTGGATGAATTTTTATTTGGCTTTAGATGAGTACTCATGAAAACAGGAGCAAGCTATTTCATTGCCAAATCTCAGGTGGCCAACCTGGTGCAACTGCTATAATTTTTGTAGGTGACTTGAGAAATATAGTTATTATCCAGCAGTGGGGAACAATGAATGTGTTAATGGCTAGACTGGCAGGCTTGGGCTTGAAGTATTCAGAAGAAAACACCTTAGTCAGCAGTCACAGGTGGGAAAAAGTGCCTTTGACAGTGAAAAATATCACAATTGCTTGATTCAGTGTTTTTACAGTACTTTGTCAAATAACTTTGCTTGAAGCTTAGTCCTCAGCAGCTGCAAGGCTTGTTCAGAGGAGGTGTAGAAGGAATCAGGCAGGAGTCTGTTGAACCTTTGAGCATGGTTTCCAAACTAACCATTAGCTTTCCCATGGAGGGAACTGTTCTAGATAGATCAAGAGATCAGAGATATTTTCCTTTCCTTCTTAATGCCTGCTGTTTGCAGGATCAGGGCTTTCATGCTCTGTCTTAAGCAGAGGTATTTGTAGAATGTCTTTATGAGAGATTTATTCCTGTGAGAAGGGCTAAAGCTACTAAATTTTTAGCTGCTGCTGCTGCAAACCATGAAATACAAGACCATGTTTCTTCAGGCTCTGTTAAATCACTCGATACTTTATTGAGGGAATTGTTGGCTGTGGCCAATGTATTTACAGGTACAAGTCCATTTCCCAGATGAAAATAACCAGCTGGTGGTGAATATTTGAGAGCTTTGTAGCACAGAACAAGACCTAATAAATAGTATCTTAATGCTGGCATGTATTTGTGTGCTGGATGGGCCATGGGTTTCTTGGCAAATAGCCATCAGTGCAGAAGCCCTGCCCACAACAGAGAGATTTTGTTGCAGTCTTAGTCTGGAATCCCTACAAAGACCTCCTTTTCCCTCTCTAGTCACAGGTAAATAGTGAACTAGACATTTTTAGGGGCCAATCTAAGCTGTAAGGTTGTGCAGTGAGAGAAGGATCTTTTATCTTATTGAAAAAAAAAAGAGATGGAAGTGCAACAGACAAGAGTGCAAGACAGGACTAAGTGAGTAAATTCCAAATGAAATGCATAGCTTTGGAAAATTCTGCTGCCTTGCCATCAACTGCACAGATGTGTGGTCTGTTGATTGGTGAAAAACCTGTTATTTACTATTTTCCACATCTTATTTGAAATTTTATGAACTTTTCATTAGATTTTTTTTTTATAACAACTTGACAATTTTGGCCAAATCATGATGATTATAACCAGAAGAAAAATTAAAAATAGATGTTTGAAATGTTACTAAGAGGAAACCCTCCAAATCAGTGCTGCTTTAATTATACTGTAGTGAAAGTGGATTACTTTAAAGGTAAAATGTTTCATTTTATTAATGTTTAACCAAGTATGACGTATCCATTTTGAAATTTTTAAGGCATTTTTAAGTCCTGATTCTATTAAACATTGAATTTCTTCAGGTTTTATGCAGTGGGATGTGCCATGTGATCCTGTGCAATATCATTCATGACTTTCAAGTTGACAATGAAATGAAAGTTAAAATAACACGTGCATATTGCACTGATTAATGGAAACAAAGTATCTCCTCAATTTGTTTTGAGGTGTCCTGTAAATGGAATTCATAGTTAGAAACATGGATCTGTGCTTTATGAAATTATAATACTCTATATGCATTAAGAATAAGTGAAGTTAGATGTTCTCAGCAAGTATTTCCCATCCTATTTTCTGTGGAATTAGATTTAAGGATTAAAAGTACTGCTTTTTAATTTATTTTTTTAGTATTTACAATTGATTTCAAAAATGATGAATGCAAATTTCTGTAGGGTTTAATACTAAATCACCTTTAAAATAGTCTGGCAAAGAGCAGAGAGATATTTAATGTCTTTAGCATACGTCTTTGATTTCAGAGTGTTGGGGTTGTGGGATGTGCTTGCCTGGTTTGGATTCTTTGAAAATAGCCCATAGGCTTCTTTCAGATCAAATCACACCTCACAAAAACACTTAATTGAGTCCAAGTTGCTCTTTTGTTGGTCTTCAAAAGCATCAGAAATAGTCAGTAGAGAAATAAGCCATCCTTTTAGGGGAGATCCAGTGTGAACTGGATGTCTGTGAAGCTGTTTAGAAAACACGCTTCCTATTTAAGGTTATCTTCTCTCCTTTCTTTCAGTATCATGTGAACGTTTCACAGAAAAGCTGACATTCCTATCATAGTGCTGTGTGTATTCTTCTCCTGTCCTACTCTGCTATTTCCCACATTTGTCAAGGCAAAGGTTGAAGGGGGTATGGACAAGGGAAATAGGTCTCCCATTCATTTCTATCTGTCAGGAGTTCACTTTGTCATGATAACATTCAAGGAGTATATTTATCTATCCTGCTACTGGAGGTTAAAGCAAGGGTAAAAAAAAAAAAAAGGAGGAGAAGGGAAGAAATCATGTTTTAAAAGTTTACAAATTCTGCTGCAAAGACTGTAAACAGAGAGAGGCTTGCAGAGGAATGTGTAAAATACTGCTGCATTGATAGCGATGGGGCGGCTCGCTGCTACAAATCCACTTGTATAAACAGAGGAACTCTTGCTGCAGATTGGGGTCTGTTTTGGCTTAAAGTCCGAGGAGCACATTGCTTTCAAAGTGAATTCTTAGGTGTCACTTCCCATAACTTATAGCAGAAGATTACAAAGCTACTGATATAACATATTAGTTTGATGGACAGAATTATACCCCCAACGCTTCCTGCTCTCCCCAATGACGCACACTAACTTAGTGTGCTGTGACAGCTGCCTTGATTTACCACCAGGCTGGGAGGCCAAGTGGGAGAGGGAACATTCACATGAACGCAGGGGCTGATACTGGCCCACAGCCTAGTTTATAAAGCTGCCCTGTAATTCACCACAAATGTGTCACCATTAAAAGGGAAAAAAGGATTGCAGATAATAAATACTCTTTAATTTATTAGCTAACAACAAAGAGATCAGAGCCAGTTGTGATGTGATTGTTTGACATAATATTGTCAAGGAAAAAAGCTAAGTTGACCAAAGATGTATATTACACATTCAAGCAGATGCATCAACTCTTGGCTTGTCACAAGCCGAGCTAAACAAAACGCCAAACAGAGGAGAGAACTGGCAAACAGCACAGTCATTTATCTCTGAAAGAGACATATTCAAGAGCAAGTGAAATAAGACATAGTTCTTCAGGCTTGGTCAAGGGCCAGGTTCTAACTATTATAAATTAAATGTTTTGTGTATCGTATTTGGCAACTGCAGCAGCTCTTACCATCTTGGTCATGGTAGGAGAGTGTTAGATTTTCCTGTCTCCTTTTGCCAGAATGATGGCTTTTGTTGTGGGAGACAATATTAGAATGTGTCTGTGCATACCAATAGCCACAATGCATGCTAGGAAAAAGGCATATAGGTTTTGCAAATACAAACAAGAGCGGTTAAGCTAGACAGCCTATGGAGTTTGAATGTTCCAAAGAAAACTTTTGAGAAGTCAGGGACTCTCAAAATCTCACTCTCTGAATTGTTTGTGTTCACAGAATATAGTCATCAATAACATTATTGCAGGTTGGTGTGCTTTTAGTTCAAGTTTTGAACTTCATGTAGTTAATTTTGAAGAATCTTTGCTTTTTGTTTTGGATGAGCCATTGTTTGTGCCACATTTAGCTTGGTGTCAGTATTGCCATTATGAATTATGCTTGAGTGATTTGGATGCTGGCTGTAAAAACTTCTAGCCTGGTTTCAAAACTGATGTAGAGCATCAGAGCATGGAGATTATTATGCATCCATGCATACACATTTTTAAGAAAAAAAAAAAGATTCACCAATGTTACTCTAGAACATGGACATCATCTTATACAGTTCCAAATGTGTCATATCAATGCAACACATTATTTTCTAATATTGGAGGCTAGTAAATAACATGTACAGCCCCAGCTCTTGGTTGCTTGTTGTACAGTACAAAACTGGAGTGAATTCAGTGGAGTATCTCCAGATGTACTGCAGTCTAACTGGATGCCAAATTTCCACAGTGTAATGGAATCTACATTCTGTATGACACTCACACACATGCTTAAGATGTGTTAAACATGTAAATCTCTAGCTGCAAAAGATGTTGCTTGAGACAGAGCAAAGTTTTTTGGGTTATTAGAAGAAGGAGCTGGAGGGTCAGATATTATTTGGTGTGCTTTTCTGTGTGTTTGTTGTAAAAAGGATATAATTCTGTTCCCTCACTTCTCCACCTTTCAGAAATATGCAAACTTAGGAAGTGTTGTGTTACTTGTGTTAAATTAATTTATGAGAAGATCACGCCAGCACAAGATCTGAGTAATATTTAAACTCTCAAGCAAAAGCCAAACAAGTTTTTTACTGCACATGATTCTCATGCTGAGATTTTACAAAGGTATAAAAACTCTGCTGTAGTTAAAATTCTATGGAATTACTTGCTTCAACATCAGAAACTTTGTCCTACAAACCTGGAAAGACTGAAATACTGGATTTTGGTTTGATCTTAGTTCATTGACACTGCCTTCAAGCTTTCACAGACTGAATTCAGAGCAGAAATCCAAACTTCATGTATATTCTTCAAGGACATGCCTTTTCTCTTGCTTTGACAGCAAGATAATGTGGTAGTTCTCTGAAATAAGGAGAGAAAGGGGATGGGGATAAAAAAAAGGGGATTAAGTCATCCCCTTCCTGTTGAGTGGCTGGAAATTCTTAGGATGATGCAAAATAATCTGTGCAAAGACACAGGAATAAAACCCAGTCTCTTCTTCAAAGGTCTGATGGTCCATGTCTTCATCCTCAACTCAATGGACAGACCTGCTGATAAGTCCAAAGATCATCTTCTACTTACATTACACATTAACTTTGATTTTATGCTGATTTCCATTATTAACAATATAGTTTCTAGCAATAACTGTGTTGATAGCTAATAATTTCTTACACCCTTGTCTTCTAAGTCAAATTGTTGTTAGAATCTCAGATGTTTTTAATAAAAAGAGGCAGAGATTTTAAAAACAAAAAAGCTCTCAAAAATAGATTTCTCCCTCCAAGACCAAACAGATACAGAGAAGAGAAGAAATATACATTTAACTTGTAACTAAAAGCTGAAGTCTAAAAAAAGAGAACAGTTTCTAAATCATACCTGCTGATTTGTAGGGATTATTTTCTTTAAATGAAGAGTTACATTATTTAAATGCTTAGAGTTCACAGTTTTATTTCCTTATGAAATGGAATTCTGCTTTTCATTCCTTAAATTAATGAAGAAGAAGAGAGGAAATATAAATTTGGAATAGAATATATTCGAGACTATTCTGGTCNTGCTTATTAACAGTAACCACATTATGTTTTACCTCACTGCTCTTTCACTGAGGTTCTTTGCCACAAATTAATGCAGGAGGAGTTGACAAACAAATCACACTAACAGCACACTGGAAAAAAAATTTGAAGCAGGATGTAAAATTGTGTCAAACCAGATAGGATGTGTGCTAAAAGACATGACAAAATGGGTGTAGAGGATGAAGAAATGGATACAACATGCTGAGGGCTTAATGTAACACAGCAAAATTGATATACCTCATAGTGAAATAAATAAATCCTAGCATAATGTGTACATTGCAATGAATTTAATAAAGCAGATCAAATAATTCATTAGAAATTGTACTGAGCTGGGCAAAGCATAACAATATTGTTGATTCAATCAAATAAAAGCATAAGAGATTGAACTGTGTTAAAACTGCTAAAGCAAAAAGGTTTGATCTAAACTATGGTTAGCTGAAATGGATAAAATATACAGAGTGTTAAGCTCAGTAAAACTCTAGGTACTGGTCCATCATTTCATTGTCTGGGCTTCATGCCACAGGTAGAGAGGATTTTAAGGCACTTTGTTTTGGAGAAAAAAAGATGTATCTTCTTTGTTTTTATCAAAATTACTTATTCTCTCCCAAGTTCTCCTTAGCCATTCTTCTCTCTTTCTCTTTGCCACTCTGAATGTTGTCTGGGTCACAATTATTCCTGTTTCTTGTTTTTCTCAATGCTCAGAATATATAATATTCTGAATAATTCTGAAGAATAAACNCTGTACATTGCAATGAATTGAATAAAGCAGATCAATTAATTCATTAGAAACTGTACTGAACTGGGCAAAGCATAACACTATTGTTGATTCAATCAAATAAAAGCATAAGAGATTGAACTGGGTTAAAACTGCTAAAGCAAAAAGATTTGATCTAAACTATGGTGAGCTGAAATGGATAAAATATACAGTATGTTAAGCTCAGTAAAACTCTAGGTACTGGTCCATCATTTCATTGTCTGGGCTTCATGCCACAGGTAGAGAGGATTTTTAAGGCACTTTGTTTTGGAGAAAAAAAGATGTATCTTCTTTGTTTTTATCAAAATTACTTATTCTCTCCCAAGTTCTCCTTAGCCATTCTTCTCTCTTTCTCTTTGCCACTCTGAATGTTGTCTGGGTCACAATTATTCCTGTTTCTTGTTTTTCTCAATGCTCAGAATATATAATATTCTGAATAATTCTGAAGAATAAACACTTGAGATGGCTGATAGAAAGTATCACTAGATTCAGTGTCAACCTGATTTGAGTTTGGATGTGAAAATCTCAATATTTTGTGTAGTGATGATGTATGGAAATGGAAACTTCCCAAACTCCAGCCTTCTCTCTACTGTAGTGTTTGTATCTGAGCAACCTCTGCTCCACTCTTATTTGTCAAAAACTTGAGTTTAAGTTCAGAGGTAGAGTTTAGGTTTTACTTGCTTCATATTGCAAATACATTGTTCCATGTCTTGGCTCTGCTATTGAGTAAAAATATTCACTGGCCTCATTGTTTTCCTTTGGTTTGATTATACCACATTTAAAAAAAAAATGGCTCTCTGCTTCAGGCTTTGCCAGCAGAGGTTTTAGCATTTGGGTTTTCTTTTCTTTCTTCTCTTCCTTCTTTTTAAATTTCACCCATTAAAGTCTTCTAAAATTGGAAGGCAAATAAGCTCCTATCTTTGTAGTTTTATTTATTAGCTATTAATCTCAGACTGTAAATGAAAACTGTCTTCCTGCCAAGGCTGGCTTCAAAACTTTGCCCTACTAAGTTCATTTTATTGTAATCTTTATTCTAAATGAAGTGTGTTCATTCTGGTGTAACCACAGCTGATGATGACTTGATAGGTTTCCAGTGAAGTAATAATTGATACAGGAAGTCTTCAGTTAAAGAAGGAGGGACAAGAGAAACTTGGGTTTGTTTTTGTCTGTGTGGAAGGAATTTGAGTTTTTTAGCTGTTTGGTTGCAAAGTCTTAAAAGGAAAGCAATGTTTATGGATTTTTATCTTCAAAGTATATGAAAGTGTACTATGGTGGGACACCTGAGTTCCTCTTACACTAAGTTGGCAGGTATGTCATGGAATCATAGAATCATAGAATAGTTAGGGTTGGAAGGGACCTTAAAGATCATCGAGTTCCAACCCCCCTGCCATAGGCAGGGACACCTCCCACTAGACCAGGCTGCCCAGTGCCCTGTCCAGCCTGGTCTTGAACACCTCCAGAGAGGGGGCATCCACAACCTCCCTGGGCAACCTCTTCCAGTGCTTCACCACCCTCACTGTAAAGAATTTCTTTCTTATGTCTAGTCTAAATCTATCCCCCTCTAATTTATATCCATTGTTTCTAGTCCTCCCATCCAATATTATGTTAAAAATTCCTTCCCCTGCCTTTCTGTAGNTTATGGATTTTTATCTTCAAAGTATATGAAAGTGTACACTATGGTGGGACACCTGAGCTTCTCTTACACTAAGCTGGCAGGTATGTCCATGTTGGTGAGCATCCCAGTGAAACAGGATCTGTAAAGCAAAGAAATTGGTCCTCAGAACTCAGTATCCACACTGTAGGTATTGCAGTAACTGAGAGGTGGAGGGTTTTGGTTTATATTCTATATCTTTATAATAAAAATATGGAGTAGTGTCTGAATAGAAAGTGGACCATGTTGAATGTGTGATGGCTGGGATTTGCAGAACCTGTTTTCCTCACTACACTGTTGAAAAATCACTTTCTTAGACAGCAAAAGTAGTTCTATCAATTGAAGGAGAATTCTTAAATATATTTTCCAATCAATATAAGTAAATAGACAAACCAATACTGATTTAAACAGAAGCAAAATGTCATTAGATGCTTCCTTGTCTTTCCAGGAATGGAATGATGTATTCGAAAGCTGTAGTGAGTAAATCATTTGCAAGTGTTAAGTGTTGAAGGTAAAAGCATTTTAGGGACAAAAACACGCAGCTGAGAAAGTAATCTTCTTGCTTTTTTTAATTTGGTAGTGTGCAGGATCCTCCTGTATTTAGTATTTCACACTAACTCTACTTATTTGAAAGTTAGTATAGGATGTTAGTCAAGATGGGTACCTTCAGCCAGTGTTTTCTTGTGGTAGCTACATAAGGAAGCTTGAAGAATTCCCTATGTGCAGTATGTTTTGCCAGCCTAGATTTTCTTTTACTCCTTAACACTTAATTTATTTTTTTTCTTATGAGCCCAAGTGGGCTGTTATGAAAATGAAACAGCAAGAAGTTTTGAGCTGTGAACTCCAGCTGCGACTCTGTCTTTTTCTTCTAGGATTTCCTGTGAGTTACCTTCTTCTTGTTGTATTTTACTTCATTATTATTTTCTATAGATTGTGTTTTGTTAAGTTCTCATCTCGGTGCCCTTCACCATTACTTCTAAGGAGTAACTGACAGCATGCCAAGAGAAAAGGGAAGAAATCCCCTACTCCCAACTTAACCTTTTGTGCTTATGTGTCTGACACTTGTTGACCATTCCAATCCATTAAACAGGCATTAATCAACTGTACACTGCAACACCCACAATTCTCCATCAAATGGAAAGACATTAAGCCTTCACAGCAGGAATCAGACAGCCTTCAAAATGTAAAGGAATCTGTTGTAATTTTTAAATGTTCAAACTGTATTAATTCCAGTGACAGTTATCCCTTAAGTCATTTCAGGCAGTTGCACACTTCTCAACTTTCACAGCTTTCATGTGGAGATCATGATTTTTAAATTTTTTTTTTCTGATTGAAATGTTTTACCCCACCTGCCATACTTGTATTCACACTGGTAATGTTTTAGATCTGCAAAAAAAAAAAAAAAATCCTACTTAATAAGTTCACAGGTAATGGATTAAACAACTAATAGTTCCTTTTAGTGACACTTTAGCAGTGATATTCTAATTCCCTCACTGTAAATGGCTTTGAGTAACTTTCAAAGACAGACCCACTGTCTCTTAGCTCATTTATTGGATGTTTTTTAGCAAATTATTTGGGTATAAAAAGTAAGTAAATTATAAAGAAACTAAACTATTTATTTTAAAAATTTTTTTCTGGATTCCTTGATATTTCCATGTCCCTTTCATAAACTCTTATTCAAGAGCCATTAATTTACAGAGAGGAATTTTAAGAAGTTATCTGCTCTGAATTTGGAAGCCTGATCTGAGTATGTTGTATGTGTCCTGTTCTTTTCTGGAGCAGTTGAGGGAGAAAATGAAAATTTAGTGTGGTTAGAGCAAGCAAACAAACAAAACAAGAGAAGGAATATGCATAACCAGTGTAATACAGCTGCTGTGACCCCTTTTGTGAGCCAGTTTTACAGTGGCTTTGATTGCTGACCCCTGAAAACTTGGCCATTATGTATAACCAGTCCTGAATTTACTTCTCCAAAGAGTGTAATCTTCCCTTGCACTAGGAACCAGCCTTTCCCTTTGCCCTTTTCCCACTGGGATAAATTATGAAGGCCTATTTAATCATTTTCATTTTTTTCATCGTTTCCATTTTTGACACTGGGTCTGCATCAAGGACATCACTTAACTTCATTTCAAATTGTGGCTACAATGACTATGTCCATTTCCAACTACCATAAACCAGTCATAAATCAGGAAAAAGTGCCCTGCTGCTTAAAACTGCTGAAATGAGCTTTTGAGCATTATGCTTACAAGAATGTCAGCCTGTCACAGAGTAAATCAACAAAGTGTCCTTAAACCTTTGTTGCATCAGGGAAATCCTGACTTTATGGCTCAAAGCCTGGTTATTCATTTTACTGCCCTATTTCCTCCCATCACAGCTCGCACATGTGATTATTATTTTGTTTGGACACTGCCTCCTGCTTATTCCTACTTTATTTATGGCTAGTAATTATAGGTTTTATTGCTTACTCCTCTTTAGATGTTGTCTGAAAATATTAAATGAAACTTCTGGTGACTTCTAGGCTCTGAAAGGCCACGGATTTACATTAATGCTCTAGGAGCTGGGGGTTTATTTTACAGTATCACTAGATGCTAATTCTACACATTTTTACAATACCCATTCCTGCCTTTCTTGTAATGTTTTGCCTCTGCTCTTTGAGGTTAAAGTTCATGTGTTGAAAGCAATCATCCCTGGAGATTGCCACTTAATAGTGATGCTGGGTGGCAGTGCAACCTACTCATCACATCTCTTGGTTTTATTTGCACTATTTGAATTTGGCCTGCTGTTATTGTGCTTGTCATTCATCTTTGAATTACTGTGTCTTATGTCCTATGAAAATTTGCATGAGCCCAGTGTATTTCTTATCATTTCCTACTCACTGTCATAGAAAATTGCTTTTGTTATGCCTAGCTATTGCTAATCAATCTAGAAGATGATATCACATTGAAATGTATCCCCTGACAACCCTAATCTTTTTTAAGAACCTATCCTGTTTAGGAAGAGGCTGTATTCCACTGTAAGCTTTAAAATAACCAAAAGCTGAGTAGGAGTATGCAGCAGGGTCAAAACTGCTGGATAGTATCTCCAAGAAATAATTTATTCCTATTGCTACTGAATCCTAAGGAGTTGGGAAAGGGAGGTTGTTCAGAGGTGGCTCATTGTGGTGTGAAATAGAAAGGAAGTGACTTCAACACAGTGTAATTGTTAGTGATTGCTTAATTGGGATTTGAAATTTTCTTTCTGCTTTTATTTCAGTCTCTCTGACAAAGCAGAGATGAAAGCAGTTTCTTTTTCAACAATCAGAGAGCCCTATAACAAGTTATTGCATCAAAATGTATCAGAATTCAAGTCTGTTTTCATGCTTTCAATTTCTTCTAGGCTTGTGTTTAATGCCTGTGTTTTTGAATGTTCTGTTTCAGTGATATGTTGGTGTTCAAGCTGCTTAAACTTGAAACATAAGCTAATATTAGATTAGATTTCTTCTTCATTAGGACAAGAAAACCTTCCTAAAACTCTCAGAAAATTTCATTACAAAACGTGGTTCAGAGAATCTTCAGATGGAGACTCTCTAGACCCAAGAAAGGGATGCAAGAGCAGTGAAATGATGGGTAATTATTGTAAAGATCCACTCAATTCTTAAATTAAACATCCATTTACATATACATTAATAACCAATTCATTCTGTGATCAAGAAGTACATGTTTGAATCTCATGGGATGTACTTTACGCTCTTCCTTAACAGCAACATAATAAGTCCTGATTTTGTGAGTGAAGATTTCAATTTACCCTTAAATGTGCTCTAAGTACTACTTTGGGAAACATATTTTTCTACATGGAGAGATAAAGACATGACCTGAAGGCAGTGGTATTTCTAATCTGTAGATGTGAAGTGTTAGTTTATCTTAAATCTGTTTCAAGTAGCTGCAAAACATTCTTCCAAGAGGACTGCAAGTCAATCTTGTTTTTTTTTTTTAATTTTCCTGGAGTGTCTTAAGAGTCTTTTCCCTATTTCCTTATATTTGTCAATTGTCTTTGTTCAGGTGGATGGGGTTGTCATAGAGGGTGCATAACAGTGACAAAGTAAATCAAGTGCTAAGTAGGCCATATTAATTTGCATAATCCTTTTGCAAATCCTTCTAGGTGCATATTTGTTAATGACTTAGATATAACATTAGGAGAATATGGTAGAAAAAAAGCATATTAGTGGAAGTCAATATTTCAACTTTTTAATTTGTCACAGCTAATTTTGTTTTAATTATGCATCTGCTAGCAGATGTTACATTGGCAAACAAGTTTTAAAATTTGGTGGCACTGTAGATGAGGGATAATAAATAATATAATGAATAAAATTAATAAAATAGTCCAAGAGAACTATCTAAAATGATTAATAGGTTATATCTCAAAGCTTGAATTTATATGGGTTTCTTCAGTCTGTAATGGTAGAAAATTCCTCATGGCTCCAGTCACTGAAATGAAGCAAAAAAAGCAAACTCCAACATTGCTGAAGTTACTTGAAAGGATTTTTTTTTCCATACCCTCCTCCCTAAAATTATTTCTTTTTCTTTTGTACTGGTATCTTTTTCCTGGGAAGAAATGATTAATAATACAGCACAAATTACATAACAGGTGGTGAAAAGAATTTCTGTGTGGAATATCTCCCCTGCTTCCCCCCTAACCCCTATTTCTTTCAGTTTGCACAAGTTGTGTTAGAGTTCTGGACCATAATGCCAATTTTTGGTTCATGTAATTTGTTTTGTGGGTTTAAATTTATCCTCTCAAATGGAGAAAGATGGGGTACTGCTTCTTAATTAAATAAATCTACACCTGGAGTGAATTATTCTCATGTATAAAGAACCAAGTGAAGCATTCTGAAAAGATTGCTTATGCTCTTTTAAACAAGCTATAATTTTACCAAACTGAATAATTATTCAAAACAAGATTGTTCTGCTCACAACAATATCTCCAGAAATGGTGTTTTTTTGTATCACATTACCTTACCTCAAAATAGAGATCTTCAGTAGAATGCAGTTACTACCTAGAAATAAGTAGGTGACCATTTCTATCAATTTATTGGTTTAAATCTTTATAAAGATGGGCATTACCAGTGTTACTTCTAGTTATTCCCCTACAAATTATTTAAGTAGCACAATTTACTTATAGTAATTATAAAAACCACAGAATTCTTTCTTTTCCCTGATTATTTCCCTCCATCACCCAGATTTTCTTTAAGGATTTCACAAATTCTTTCTGATATCTTGAATATCCTAAACATTCACTGGATACTCTGTGTCTCTTGGGATGCTAAAAGCCTACTGAGTAACACTGTATCAAGTTGAAGATGCTATTTAAAATAATAATTATATTAAAGCAAAAAAAGTTCATCCATGGGCACAGAAAATGCATCAGAAGTATTTTTCATGGAAACTTTGTTCTCAGTTTTTGGGAGGGTTTTTTATTGGTGCTGTTTTCCAAAGATACTGCAACTGTTTGGCTGTACTATCTGCATCTGATTTTTTTTCACCCCTATTTTATGTTTACCCCATTTTTTCACCCTGTTTATTCTTTTTTTCTTTGGCCTTTTCTCGTTTTAAAAACAATTTCAATTTCCTCCATATAGGAGTGAATTTAAGAGAGTCTTTGATACAGAAATACCTAATTATTTGATAGTAACTAAAGCAAAACTTAGCTTGTAGTCTTTGGCAGCCATTTCTAGAAAGTTTTGAACATTGACACAGTAATCTTGAACAGCTTTCTAACTAATTGCAAAATTGCAAGTTCAGAAAGGATTCTGCTTGTTTTTAACTATGTTCCAAAGTCTCACTTTGTTCAGACAAATATCTGTCTACTTCAGAAATAGGAATAGACAGTGAGGGGTATTTAAGTGTTTTATTATTCTTTGCTAAATGGAAAAATACTTTGAAATGTTTTTCTCATCTGCTATTTGAAGATTGTTCCAAACACCATGAGCCATCCATCTGCTAGACTTTGTGTTTGTTTTTTGTTTTCTTTTTTTTTTTTCTCTCTCTCTCCAGAAGGAAAAAAAAAATGTCTTGAATCAGTCATTAGAGAGTTCACAACTTATGTCAGACTATTATAACTTTGGGGAAAAGGTCTAAAATAAACCAAGCTGACTCTTCTTCAAAAGAAAATGAAAACAACAGCCCTTAAAATGAAAACAACTGTCCTTCAGATTTCCCACCCATTAGCCATTAGACCTCCAGTCCGGGTTAAGAGTGTAACTTAGTGTCATTGAAATAAAATAAAGAAAGCACAGAGCCAAGAAAAAAAGCCCAATCATCTATACAAAGTCATAGTTTTACTTTAGCTTCTAATTAAAGTGGCAAGAAAGGCCTTTCTCTTGTGAAGCTGTGTAGGTGCATGAGGACAGCACTTTTCCTTTGTGATTGTGCTGAGTGATGTGGAAATTTAATTTTCAACAATTTTACCATAAAAAAGGCTCTTAATCTTGGCAACATTCTGCATGTTGACATCTTGTTCCTTTGCTGTGGTGGGTTCTTAACTCCATCAGAGCTCTGAGGGAAATCCTCCTTCCTTTCTTCCTTCTTTTCACTGAGTTCCTCCCAGAAAAAGCATTTAGTAGTTTGGGAATCACATGGTTGTGTTAGACCAAGGAACAACCAAACAAGGAAAACCAAACAAAATTAGATCTCTACATATTATTCCCTATGCCCACCTCATTCTTTGGAGTAGGTCCTCTTCTTCAGGCTTGTTCTTGTCACAGCTTTTTGTCTTTTTAGATTCTGGCAAACCCGTATAGTCCCCTCTGGACACCTTGAGAGTTGGTTGGGAACTTACTTTCTTTAAGGACTGACAGGACTTCTCAAAGATCTACTGGTCTGTTTCTGTGGCAGATTTCCTGATGGTTGAATTTTCCTCTTTCCTATAGTTCTAAGCTCCATTTCAGAAACTTTTCCCACGTATTCCTTCTTGGATGAATTCAGTTTTGATGGCACCCTTAAGTGATACACATTTTCCTGATGTTTCCTACCATGACTTCCCATTCTGCCACAACTACAACTAGTTTTGGAGTTCCCATGATATATTTAAGAGTCCTTTTTCTTCCAGCTATGACCAGCCATGCTTGGTGTGAGCTGCTCTGCCACAACTGTACTTCAAGTATGTGCTTATAAGGCCCACCCTTTTACTCAACCCTTTTCAATAATGGGAGGGTGATATTTGTGTTTTTTCCCAACTTGGAATGGTATTAGGAGGAATTTCTGCTTTTTTGTGTTGGTTGCACCATTAATTATTAACTTTTCAAAGATTTCTATAGCTGATTCATTGCATATTAATGAAATATATAATATTTATACCATCATTTTAATGAAGACAGACTCAAAGAAATGAATACAATTTTTTTTTTTAAAAAGGGAGTCATATAACCACCACCATCAAGCCATTTTGTCCCCAGTGTTAACTCAGTCTCACTGCAGGGGGTTGGAACTCAATGATCTTTAAGGTCCCTTCCAACCTGAGCTATTCTATGGTTCTATAATAAAAGTGAACCATCTACACAGAGGCAAAAGCCACTCCATGTTTTAATTAATGCTCTAATTTTTATCTGTTGGAAAAGGCTATTTCATCTCCCAGTTAGCTGCGACCAGGATGTATTTGCTTTCACTGGAGGAAGGAAGTGTGCATGGGGGAAAAGGGTGAAAGAAGGTTAAAATAAAAATTATGAAGTACTTACCAGTGGGCATGTTCTCATGCAGACCAGTTTTATGTCTATAATAACCCAAAGTAAGTAGCTATATTCATGCCTCTGTCAATCTGCCCACTTTGATTTGTATGGAGGATGTAGTTCTAAATTTTCTCTTGCCCTGTCCTGCTGGCAATGCTTTAGCTGTGAAGACACCTTGGAAATAATAACTTTTATTTGTTGTTGAGGGCAAGAAAGCTTCCAATTATCCCTATTTATGACCAACCTAGATGTTTTTCTGTGTATGTGCTAAATACAGATGTAAAATCCACATTTGGAAGCCTGAAAACAAACCAATTTTAAAGGCAAGCCTATAATAATGAGTGTTTTACTCCCTACAGTTCTCAGCTTTGAGAAAGAGCCACTTCTCTCCTCAACAATGATTTTGTATCCTTTTAAGCACGGCTCACCTTTAAGTACAGGGTTTTAGAGGCAAGCATGCATATTTTTAAGGAGGAAATTTCATATTCCTGTGAAGCTTCTGTAATTGTATGAAGTTTATTTCTGCTCCCAGATGTCAGCAATCAAAATCTGCATAATATATTTTGTGCAAATCTGTTGGCAGCTGCTCTGCAGTCAGGTTCCTGGAGATATTAGCCTGTCTTTGAGTTTATGACAAAGTTAAAAATTATTCATTAAACTGACCTGCAGTATATTCAGTAACTGTAAAATTGCCTTGCAGTTCTATTTGGTTTGTAGATGTGATCACGAGTAAATTTTTAACTTAATTAATTGGCCGTTTCTGTTGACAAGAAATTTATGTGGTAATAATTTGCTCGAAATAGATGCCGACTGTAGGAAATGAGATATCCATCATAGGCTTGTGTTCCACCAGCTGCACAGTGGCTATTATGAAAGTATTTCAGGCTGAGACGACCCCACTGTTTGTGCAGTCAGGATTATATATACCCACGATCCATTGCCTGCCTGAGAGGCGCTCATGGAGGTCTATGATAACAAAGACTTTGTGATTTATGGCTTGCTGTGAAAGCAGAGCTTGATGAGATTAAACAATTTCATAGCACAAGTGTTTCTTAAGACCTGATTTGTAGTTGCAAGCTGATGGTAAATCACATTTATATATCTGAAAGCATGCTCAGCAGAGGAGTGCAATTACAGTTTAAGACAGCTACTTTTTATTTAATTTTTATCCGGGTTTTGTCTCTTTTATATCCCCTTCGTCTGCAAACCATTCACCTTCACAAGTCCTTTCTTGGTTAGAAGGCCAGAGACTGAAGTCGCTGATGTTCTTCCTTTCCTGTGTGCACTGTTATTAAAAGAGGAAAAATATACCTTTGTGTCTTTTCAGAGCTTCTACTGGTTCATCTTGGCTGAACTGGGTTACTGGGTTCAGCTACAGTTCTTTATTTGCTCTCATGTTCAAAATCAAGCATAGTTTTAGGCAATTTCTAATTACATAAATGCATTGAAGTTATATATATAGTGATTAAATCATAGTAAAGCAAAAGAAATCACTGCTAGTATCTTGCACTTTGTGCTTTATATCTAATAAGCTTTTTTATTCCTTTTTTCCTATACACAATGGAAAACAAGACTGTTTCTACTAGTATCAACCAGCTTTGGGTTTGAATAGTTGCTGGCATTATCAGTGGCATCTTTGCTATGCTTCATAAGCAGCTCCTGCTAAATATTGCAGCAAAGCTGTTTGCATGAGTATTAGATCATGATTTGTGGGGCTGAGTGCTTCAAAAACAAAATCAAATGCTTATGATGCACTTGGCTTAGATGGATTTGTTTATTGCTCTTTTGCCTCAAGATCAGGTTGAAGTCCAACGTGAAATCCCCAATAAAAGTGAATGGTTTCAGCTGTTCCTACAACTACTTTTCATGTTGGTGAACACATTAAAAGGGGGAAAAGTAGAAAAAACCATGGAGTGAGTTATCATTCTGATTCTTTCTCCATTCACTGCTATAATTGAAGAGCTAGTTTTTCAATATGTCAGACATCTCCTATGGGGCTGTGAGCAACTCCTCAGCTCCCATCTGTTCTCCCCAAAGGCTCTCATCATCTCCAGCCAGCAGGCCAAGGTTAGCTCTCTATTGAGAGAGGTGGGGAAGAGAAGTTTTTCATAACACAATCTCTTCCTTCAGGAATCTTTTGTTTATGCATCACAAACCATGGAATGAATTTTCATGCCACAAATAAAAACACTAATCCCATTTTGGGGTCAATTAGAGGGAGAAGACTGAGTTTCAAGTGTGGGATTACACTTTAAATTGTTTCATAATAAGTCAGTGCTAAAACCTCGTCAGGCTCTTGAGATGTAAACACATGCTTTTATGGATATTGAGATGTTAGAAATCCTAATGGTGAAAAATAGAACCCAAATTGCTCTTGATTATTACGGTCAGTTTTTCACACCTGTTTCTCATCACAAAGAGTCCACCTGGAGTTTGCTGTTTGCAATGGCAGAAATTGAGATGTCTTTGTCATAGCAGCTAGGAAGTGTTCATAAGGGACTAAGTGGAAAAAGAAAAGAGACAGGCAAGTAATTTTTCATTACTCTGCATATTTTTTTCCCCAATTTTCAAATGAATTTCCAAGTTCAAAATCTTGGTTAGGCTGCAAAAGGCACAAAAATTGAATGGATATATTCCAAAGTTAAATCCTCTGTTCCATAAACCCAATCCCAAAACATATTTTATGTGAAATAATAAAGGAGATGTTCACAAAGTGATAAGATTTTGAAAGCAAGGAAGGTTTTTACTTAAAATAACTTGAAATTAAAAGCTCATGTTCCTTTTTTTTTGGATTTTGATTATTGCTATGGCTGTTGTCATCCAGTTTTAAAGCACAGTGTAAAAATTTAAGTCAGTAAAACCAATGTATCTTAACTGGCTTAATCTACTTAAGAAAAAAGTTCTTTTTATGACAGGGCTTTACTGTGCATGTCCAGCATGACAGTGACTGTCTGGTACTAACTTTTATCTCATGGTAAATGCCACGTAATTTGATTTAGATCAGCTGTCTTCTAATCTAGATTAAGTTGACTCAAATTTCTTCACACTGGCTGTTAGTTAAGAGCTTGCCCACTCACTGACAGTTATGGGAACACTGGTGCTCCTCCCTAATTTATTAACTCAGAGACTTGATCATGTGCCAAAGCCAAATGGATGGGGAAGTGAAGTATGTTTTAATGATAAAATTCAAATCTTACTTGACAGTGCAGATAAAGAAAAAGTAAATAAACACAGAATCTTTCTTCATGTCCACAGGCAAATGAATTCATGTAAATAGACAACAGAAAAGTCTGTATCTTTTGTTCTTGAAGTTTTCAAAATGTAGTGTTAGATGTTCATTTAATGTTTTCCTTGTTTGTGAAACAGGAGTTTTGAAAATATAAACTACAAATATCTTTGATTTAGCTTATTATTTCCCATTCATTATATGATATGGTAAGGCTGACTTAAATCTTACAATATTAGGAAACAGGAGCTCATTTTCAGTGATTTACTAGTCAATGAATGAGCATCATTACAAATTAACCCAAAGTTCTCTTCTGTCTCAGGATTAATGTTGCATTTGCTACATCTGGCTTTGTCTCTCCTTGCCTTAAGTTCTCTGAACAAATAATACATGCACTTTAACTTCAGATAATCAGCTACTGACATCTGTGATAATGTGATGAGCAATGTAAATTTTATACACATACAGTCATAATAATTTAGAATGTCATCTTAATCTATTTATGATCAGCTAATGACTGAAATGTTTTACCATTGTGTGGGATATTTTATAACTGATGTTTTAATGGGTGAATCAGTAACACCTGGCTGTCTGGAATGCTTCTCTCTTTCTCCTGTTAGACATTTAAATACATCTCTGCAAGGCCCAAGGGGTGTGATGTGACATATAAGCTCTTAAAAGGAGGAAAATTAGTTCTTGATACCATAATGATCAGTGGGATGAACGTTTGCATACTTAGCATTAATGCTGTTAAATGTAAGAGTTTGATTAAGACTCTTAAGAAGGTATTTTTTTTTCCCTTCCTCTCTTTTAATGCCCTTTCTACTTTCACTTTGTAAAACTGCAAACAGAGCTGATGTTTTTGATTCTGCCCCTGGAGGAATCTTGTATCTTTTTATATCCTATTCTCTCTTAGTGCCATTGTCTATGTTTTCTTCTCAAATCATCTGTAACACCAGCAGAGCTTCTTAGCTGCTAAGTATATTAGACACCCAGGTGGCAACAAGGCAGGAATACAAATTGTGAGACACTGCTCTGAACAGAATATCTGGCATTGCATTCTTAAATCCAAAAATATCAATCCTCTTTCTATGATTGCAATGGAAACAATGTCTTTGTACTTTCTAAATCCTTGCTCTTTTTGTCCTGATAAACATTTTGCATTATTCATTTACCTATTTTTAGATTTTTTTAGCCCATTTCCTGCTTCATTTTCCACTTTAGCAGCTGGTCTTCTCAGACTTTTTGATATTCTAGAGTTATTCCCATAGACTGACATCATGTTGTGGCATTCTTCTGAGAAGACCACAGCCACTGGGATAAAAAGGAAGATGGATGGGTGGGAGAACCCTGATCTAAATAACATGAGAGTTTCTTATTTCTCAAAATACACTTTTATTCCCAATATTTGATAAAAGGAAACATTTTTGTTGTATTCTATACTGTAATTTTTCTAGAGTGTTTACTAAAATACAATCCTGTGTTTCTAGTGTACTACTTTATAATGAGCAGCAAAGAAAGGCTTTTAATCTTTTCTGTGAAGTTATGAATGTAACATCTCCCCTCCTTATTTTTCTTTGGAAACATGACTTCTGATCACTGCAAATAAGTGTTGGTTTATCTTTATCTGAGTGACAAGAGAGAAACAGTACCCTTTGCATGGGTGTGGGAGGCCAATGTATTCTATATCTGTGATAGAACTCACATGGTCCTTTTCTTAATGAATTTCAAAGCACTTTCCAAGAGTGATTAGGACACAGAAGTGGGTAAAACTTAGATTATCTGAATTAGAGAAAGAAAAGAGGTATGAGCCAACAATTTAGTAGCAAGCCAGAGACAGAAACCAGATGTTCCCTTATAGTCAGGCTCCTGCTAATCAACAGACATTCCCTTTCTAGAGAGATGCTGAAACTGTTGTGTTCTATTTTACACAGAAAAGTAAAGCCCACAAGTGCATGTACACCCTCAGGCTCTCACAATTGCATGTTTATTTTCAGAACCAGCCTCTAAACACATGCAAGGGAATAATGTGATCCTTTTGCAAATCAAAACCAACATGCAACATTTAATATTTTTAATAGTTTAATGTGCAAATAACTGTGCAGATGTTGTTTTCCCAGCCTTTATTATTGAGTTAAGCTCTGTTTCTGAGTCTCAGTTCAACTTGTAAACAAATTATTTTTGCATATGGATCAATGTAAATTTCATAAACTCTATTAAAAATTTATACAAAAACCATGATGCTTTTTTCTATACCATGATATTTTCTAGCTACAGTAGACTGATCATTTAAATCAAGGGAGTTTGTTTTGCCATTAATTGTTCAAGTACCAAAAACCTTCAGAGGACATCAGACAACAACTGGCAAGTATTACTTTTGCTTATTGAGTTGTTTATCCAACTGCATTCAAATAAATGAATGGTTTTTTGAATATTTTAAACTTCTGATCATTCAATGTGGTTTTAATTTTCTTTTTGGAATGTTAAAAAAGCATTAGATAATTTAGTGGATTTTTACAATTTTGTATTCAAAGGATATTCAAATATTTTACAACTTTAGAGGGCAAATTATAGGATGGTTTAGCAAAACAATTAAGTCTGTTCTCAGATTCCAGCAGGTTCTCATGATGTTAAATACTGATGATAGTTTTTTAGAGTTTTGCCTTCTACCTGATACTGTTTCTCTTGTTGACATCTTGTAGAAGGGAGAAACTCATTCTAGCTCTTGGTTCTTATAGAAACAGCTCCTTGCAGAGAGTCTTTGCAGCTTTGCACCAACATTCCCTGCTACCCAGCTACCCCTGAAGAAATTTTAGAGTTCAGGTGCCACAGAGTTGGTTTGTTGGTTTCTCTTTGATTTGAATTTCCTCCTTCTGAGAAGGTCTTATGAGTTTGACAGATTCTGAATTGCTTATTCCCTGTGGTATCAGACTGTCTTAGTGGTAAAACAAAGATCTTTATATACTATGTTAGGAATGAAATTACAAGTGATGCTACTACAATCTTCCCTTTCTCATGCATCAGAGTCTATCCTCAGGTTCTGAACTCTCTTTCTGATGTTGCCAAAGTGAGTCCAGTCAGGACTTTGTTCCAGCATTCAGGTACACACTCACCTTTTGAGTTCTGTGCTCTGGTCAGATCACTCCTCCCCATCTTTCTCTTCTATCCTGGTTCATATGTGATGACTCAAAATGATGTGGACAAGGCACTGAGCAACCTGATGCAGTGGGAGGTGTCCCTGCCTATGGCAGGGGGGTTGGAACTAGATGATCTTTAAGGTTGCTTTCAACCCAAACTATTCTATGGTTCTATTCTATGAACACTAAGATATGTTTCTAGTGTCTTTAGGAGTCTAGGTCTTAAGCTGAGATGTAGATGATTTCAACATCTCTTAATAAAATGAAACTGTTGTGTTTTTGATGCTTTTTGACTATAAGATCTTTGTTCATAGCTTTACTATAGCCTTGCTTGACACACAACTTGGACAATCTTCCATGCCCAGTTGAGGTCTCCTATTAAATCTGATGCAAGCATATAATCATGTCAAGTTCTTGATGTCTAGACAGACAGTTTCTAATGCACAAGGATCATAGGTGTGGGCAAGTTGCTTTGCCTGGGCACGCTTCTGCAAGACAGTTCTTTCTTCCCCCTGAATTTGCTGAGCTTTGTGTTTTGCTGTGATCATAAAGCACACAGGTGAATGTTAGCTGCAGAGAAGCAGTATCCAAACAGGTCCTACTTACAGCAGTATTTTAGCTTAATGTTTCTTTACAAGGGGAAGGAAATAACATTAGATATTCTCTATTTTCTGTCACCTTTGCAGCTTTAATCTGTCTGATTTTGGTGTGATTGAAATATGAACTGCATGCTGGTGTGCTCTTTGAGTTAAGAAGAGGTTATGAGTTCTTCAGCTCAACCTGTTGAAAATCTACAGTGCAGCAAAGTAGTTCTAGACAATGGAGGACAAGATTTTCAAGCAGCAAACAAATTAAATTAGGGATCTAAAAACCCCCCCCAGAACTCATCCTTTCACCTTGGATAGTAAGTTAAAATTCACATGGAATGATCTGTAAAATGAATAAGACATCTTTACCTCACAAGTTGATTTTGAGCTTAAAACCTTCTGCCCTTCCTCACACAACCAGTGCCAGTTCTTTATGCCATGAAATAGCCCCCCTTGACAGGAAACTCCATTGATTCTTCATTAGTTTCAGTAGTGTTAATGAGAAAAATATTAAATACTGAGATGAATGTGTGGGACCAAGGTTCACTGAGTTATTACGTCTCTTACATTTGGATGTCCCTTGCAATTTCTGCAACATGAATGATGAACATTCTTTATTAGGATCAAGCTAAGCAGCTAAAGTTTGCTGATCAATTATTCTTTTAATTTCACCCTCATGGTATAAACTTTTCTGTGTGATCACATTTTGTATTTCTCCTTTTTGCTGTCTCTGTGATGTTTCTATTATTTTTAGAAGTCCTTAGTATTTTTTAATGGCTGAAGCCCTCATTAGAAACAGAGGGCAAGGCAACATTAAGTTTCAAATGAATGGATTTGTTTATTGCACTTTTACCTTTGTGTTACCCGAAGCAGAGAACTTTTTTTTTGTTGTTTTTTGTTATTTTGTTTTCATTTTGAGTCCTTTCATCCCCAGGGAACGGGGATTAGCCTTTGGCTAAAATAGTGCTTTTGGGCCCTTTCAGCATTCAGTAACTGTTTACTTATCCAAGTCTAAATGGGTAAAAACACAGTTAAAGCTCCCAGCCCCAAGGTCACCTGCCTTTTTAAAATTCAACCTCATGAGCTCCATTCAGTTGAGGGCTTGCTGGTATGAGCCATTAACTGCCTGTTGCATGTAACCTTCCCTTGTCTTACACAGAGCTGCCCACGAGCCTCTGGTACTGTACAACAGACACTCAGCTCATGCCATGCGAGCAACAAAAGCAGTTTAACTTGTGATCACTGATCATATGATCCATTTACAGGGTGCAGGCTCAGTCAAGTAGAACTAGCAAATCATTAAAAGTCCACTCAGGACCATTCCTGCTGAGCACAACATCACAATAATATAAATTTCTCCAACTTGCCAGTCCAACGCTATGCCTTTGTATAATGGCAAGCTTTTTGAATCAGAAATTAATTTAAAAATTAGAAAGCATATTGTATTAGTGAACAGCTACATGTAGTGAAAAAAATAATCTTCTAGACTAAAACTGTCTGTGTGAAAGCTGAGACACCAAGACATGCATCCTATAAAATGATGATAGCTTCTGTAACTGTTGCATCAGGCCCACTTCAGGAAAGTCATANAAATCTCCATCTCTCACCAAGTGGTTACTGTGTGTTATAATTCTACCAATTCTACTGCAAAGTTTCCTGCCTTTTTCCTACACTTGTCCTCTTTGAACTTCATTAGGTTCCATTCCACCCAAATCTCCAGCATGTCCAGGTCTTGCTGAAGGCTTCTGGTGCACCCACCAATCCTTCCAGTTTAGTTTCTTCACCAAATTTGATGAGGGTACATTTTGCAACAAGAAAAGCTCAACCAATAGATGAGTATTTGTTTCCCTGAAAACTCTTCTGCTTACTTTAGGTCCATGCTGCTTCTTCTCAATGAACTGTAGCCTGATGAAAGATGTTCTGTGCAAGCAATAATGACAGTGTGTGATGATTGACCTTTTATTTTAAATAACTGAGCTGGGAAAGATTATTTTCTGTCTCCAGGTGAATTTCTGGTGTTGGTCTATTTGTGCCTGTTCATTTCAGAGGGGGGAGAGTGTGATTGCACTAAAATGTAACTATTCCTATGTGTTACAATGTGTAACAGGGTGTTTTTTTAACTTTCTCAGATGAAAATTGAGGTTACATTGTTTATATATCAAGTACTGTGTTTACAGCAAGCATTACTTAGAATCATAGAATAGTTTGGGTTGGAAGGGACCTTAAAGATCATCGAGTTCCAACGCCCCTGCCATAGGCAGGGACACCTCCCACTAGACCAGGCTGCTCAGTGCCTTGTCCAGCCTGGCCTTGAACACCTCCAGAGAGGGGGCATCCACAACCTCTCTGGGCAACCTGTTCTAGTATTTCACCACCCTCACTGTAAAGAATTTCTTTCTTATGTCTAGTCTAAATCTATCCCCCTCTAATTTATATCCATTGTTT
>VZTY01024652.1:37890-49509 GCA_013400935.1 Turnix velox
CCCCTCAAATGTAGACTGTATGTCAAGAGGCAAAACAAAACAAAACAAACCCCCTTTTCTTCACACAATTCACTTTAAGCTTCAAAATCCTCCAAAATCCCCAATCTCCCTTTGCAGTCTGGTTCCCACTCTCCAGCTTTCCTCATCTCCCTCTGAAAGAAAAAAGCTCTTCTTTAAGGGACTGATAGGTTGTAGAGCGATGCTTAGCAACAACATTCCTGTGCCTTAAGTAGCTGCAAGCCCCTAGCTGAACCCTTTGATGTGACTGTCAGGGCAGATTTATTTTGTTTTAGCACATTGTCTACTTGTCCAGATGTATCAGGAGATAAAAAGGAGTCATGTTTACACTCTTTTGGGGAGGGGGAGGGAGGGAGAAGATGTAATTAAATCGCATTTTTGATGAATCTCTGAGAGATGGAGATGAAGAACAGATGAATTTGCTTCAAGACGGAGGGGAAACCCACTTGCCTGCCCTAACACCTGACACTGGAGGAAAATGAAGTGTAAAGCCATAGCACAATGTGTTGATTTGGTTCTGCTGAAGCCTTTGACTTTGTGTTTTTTCACGTGCTGGAAGTTGTTGAGAGTCAACTAGAAAGTAGCCATTGTGTGCCATAGACTTTTTCCTCTGTGTCTTGTTTAATGGATTTATTAATCCAGGTTGAAAATAACTGTGTTTTTCTCTAGAATGTAAATGTTATAGATCACTTACCCCAGAACCTGTGGCTGTGGTAAGTGGCTGTCAGTCAAATACTTTAAAAAAAATTTGAAATAACTGAGCCTCAGTGATCCTGGATAAACAAATGTGCAGTGCAAGGCAGGCCTTGCAGAATTCTCCCAGAGAACAAACACCACAGATAAATCCACTTTTGTTTATTTGCTTTTAACTTGCGCATTTAGCAACACCATTCTGAGCTCTATTAATAACCTGTGGTGTGCAGTGACAAGTCTGATTCCAGCATTCTGTGTGCTGTGGGTATGCCAAGTGAATAAAACGCTGGTTTTAATCTGCTCTTACTAAACTTACTCTATTTGCATTTTAAATAGGTTACACTACAGCACCCCCTTCTGCTGACTGAGTGGTGTGACAGCAGGTTTCAGCTGCTATTCGGTTTTATTCCTTCTTACATGACAGAATGAAGATGTCTTGAAAAGCATTTTTGGCTTTCCCATGTCTTAGTTCCTGTGCCTGTTGAGCAAGGAGTTCAGAGCAACCCAGCAATAGATATAGAATTACTGTTAGCTTATAATTTTCAGCATCTAGTTTTCATTTTTGCAGCATTGTCTGTACTTTGGGGAAAAAAAATGAACAAAGTAAACCCTCAAACATTGCAAATAATTATGCTTGATCAGGAGAAGGTGCACACAGTTCTGTATTCCTCTGATTGAAAGTGATTGCAAGTAATGACATTGTGATACTAATTTAATTGGTGGAACAGCCTCAGAGGTTCTTATCCGAAATAAAGCCATTTTTCTTGCTTATTGTCTTCACTTTTGAAGACTCTGTGGCCATCAGATTGTCAAAAAACACCTGTAGAAGTTCTCACCTGTCTGTTTTTCATAACACAGGTCTTTGAAAAGAAAGAAGTCACCATATTGTATGCAATGTGCATTTGAATTCTGCCTTGGTGTTTATACAGCTTCTCTGCTGTGGCACAGCACAAATCTCAGCAATTACTCCATTAGTGCTGCAGTTTGTAGTTGTGACAGAATTGGTTGGAAGATATTACAGGGAGTAAGTGAAGGAAACTTGGAATCTAACACACTATTAGTGTACTTCATGTATTACCTGTGGTTTGCACCTTGTGTTGAAGTTGTTGCAACACGCAAAACCAATATTGTTCTTTCACTCTTTCTGAGCTGTTGGGTGATGAATAAAATGCAATAAATGGCAAGTTTGGAACTAGAAAAGGGTTAGCATCTGCTAGCATCCAAAAGTTCATTTGTGGTTCACTTTACAAGACACTTAAAAGAACAGTTGTCTATGACAACTCAAAATTCTCTAGCAACTGCTGCAGAGTTTTGTGGTTTGGAGTGTGACAGGCTTGCTTGTGTTTTGTTTTCTTGCACTTTATTTCACCAGTAAGTCCATTGAATGAAAAGGAGATAGAACTTGTGTTCCCAGATGATGGAGAAGGTAAAGAAATGCAACATAAGATGCATACTTCTTGCTGGGTCTTACTTTCCCAAACTCAGACCAGGATTGAAAGCCAGAAGATTTTCCTTTATTTTTTTATACTTTTGGAGGTCTTTTGTTGTTTTCATTTTTTTCATTAATACCAGCCTAAGAGAGGAAAAAGAATTCAAATAGTCATTTTAGGGATAAATGTGATTTACCATCTTTGAATTTATTTTGTAGTGTGATTATAAATAGGTTTAGTTTTTACTTTAGAACTTATCAATAAGTTTTATAGAGAACACATTTCTTGTTTGATTATATTACTGGGTATTCCTTGCAGTCACACTGGTGTTCCTAGAGTGAATAAGAGCTTCTTTAGGGACAGCATAATGAAAGATGCTGGGCCATTTGAGCAGTGAGGTTTAAATAATCAGAAATGAAAATATTAGAATCTAGTTAGGGTGAGGTAATAACAGTCAAGTTACTCTTCTTCAACTCATTAACCTGAACTGAGTGAGCAGGAGAATCTCGTGCNCTTGCTTGTGTTTTGTTTTCTTGCACTTTATTTCACCAGTAAGTCCATTGAATGAAAAGGAGATAGAACTTGTGTTCCCAGATGATGGAGAAGGTAAAAGTGTGTGTAAAGAAATACAACATAAGATGCATACTTCTTGCTGGGTCTTGCTTTCCCAAACTCAGACCAGGATTCATCCCCAGAATATTTTCCTTTATTGTTCTATACTTTTGGAGGTCTTTTGTTGTTTTAATTTTTGTAATTAATACCAGTCTAAGAGAAGAAAAAACATTCAAACATCCATTTTAGGGAGAAGTGTGATTTAGCATCTTTGAATTTATTTTGTGGTGTGATTATAAATGGGTTAAGTTTTTACTTTAAAACTTATCAATAAGTTTTATAGAGAACACATTTCTTGTTTGATTATATTACTGGGTATTCCTTGCAGTCACTGTGGTGTTCCTAGAGTGAATAAAGCTTCTTTAGGGACAGCATAATGAAAGATGCTGGGCCATTTGAGCAGTGAGGTTTAAATAATCAGAAATGAAAATATTAGAATCTAGTTAGGGTGAGGTAATAACAGTCAAGTTACTCTTCTTCAACTCATTAACCTGAACTGAGTGAGCAGGAGAATCTCGTGCATCCTTCTTCTTTCAGATGTAAAATCTTTGGGATTTTCTTTTAACCTTCTCAATTTTTTTTTTAATTAATTAAATAGTTTTTAATAAGATGCAAGGTGTTTTCTATGCAATAAGAAGTCACTTTTTTTGTTCTACAGCCATTGAAAAAATTGTGTGAAGACAATGTGCTAAAAATTCTTTACTTATGAGAGATGTAGGTTGAAAAAGAATGGTCTTGGAAGTCAAAGAACCTAATGAGTGTTTTTGTATGCTATGTGTTACAGTAGAACAAATCAATTCAGGCTCCTTAGATGCAGTCATTGCCTTGTGATTATATTTGTGTAAAGTCTTGGAGCCTTTGATCAAAGAAAGGCATTTGTGACTAGGCCTAATCCAAGCTCTTTAAGGTGTTTAACTTGCACTGGGGGAGGAAGAGGTTGATAACAGCTGGGATTTAAATTTAGTTTTGCTGAACTTTTGTTTTGGAAGGATTTCTATTATACACTGCTTCCTTTTCCATACAGAAGATGGATCATTGAGTAAACCTAAAAGGGGAAAGAGGATATGGGAGGAAATGGGTGGGGACTTGGAATTAATCTTCTGAAGAAAAATGTTTGATCAGCGGGTAGGAGAGGATGAAAACCTCTGATGTTGACAGCAGGCAACTTTCTGACTAGCTTGTGATTGACAACTTTGATGCTCCAGTGGGGAGTGAGTGTCCAGCAGTGCTCAGGCATCCTCTGTCTGTGGGTGGTAGTGTTAATAATGTGGCAACTGGAAAGATTAATTGTGGACAAGCAGCAGGATTACGAGGAGGGCTTCACAAGTCTAAAAGGAACAGAGGTAGGAAGGCCTCTGATCTGTCAGCCCAAAAGGAAATTAGTTAGGGCAGGCTGGAGCAGGCTTAAAAAAAAAAGAGGGGGGGTGCTGAGGGGGAGATAGAGTAATGGAAGAAGGGAAGCATTTAGGATATTAAAGCAAAATGAAGAGGATATTGGAAAAGGTCATACAGGAAGGGGCCAATGTTCTTGAAAGACCTTAATACACTTCATCCTCTTACAGTACACTCAGAGTTCAGCTTGTTTTGTGTAGGGAACTGCAAAGTGATTTTTGTAGTGGTTAGAGCTGCTATAATAGGTAAAACCTGTTAGTTGTTTTCACAATGAACCTCAGGATAAACTCAAAAAGTTTCAAAGATGACTAAATTAAGAATACATAGGAGGGAGTTTACTTAAGCTGTTTCTGTGAGTTTCTAGCTGCTGTGTGTTTTACTTCCCACCCTTTTTGGTAGAAGTAGGGATTTTGCCAATAAATTCTGCATTACCATTAAAGAGGCCATTCATCATGCTTACTAATGTTATTAATCAAGATACACCACAGTACTCTTAAAATGAGATCATTTTGATAAATCATGTATGACATGAAAAGACTTTATTCCTTTTAAGTGCAATTTAGGCTGTAATTTTTTTCCTCATTTATGATTCATGGGAGAAACATGGATAAAATTCCCTTGCACATTTACACCTTATCTTCAGTAATAATTCAAAGCTGCTCTTAGATGAAAATTCAAGGTCTGATTCACCAAAGATGAAGGCCAGCTCATTATTTTCTGGCATTCACTAGCCCAAAAATAATGTCCATGCATTAGGTGCTTTTCACAATAGTTGAATTTGGCTGCTCCCCAGACATATTGATTGCACTCAATTAAGCCTAAATGTCTAAGAATTATCTGATGTTCATTTACATTTTTGATCCAGGTGCACCCTGCTTTCAACCTTGCAGTTTAACATTAAGTGAAAACCAAAAGGTAAATTCAAGTGGGAAATGATAATCTCTCTCATATATGAAGAAGAGAAATACATTTCACTTGGCCTTCCAATCCCAATAACCTTTCACAAGCAAAGAGCAGGGATTTTTGCTTATTTAGCAGAAGTAGTGAAGCTTAAGAAGATTCAAAGCTTTTCAGAAAACAAGATCACTGTTCATCTTGGTACTACAGTAATTTGTCCTCCTCTACTAATAGCATCATGTATGAAAACAGGCTGCTAAAATGTCCAGAATGAGTATTTGCTAAATTCAAAGTCATGGTTTTGATAATAGTTGAAGCACGTGTGTTATTTATGATATTTTTAGAAGTTATAAATGGGTTGCAGCATTTTAGGTGTAAATATTAGAAAATTTTTTGTTTATACTTGTGTTTAGACACATGAAAAGGAAATGTCTAGTAGACAGATTTAATTTGGAAAGCAGTCATTTTATCTTAATGTTTGTCAAACCAGGATTCAAAAAAAAATTGGCTTATCTCAGTTACTGTTCCCCCTCTTCTTTCAGCAGCTGAAAGTATTTGAAAGAACGTGTGTGGTAGCCAAATATAGCAGAACATTTGTATTTTTAAGCCATTGGTCTTTACATATTTGTTCCAAAGCTGAGCATGTACAATATATTCTGATACTCTGATATTCTGATGCAGTATGTTCCCTTACTAGAACCATCCAAATATGAGTGGGTTTATTCCTACAACAAAGAATTTAAGAGTTAAACAAATGAAACTTTATTTTAGTCTAATTAGATTTCCAGACTTCTAAGATATGGTGGCCAGTTTTATAAGTGTTATTATTATTTATTTTTCCCTTTTCATGCTTTACTTTGTGTCTGAGTATGAGAAAAATATGCTTCATTTCCACAGCAAACTAAAAGTTATGCCTCACGGACTTGGAAGGTCAGATTCCTGATGATTTTGGGAAATGTTATGATGATGCATGTTAGCTCAATAAGCAAAAGAGGGACATAAAGCCAAAAAAAAAATCCCTTGTCCTGCCAATATTTGCCCTTAAATTTCTTTCTTCTCTCACAAAGTAATAGAATCATAGAATGATTTGGATATTTAGCTGTAGTGCAGTGGAATTGGGTAATCCCATTCTTCAAGGAAAGTTGTGTCTCCATCTAAGCATACCATGCCACCTGTTGGTTTTCCAGAACATAACACCATACTGGGACCAGTCACAAACTCAGGCTGGCCTCTCTGAGGACTCTAGCCTGGTTTTCAGCTAAGGAGAAGAGAGCAAGATTTTCTGTAGCCTGCCACATACAGTGGTCTTCTCAGATCCTGCTTTAGCCTTCCTTTCACACTTTGTCCCTTTCTTTCCCTGCCTGCATCTTGATTTTAGGGAAAAGCAAATACCTCATAAATGAAGCTGTTCTTTCCTAATCATTCAGAATGGTTAAAGATTTTGTGTATTGGTGCTTCCTGTAGTATTTTCTGTTATCATGAGGCTCTCAAAGACCTCACAGTTAAATCAAAGCCTTGTTGTTCTTGGTGCTCAGCAAACTCATGAGAAGAAAGAGTCTCTCTAAAGTTGTTTTTTGACACTCTCTGCAAACGTTCAGTGAATTCAACCCCAAAATGAATGAATTTAACCCTTTTCCTGTTGCTACACAGACTGTGTTGATTCTTGCACTCTTGTACAAAACTTTTTTACGTATATTTACTTTGTGAATAATTAGTTAGTTAGTTATGTCTAAAGTTTGGGGGAAAAAAATCTTGAGGAGGAGTTCTATGGAAAGTTTCTGTGCTATTCTCCACAAATATGGATGAATCAGCATGGTCCCATGGGTTAAGACATGTGTTGGTGCTGTCAATGCTACAGAGGGGTTGAATCCACACATTGCTGACGTATGAGCACACAGATGTTCAGGCAAGTTTTCAAAATCTATATGAATTATTGATGGCTGTTGTCATTGGGTCTCTTGGGAAAGATGCTCATTCCCAAAAGGCAGGCTAAGGACTCAATCTGAATCTCTTAGGAATGACTATCTTTCCCAAGAGATCCAGATTGAGTCTTTAGACTGTGTAGATGTTTCTGCAGACATTTCTTAAAATTATAATAAGCTGTGGATCTGTTGAAGTGTGATTAATTTTAAGCACTGAGTGCATCTGAAACAGAATAAGCTTGTCAGGGAAATATTACTGTTTGTATACCTAAAAGGAAAAGTTTTTCAAAAGCAAGCATGAGCCTATCCTTGAAGTTGGAACTATAGCACAGATTGTCCCATTAATCATATACCTTTCTGGAGAAATGTTTTTGTCAGTTTAAAAAATGGATAATGCAGTGATTTCCTTCATTCTTAATTGTAGTTTCCCTGTGGATATATTAGAAATCTTTTAAAATAAATCATACTTTCTTGCCAAATCCAAGTTTCACATCTGATAACATGATATGTACCACTGGGCTCATTGCTGCAATGTCACAATATTGTTTCCCATTTTTATTTGAATGTAAATCACTAAATGAGAAGCAATGAGCTTTCAAATTGCTGAGGTCACTTCTCTATGACCTTACTAGATGCCTTTGACAAGTGTTAAAACTGTGATGAATGAAAATAAACAGCAGTATCACAGAACACAAGAATTCTTGATAATTGTGGGTCAGACTTGGAGAATGAGATTCGTGCTGTCCTCCAGAAACTTCTCTCTTTATCAGTTCTCTGCAAAAAAATTGAGTCACACACTGAAAAGCTGGAGATGTGAGATATTTCCCTACTAGACAAGAAACATATGGCAAAGGAGAAACCCAAAAAAACTTTAAAAATTCCAGTCTTCCTAATCTATTCAACTTTTGTGTCATGGTATAGTCACAGCCTGAGCTAGAATCACGGCTACTCACTCACTTAATGAGTATTAATAGATGATAAGTGTAGTAGTCACATCTTACTCATCAAAAAAATGTAAAACTTTCTGAATAATAACCACTGTTCTATCAAAAATTGCTTAAGGTTTAGGTTTTGGAGCTGTTATTTGGTTTTGAGGGTTTTTTTTGTTTTGATTATTTAATTGATTGGTTGATCCTTGTTTCTTCTCCAGTGGCAGCTTCTACAATCTCTGTAATTTTGAGAAACGTTGAAAATCTGTTACTCTCTTACAATGTCCCTGTATTATCTATTACAACAATTTGTAACCTTGAAAAAACTGACAGAGGCATCTCAAATGTTTGCTGTGGGCATGGCTTAGGCTGTCGGTGGCCTTGAATTTGTTGGCCTTGTAGCTTTTCTATGCTGTGCTATGACATACTGCATTACTTGGATGGCTTGAACATTTGAAAGAACACAAGCTTCTCCTGAAATAATACTGATAGAATTTCTTTAGTGAGCTGATTCAGTTACCTGTTCCCATCAAACTGGAGCTCCCACCCATTTTAACTGGCTTTCCTTGAAGCTATTTGTAGTTGTAGTTACTTTCCACTGCGACAGCAACTTGTGATGTGTATGTCACCGATACTTGAAGACATAACTGTCACATGTCAGTGCTGTCACTGTCAAAATATTCCTGTGAATACTAAGAGTAATACAATCTATACAAATCTCTCTGGAAAATAGCTTAGGGCCAAACGTCAGTGTGTGGTAGGGAAAACAAATAGTTGTCTTTCTGCTGGTCCACAGGCTTACTCAGAAATGTGATTCATAACTCCAGACAGTGTTTGTGCAAAACAATCTTGGCCCTGGATGGTATTCCACAGAATTAAAGTTGCTCCTGCTGAATGCTTAGCTCAAAGGTAATGAAAACTGTTCTATATTTGACAGGGAATTATATACTGTACATAAAATAACAGCAAAACACCAATAAACAAACCCTCCTTTCCTTGCTTTTCCTAAAATTGGAAATAAAGCTAAATTGCCCTTCACTCCAATATCCTTTTTAGAAGCTCTTGAATTTTGCTCACTCAGGGGTATATTGCTGAAAAGGCAAAGTCTCTTCCAGTAATTTTAGGAAAAGCTATCATCAAGCTGTCAACAGTCTAAATTGAGATTAAAAGTACCAAAGAGAAACCTTCACTATTATCAGAGTCCCAAATAAGTGCACTTGAATAGGCAGATAACATCTAGAGTGTACAGTATGAGACCACTTACTCCTCCAGTTTTTGGAGTGATTTACAGGAATGAAGTCTTATGTTAAATAGTTAGTGACTCTAGTTTCTTCTTGTCTTACACAGGACAATTTGGTCCAAAGGAAATACATAGTTGTGAACAGATGCCCATTATTGGAATTCATCTCGGGTGTCACTTTGCTGGGTGTTAGGGGCATCTTTCTCAGCCTCTGAGATGTTTTGTGCCTCAGATCATGTTGGTTGTCAGAAGGAAGAATTCCAACACTTCATAGTCCAGTTAGTATTGAGCTGTGTGTTTACAGTTCAACCAAATCCTGGGCTGCATCAAGAAAAGTGTGACCTGCAGGTCAAGAGAGGTGATTTTGCTCCTCTACTTGGCTCTAGTGAGACCCCAACTGGAGTTACTGTGTCCAGTTCTGGAGCCCTCAAAATAAGAAGGGCACTTTGCTGTTGGAGCAGGTCCAGAGGAGGGCCATGAAGATGATCAAAGGGCTGGAGCAACTCCTTTCTTTCTGAGGACAGGCAGAAGAAGTTGGGGTTGTTCAGCCTGGAGGAGGAGAGAAGGCTCAAGGGGGACCTCATAGTTTCTTATCAATACCTGAAAGGGGCTACAGAAAGGCTGGGGTAGGACTTTTTAATAGGATATGTGATTGCAGGACTAGGAGTAATGGATGCAAATTAGTAGAGGGAAGATTCAAGCTAGATGTGAGAAAGAAATTCTATGATTATTCACTCTGGCTAAAGGTAAGACTAGTGTCTATAGCATTACCTCTCTGAAGAGGAGGTACTCTAGAAAGGGTATATTTTCTCTGGTGAGTTAGCAGAGGCAGAATTTGCAACATTTTTAATCATATCTGATAAGTAGCATCCCTGTTGTTTAGGAATATTTGTCTCTATTAAGAAGTTTGTTTCAATGCATGACGTGTCTTTGTGTTATGACCTGATTTTTGCTAGAGACAAAAATGGTTTGACATAGAAATTCACAGCTGGTCTCCAAAAGCAAAAGCTTAGTATAGTAATCTACTCAGTCACTTACTTCTTAACATTTTAATATACTATCATCTAGGAGTCCAACAGCTATGACAAAGAAGTGACAGACTTTAACAAATCATTACCATGATTAATTTGCATTATTGTGGATTTCTGATTGTTGTTCTCAGGTTTAATCTGGCAATTAAGATTTGAATTAGCATTACAGCTTTTTCTTCTTCCAAGCATTCTAAGCCTATTTTACACTTTGATCTTAATCAGACATTGCAAATCAGGTTTTGAATTCATTTCAATAAAAAGCTAAATTTTTGAGGATAAGATTAATTACAAAATAAGAAGTAAGATTGATGTGCATCACTTTGATAGACTTTTGTAGCTTATAAAGCAATAAATCTTCAAGGAAAAACCTGCATATAAGATAGCCAGGAGAAAGATTTGGGTTTCCTCTCTTCTTTCAGTAATGTTTTTCTTTTAAGGATTCTGAACAAGTCTTCTTGGTACTTATTTCTTACTTCTGGTGTGGGTTTTAAATGTTTATTATGAATAATTCTGCATACTCCCCTACTTTGTCATATTATAGGTATTACAACTTGTGAGGGATTTCTTAATTTATTTCCCAGGAGAGTGGAATGGTTGAATCTGATTTTTTTTTTCTTAACTTTGATAAGTACAGTGTCTTATCCCAACTTTCTTCTCTTTGTCTCCTTTCTTACACATGGATGCACTCAGAAACCCTTTCAGGTAAATATTAATCAGCTTCACCACGAAAAACACTTTAAACATTGCCTACAGAGTTCCTGAGAAAGATGGTAATTTTATGAAGCTGTGAGCTGTATGAAAATGTTCTTTTAGCAAAGATACTTAATGTTATCATGTAAACTCTTTGTGAGCAGGATACCCTCATGAGAAAAGTTTTCAGGTGGCCTTAAAAAAACAAAAGAATCCTCCATGATTTGTGACTCTGTGCTCCTGTAACCTCATTGTAGAGCTTATCCAGCATCTGTGTCATATTTGTGTAATTATTGACTCAGAGTATTTATAGTATTTCTTTTCTCACCCAGGTTTCCAGTGATGCTGCCTCCATATCTCCAGAGATGCCCTATACACCTCTGCCTTCAGGATCCAGAGATCTCACCAACCACAGAGGTATGAATTCAGCTTTTATTGATATGAGCTTTTGTAAGGCTGAAGTTTTGCTCTAAGTTTTCTCTATTATCTTCTACTTTTGTTGGTATGAGCTCTTGCAAGGCTGAAGTTTTGCTCTAGGTTTTCTCTATTCCCTTCTGCTTTTATTGGTTTGAGCTCTTGCAAGGCTGAAGCTTTGCTCTAGGTTTTCTCTATTCCCTCTGCTTTTATTGGTTTGAGCTCTTGCAAGGCTGAAGCTTTGCTCTAGGTTTTCTCTATTCCCTCTGCTTTTATTGGTTTGNTAGTTATGCTCTAGGTTTTTTCTATTAGCTTCTGCTTTTATTGATATGAGCTCTTGCAAGGCTGAAG
>VZTY01024653.1:0-10117 GCA_013400935.1 Turnix velox
TGGTCATCTTCATGGCCCTCCTTGGTGCCTGCTGGCAGCATCAAGGATTTATTTCAGTTCTAAGTGGCAGGAGGTGCATGTAAAACCTTTCCTTCCTTGTTCTTTTCCAGACACTGACCAAAGAAGGCTTCGACTCCATCTCCAGCAGCTCCAAAGAGCTTCTCACCTTAGCCCTGAAAGAACTTGAAGTGAAATCCAACAGCTCTGCCCTCAGCAAGCACATCCAGTTTGAACACAACGTGGCTCTCTTCCTCTGGTCAGAGAGCTCTGCAGACTTGCCTTCTGATGCTGCCTGGGTCAACGTGGCCAACCGTGGCCAGTTGGCCAAGAGTGGGTTGTCCATGAAGGCTCAAGCCCTCACTCCTTGTGTGCAGAGCTTCTGCTCAGCTCTGGACTCCAAGCTGAAGGCCAGGTTGGATGATCTCTTGTCCTACCTCCCCACGGACTCCAAGGAGATCACTCTCCCACCTCACCCACGCTCTGCCTTTGACCGCTTCTCTGATGCTGGGAAGGTGGAGGGGCTGCTCCGTGATCACTGTGTCTCCTCCATCCACCACCTGCTGACTTGTCTTCGTGAGGAACTCCAGACTGCCCAAAACTTACTGGGAGGACTGGTGGAAGCTCCCAGTGATGCCAGACTCAACACTGTCCTCTTCATGGCCAGACTCTGCCAGTCCTTGAGTGAGCTCTGCCCTCACCTCAAGCAGTGCATCCTGGGCCAGTCGGGCAGCACGGAGGTGGTGGTGAAGGAACCTCGTTCCTCCAAGAAGCTAGGGAAGGGGAAAACCCAAGGAGTGTCCCCCGTGCAGGCCAAGTGGCAGGAGGTGAAGGCAGAGCTTCTGCAGCAGAGTCTCTTTGCTTATCAGATCTGGAGCTCAGCTTTCACCAAAGTAAGGAGCTGTTTCTTTTTTCTCATCTGTTTCCTGCCATGGTTTTGGTGGGTTCCCCCATGAGGAGAGCTCACCACCCTGCTTGGTCAGCTGCTGGTGGTAGTTCAGAGGCTGTGAGACTTTCTAGAATCATCATCTAGGAGGAGCAGGGGGGTGTCCTTTTAAATGAGCCTAACTTGATTAAAAGTCTTTAATTGTTATATCTTAGTGCAAGAAGGACAGGGAACGGCTGGAGACAGTCCAGCCACAGAGATGATGGAAGGATTGGAGCATCTTCCTTCTGAGGAAAGGCTGAGAGAGCTGGGTCTCTTCAGCTTGAAGGAGACTGAGGGGTGACCTCATTCATGTTTATGAATATGGAAAGGATGAGAGTCAGGAGGATGGAGCCAGGCTCTTCTTGGTGAATGGTAGGACAAGGAACAATGACTACAAGCTGGAACACAGGAGGTTCCACAGAAATACAAGAAGAAACTTTGTCAGGGTGAGGGTGACAGAACAGTGTCCCAGGCTGCCCAGAGAGGGTGTGGGGTCTCCTTCTCTGGAGACATTCAAACCCCACCTGGATGCCTTCCTGTGTGACCTGGTCTGGGTATTCCTGCTCCAGCAGGGGGATGGGACAAGATGAGGTCCCTTCCAATCCCTGATATTCTGTGATTGCTGGTCTCTGCAGGCAGCAGCAGGCTGTTCCTCCTTTGGTACTGTCTGTAACTGGCTGGTTTTTGTGTCCTAGGGTCTTGTTCAGTGTTTTACCAGCACCCTGCTGCTGGACACAGCTGGCTCTGTCCTGGCCACAGCCACCAACTGGGAAGAAATTGAAATTCAGGAGGAGACAGAGGCTGGAAACAGTGTCACATCAAAGATCCGGCTGCCTGTGCAGGTAGGAGGAACATCTTGTCAGGAAACCCAAAATAGAGGCTTGTTGTGGGGAGGAAAGTGCTGGTTTTCAAACCCACTGCTCTTTCAAAGGGTGTTGATCTGCTGTGGAGGTCCCCAGTGCTGTCATTTGCCCTGTAAGATACTCAGCTCCTAAGGACAGAGATCAAAGGAAGGAAATTAGATGGTTGCTTTGAGGGCTCTGGTGTGTCACTAGATAAAAACCTTGATGCTGTGAGGGGAAGTCAGGCTCAGCAGAGGAGTTTTGTGGTTGAAGAAGCTCAAAAGCTCATGTCACAACAACTGCAGCAACGTTGTGCTGCAGGTAAAGCCAAGGTGGGTTCCAGACCACAGGAAAATAACACTCTTGGGTTTTCCACAGCCATCCTGGTATGTCCAGTGCCTTCTCTTCAGCCTGTGCCAAGAAGTGAACAGGGTGGGTGGTCACACACTTCCAAAAGTCACCTTACAGGAGCTGCTCAAGACCTGCATGGCACAAGTGCTGGCTGCCTATGAAAAGCTGATGGAAAAGAAGCAGGAGAAGGTAGGTGTGTAGGAGAAGCCCCTGTTCCACCTGGGGTGGGATGAGGGGGTCACTGTGGACACCCTCCTGTCCCTCAGAACACAAAACATTGGCCTGGGGAAGCTGGATGTATTTATTCTTCCCTTGCCTCCCTCCAAAAATAAGACAAAAATTACCAGACACCAGACTGTGTGCCCAAAATTGTTTCTTCTTGCTGGTGTTTTGAAATATTTTTCCCTAAAGAAGGGTCCTGTTCCCAACTGTCCCTCTTTGCAGAAAGCAGACACCTTCCCCATGACCCAGAACAGAGCTCTGCAGCTCCTCTACGACCTGAGGTACCTCAGCATCATCCTGACAGCCAAGAGTGAGGAAGCAAAAAGCAGCAGGATCAAGCAGGACTCTGGGTGAGATGTGATTTTGGATGTTTGTGGGGCCCTGAAATGGTTTAAAGTAGCAGAATTTAGACCTTGTGGATGCACCAAGGAGAACTGAGGGATCTCTGTGGGGTTTTACCACGGGGAGAAGGTTCCTCTGCAGCAGAGGAGCTGGAAACCCTTCAGGCAGCTGCAGTTGTGCTGAGTAATTCCCATTTTAGCTCTGTCACCTTCTAGCATTGCTCTTGCTTCAGTGTAACTGCCCTGTAACCCCTGATGGGACTCTTCTGCTCTCCTGTAGGATGGAGAAGGTCACAGACTTCCTGGAGGGACACATAGACCCTTTTGACATGGATGTTTTCACTCCCCACTTGAACAGCAACCTTAACCGCCTGGTCCAGAGGACTTCTGTGAGTTGAAGGCAAAGGGGATGGATGAGGAAGCAGCAGGGGCTGGAAAAAGATCTTTTGAAGAGCAGCAGGGGCAGCTTTAGAACCTCCTTCATGCCTGGAGATAACTCCTGGTGCTCCCTCAGAGTATTTCATGCCAGCTGTAGATAAGAGGAGCTCACTGAGCTGGCTGCAGGGCACATACACATTGAATTGGCTGAACTTTATCTAACAGAGCTTGTGCAGCACAAATTTGGGTTAATTAGTCCTTAAACAAAGCCTAGAACTCAACTGGTGGGTAGAATAAAGTCAAAGTTGGGGGGGGAAGAGACTTTGTGTTGAAAACCAAGCAGCATGTGGGTACTCACCAGCTCTGTAGCTGCTCCTGAAGACTCAAAGCTCCTTCACTGAAGACACAGAACTCCTTCATGCCTTCCAGGTTCTCTTTGGCTTGCTGACAGGGACAGAGAACCAGTACAGCAGCAGGAGTGGTGCTCTCAGTTCCCAGGAGCTCCACAACATCTTGCCTTTAGCATCCAGTCAGATCAGGTAAAGTTCTGGGCTCTTTTCTTCCTCCTGTCCCTTTGGGTTGTGGGTCTAAAACTGCTTCCTCATTCCTTCATTCCATCTTTGTAGGTTTGGACTTCTGCCTCTGAGCATGTCCAGCTCAAGGAAGAGCAAATCTGCTGCCAGGAGCACAGAGAGAGTTCAGGTTGGTAAAAAAAAAACCTCAGCTGGATTCACTTTTCCCCCAGGGTTTGTTCTCCTACCAACACAAGAGTTTGCCAGGAAAGAAGAAAACGTGTTTAACCTGATTTATTTTGGGTTAAAAAAAGAAGAAAATGGTTTTGAGATGGGTTGGATTTCCCCTTGATCTTAAAAACAATCCCTGTGGGGTTTTTTGGGACTCAAAATGCTCTGTAATAAAACACAATAACCACCAAAAACTTCTACAGATGGGGCATATTAAGATCATATTAAGAACTCATTTAAAGATGGCTACAAGAAAGGGTTGAAGATCACCAGCTAACTATTTTAACTCCTTTCCAGTGTGATGCTGACCTCTAAAACTCCTGAGGAAGCCTGGTTTGGGGTATTTAAAACCTGTGTGAAGAAGAGTGTTTGGTTTCTCTTGCAACAGCTCTGTGTTGTCCCTGTTTGAGATTTAGCAGTAGACAACTGTTGATGTTTTTCCTAGTTTTAAAACATCTGCTTTAAGTGGAGCTCTCTTGTGCTGAGGATGGAGAGATAAAGAATATCTGGTTGCTCCAGGAAGCAGGAATTAATCATCTCTTTAACTATTATTAACCTTGTTAATCCATTCTCTGGTGATGACTCTTCCACTGGTATTAGAATGTTACCTGAGATGATGATGGTGTTGACTCTCCAACTAATTCTCCATAATTTAGATTATTTAAGAACCAGATAGAGGAGAAGGGTTGTTTAAAACCCCAAAAACTTCCCAAATAAAAGTTATTCTTTACCTCTCCTTCCTCAGAGGGTAGAAGTGTGTGGTTATGTTTGCCTCTCTCCTGCTCTGGTGGCCCACGCATCTTCTGCACTAGCCACACTTTCTCTGGCTGCTTTTTATGCTGAAAAAAATCCAGGAGAGGATAAAAATCCATAATTAATTAAGAACAGCTCTCTGTGTGGGCAAAAACTCTATTTTTCCCCTTGCTCTGAGTGCAACAGCCCCTTCCCAGAGGTTCTAAATTAGTTTTATTTGGAAAAAAAAAGTGGAAAATTTACCTGTTGCTGCCAGCAGCAAGGAGCAACACTGCTTGGGTTGTGCTTCAAGCTCCGAGCTTCTTAGGGAAGAGCTGTTTTGTTGCCTTTTCTTCTAGATAAAGGGCTGGAGGAAGCCAAAAGCAGGTTGGTAAAGTCACTGAGGCTTGTTTTTTTGCCCTCAAAACAGGTTGCAGCTCCTCTCACAAGAGCAGAAGAGGAGGCATCACGTCCTGGTTCCTTGTTCAGGCAGCTGGTGAGCGAGGAGGAGGAGACAGCAGCACCTTCTCTCTTCAAGCTGGGTTGGCTTTCTGGCATGACCAAGTGATGTAAAGCACAATAAACACTTTATCTGGGTATTCCTCGACTGAAATCACACTTTTTCCTCATTGGGTATTGTGAGAAGGACTTTTCCCATCCTTAACTGGCTCAGGAACCAAGCACAGCCATGCCCTTGGGCTGCAGGAAGAGAGGTGGAGCTTGTTTCTCCCTTCCTGTCCTTTTAAAGCTGTTAAAAGTAAAATTAAAGCAAAACAACATGCAGAAAACAAACCTTTTCACAGCTAAAATGAGTTTAGAAAACCTCTCCCTTTCTTACAAACCCCTCCCCAGGCTGAATCTGCTCTCTTTGCACTGGGGCTCAGCTCTTTTTGCTCTGTTTTCATAATTTTTTTGGGTTTTTTTCAACTAAATATCAAGCAAAATAAAGCTTTTCCCACACCCAGCTGGGTGGAAAGTTCACAGGTAGGGGAATTCCAAAAGTTTTCCAGCCACAGCATCTATTTTTTATTCATTAATTCTAAATGCTTGGGAAAAAAAAATTATGCTGCCAAGGAACTTTTGAACTAGTTTATTGAAATTAAAAATAAAAAGAAACAAAAAAAAAAAGAGAAAAACTTATAAAACTGGAAAGGAACTTTACATCAAGCAACAAATTGATCAAGCAGTCAATTAGAACTGGACATTTTGTGATCCTAAAACACAGATGTGGATTCTTCCTCGAGTTTCCTCTTGCCACAAACTTTAGAATCACCCCAAAAAAAAAACCAAAATAACAAACAATCCTATAAAAAGAAAAAAAAATTGCTTCCAAGCCCCTTTTTGCATTGCAATAGTGCAGCAAACCACGAGTAAACAATTCCCTGTTAACCTGGAATTTCAAATATAGACTGAAAAGGCAACAGGAGTTTCATTTTTATGTTTTGTTGGGTTTTTTTTTTTGTGTGTGCAATTCCATCTTAACAAATTTTTTTTCCTTTTAAGTCGAAATATCAAATTCTACACAGTGCTGTCCCTTCACAGAAGGCAGGGAGCTGCTGGGTCATCATGTGGGAAGGCGTCCCCGGCTCTGTAAGCTGTGGAAATGTGCCTCCTTCAGGATCTGGTTGATGTGGAAGTAAGGACCTTGGCTTAGTGCAGATTGCTCATGGAAGGATTGAGAGGAGAGAGGACTGGATCCTGCTGCAAGGCTGGGATTTAGGCTGGATTCTGCACCACAGGCTCTGTCAGGGCTGTTGATGCTACTGCTGCTACAGCTGCTGCTATCGCTGCTGGAGGACTGAAAAAGAGAAGGTTAAGAGCAAAACATATTTTTCTCCCCTGTTCATCACCAAAAAAAAGTCATTTAAACACATCATTTTAACAGTAAACCCTTCCCATTTCGAATTTCGGGACTAAAACAAACCCAACAAGTGTTTTCTTAGCAACCAGAGCTTGTGGTGTTGCCAACACACAACAGAGCTGAAGGTTCATTGACCTCCAGGATGTTGGATTTCAATCTTTGGCTTTTAGACCCATCAGCTCTGGCCCCCTGACCCTTTATCAGAACTAATGAAGTTTGTTGGACTCATCCAAGAATTGGAAAATAATGAATTTCCCAGAAAGGTTGTGGATTCTCCCTCTCTGGAGGTGTTTAAGGCCAGGCTGGATGAGGCTTTGAGCAATCTGGTGTAGTGGGAGATGTCCCTGCCCATGGCAAGAGGGTTGGAACTAGATGATTTTGAAGGTTCTTTCCAACCCAAACCATTCTATGAAGGATTGGGTTGTGGGATGCATTGCTCTCATGCCTGTTTTGGGTCAGATTTGGTTTTATTTGAGGGTTTGCCACAGCTTTTTGATTAATTTGCCTTCCTCCCTCCCCCTGGGATGGCCCAGACAAAGGGTTTTGGGGGTTCAGATCATGAGGGTGCTGCAAGTTTCAGCTCTGCCAAGGATATAAGAAAGAAATTATTTCCAGTGAGGGGGGTGAGACACTGGAAGAGGTTGCCCAGATATGTTGTGGATGCCCCCTCAATCCCTGGAGATGTTTAACACCAGGCTGGGTGAGGCTTTGAGCAACCTGGTCTAGTTGGAGGTGTCCCTGCCCATGGCAGGGGGGTTGGAATTAGATGATTTTGAAGGTTCTTTCCAACCCAGATTATTCTATGATTCTATGAATATTCCCACAGGTGTCAGTAAAGGCAGAGAGGGCAGGAGGAGGAGTTAATTCCTTCTACTCTCACAGAGTAAGCACCAGGCAAAGCAACTTCCCTAAAAGCACCCAAAAGCGACAGGATATTAGAAAGAAAAGCAACACAAAGCCTGCTTTAAGTCTTTGAACACCTTGACAGACATAAAACCCTCCTTCTCCCAGTTAAAGACTGAAACTGCAGTATTTACTGGGATTTTTCCATAACAATCTGCTTGATAGGACAGTGAAAACAGGCATCAAAGACTTCCAAGTGCAGAAAAGAGCTCAACCATAAGACAGGGCTCATCTGCCAGCATTTAGGACATGATACATCCCATGGGAATGATGGGAAGAGCCACAGCCATGATTTTCAGTGCCTAAAAGCCATAAAACTCTCTGGTTTACACCATTTCAAGGGCTGCTAATGAAAGGTTCTATTAGTTACAGCTGAAATATTTCATTGCTGCTCAGCACTGCAAATATTTGGGTGCTTAAGGATCAGGGAATAGCCATTTTGCCATCCCACAGGGAGTAAATTCACAAAAGCAAGCAAGCAACCAACCTAAGTGACAACAGCTTGAAGAATAAAAACACCCTGAATTATTTCTAAGCATTAAACTAAAACCACAGAAGCCAAAAAGCTTGGTGGCCACAAGGGAAGATGAATATAAAGAAGTCCACAGCAAGCTGACAGAGAGTGATGCACATAGAAGGCCTTCATTGGGAGAAAATCTCAAGAATTAGACAAATTACACCCAAAATGACCATTAAAGTGTGGCAAAAAAATCCCCAGGGAGGCTCTGAGTGAGGATTTGGGGTGGAGCAGAGCCCAATGCCAAGTGGAAACCCTGAGGCAGTGATTCCATGGTCGATGGTGACAATTCAGCTGTAAGAAATGTCCTTTTTTTTTTTTCACTGAGCACCAAAAATCCTTCAGAGTCCTGGTGCAGAACAGCAAGTGAGGCCATGGCAGGGATGTTTAGGCTCAGATAGCAAGGAGAAAACTGAAAAATACATGGGAAAAAAATCATTCCTGAGGAAGAGGAGAGGGAATTATATGAGCAAACAGCTCTTCTTCCTAATACTAGAGGGAAGGAAGCACTAAAAGGGTGCAGAGGAGCCAGGGAATGGTGCTGGTTCCACCATCCCCCTTTTGGCAGAGGAGCCCAAATGCTGTGCTGTTAATTAACAAATGCAATGCTGTTAATGCTGCACAGGTCACACAGCAGAGCTTTGGAGGAGAAACCCACCGCACAGGACACTCTGCTTCCTTTTACTCTCTGCTCCTTACTGCTTTTCGTGCCAGCCACCTTCTGAAAAAATCAAGGCAAAGAGATCAAAAATGAGAAGCCAGAACCTCCTCCTGCTCAAGTTTCACATCTTCACAACCACACCAGAGCTGTTAGTAAGGATTATTTTATGCAGGTGTCTTTTTTTTAAATTTATTTTTCTATTTTCCAAGGCAAGACAAGTGCTCTAGGACATGCTTCCTGCACCTAATGCTGGTAAATTTGTGGTACCCTCTTTATTTCCTCTTTTCTAAAGCAAAAAATCACTAGAAGCTGAAGCTGCTTCACTGCTAAAATCATCCCAGAGATCTACCATCTCCCCAGGCTGTGGTGCACATTCTGTTAGGCATTTAGACTACAAGCAGACAGAAAAAAAACCCTTTAAAGTCATCATATCACCCATTCCAGGCATCCACACCATGAAACAAAGCTTTAAGCAAGAGGAAAAAGGAGCCCAGTGAAAGTTTATGACTAGTTTTAAGCATTAAAAGGGATTCTTCAGGGTTTTAGCCAACTCTGAACATCACACCCAGCAGCTAGAGAAGTTTTTAACTAATTCCCAAGCAAACATCCTGTTCAACAGATCATCCTGTGACGTGTCACCTCAGTCATTCATGACAGGAGCTTAAGAAACAGCCCTTCAGAGCTCTGAAAACCTTTCAAGGTGGGTTTAGTGGAGGTATAATCTTGTTTAAATTAGAATTTAAGACCAGCCCTTCCTCAACAGTGTGTGGCTGAAGAGTGACAGAGCTCCAAGGCTTTGAGAGAAGCAACTGCTGCTGTGTCAACATCCTCCCAGAGCTCCGGGGAACCCCATCACTGGTGAGAACAACAAAGAAGCAGCACAAGAAATGAGGTTTTTTTTAGAGAAGAAAGTTGGTCAGGAAGGAAAAGGGCTCGTCAGAACAAACTCCCTTCCTTCCCTGGCCAAAAAAAATCAGAGCAGAGGGGCTTTTTATTGGTGATTCCTCAATTTGCATTCTCCCTTGAGCAGCTCTGCCTGACTTTATGGAGAAGACAACAAGGAGGTGGGAGCAGGAAGGGATTTTGCTGAATTTCAGCAGAGAAAACAGCCCAGCTGAGCTGGGAATAAACAGAGGAAAGGCTGAAGAGGAAGTGAAATGTGGCAATGAGTGCTTTGCTTTGCTAATGTTTAACATTTGTTGTAGTTCTAGCTCAGCATTTTCATCCTGTGCCAGCTCCTGTGTCATCCTCAGGGTGGTTGATTTGCTCCAGGAGAAGCAGGACATGAACATCATCAGAGCAATTTGCCAAGAGGAAATGCTAAGATTGAAGAAAATCGTAGTTTTCCTCCTGTAAAAGTCCAAGCTAAGGATGGGATTTGGATAAAAGAAGGATCTAGAGTGAGGGATTGAAGGGTAACATCACAGAAAACCCCATGTTGGAGCTGCCACTAAGATAAAAAAACCTCATTGATCTTAAAGATGTTGATGTCAGCTAGGGAGAGTGAGGCAAAAAGGGGAGAAAAAAAAGCAAAATAGAAAAAAAACCCAAAAAAACCAGAAGCTCCCCCACCAAAATAGAAAAAAAAACCCCAACCCAAAATAGGAAAAAAAAAAAGGAACACCTCACCCCAGAATAGGA
>VZTY01024654.1:0-19150 GCA_013400935.1 Turnix velox
ACTCCAACACATCAATGTCCCAGTTTAAACTAGATTGTCACAGAAACCACCAGCACACTATTAGCAACACAACCTGGTAGGTTTCAACATTGTCTCACCAAGATACTGTGGTTCATCACCCTCCTCGCTCAGCTCATACTCAACACGGAATCCAGAAACTGTGTCAGAAGCAGAAACCCAGGAGACAACAAAGCTGTTGGATGTTATCTCAGTGACTGACTCTGAAGTAGCAACCACAGGAGGAAGAAGGGTTGTCTCTCCTGAAACCGTGTTGCCTACAAGAAAGAGGAAAGAGGGCTTTAGTTACCCATCGCTGCTTCTGCAATAACTGAAATGCATGAAGCAAAGGCTTTGATGAGGAAAATGAGGTTTTTCAGGATGTCCCATCACTTACTTGTCACTGCTGTGGTGCTGGTTGTGGTGAAATCGAAGCGGGTGACTTCTTTGTGGCCATATCGTTGAACGCTGATGAGCTGCCCTTCATATATCACACCAGGCTTCAGGCCCGAGATGGTGTATGAGTTCTGGTAGCCAGGGACAGTGGCTTCCTTCCACTGCCTTCCAGAGTTTTTCTGCAAGAAGGACACTTAAATAGTGAGAGACTCCCCACCCTGCAGACAGAGTGATCTAGTAACCTAAACCGTTCCACAGTTACCAAGCATTGGGATATTCCAGCACCAGAGTGACTTGAATAGCTAAGACAGAGTCAAGCCAAAGGAGATAGAATCTTAGAATAGTTAGGGTTGGAAGGGATCTTAAAGACCATCGAGTTCCAATCCCCCTGCCATAGGGAGGGACATCTCCCACTAGATCAGGCTGCTCAGTGCCTTGTCCAGCCTGATGAGCAAGGTATGAGTCAGGACATGGAGCTAATGACATTTTGGATGAACAAGTTTTCTTGGGATAAACTAAAATTTAATTAGCTTAGAACTTTTTTTTTTTAAAGGAGCATTATTTGGAATACATGCACTAAACTCAACCCTTTGAAAACACATTAAGGCACAAAGGAAAGGATGAAAAATGGAGATTTGAAGGCTGTTCACAACAACACTCTTACGCCATCATCTGAGAACAACACAGAGAGAAGTGCTTCCCTTCTACCCTGCCTTTGAACTCTATGGGAAGCTCTAAAACAGTGTTCCATCCTCTGATGTTTGTACTCCAGCGCTTTAAAGTCCATTTCACTCAGGCCTTGATCCAAGATATACTGAACTCACTAAAAAGGCTTAAGTTCCTTCAATGCCTTTGGATCAGGGCCTTTATTGTTCTCTTAATAACTGGCAGCATCAAGGTACTAATGCTCTTAATCATTAAGTGGTCTTCTGCAGAGCTGGACTCAGGGGAACTTTAACACAGCTCGCCTAATATTGGTTAAAACAAATCATTCCTCAAATATGAAGGAGCCAAGAAGTAGTGGTTAACCAGCTCTGGTTAAGGCTAGACAGAAGATGGGAGATGGCTGTTTATTTAATTCTATGCTAGCTATTTATATCTTCATATTCCATTTCTCTCTGGACTAAACCAACATTTCTTAGGATGAGGAAGAAGCTTCTGCAAGGATTTACATTACTTGAAGTGAAGGAGGATACAAACTTGTCTGCTTGTTGTGCTAGTGCTTCAGTTAATAAGACACTTCATGAAGAGTGACCAGTGAAGTTTGGGCAGGAGAACAAGTGTTTACACAGCACTGGTTGTCTGATCCTCAGAGTAGGTGTTTACCCTAACAGGGCCCTAACAGGATCCTAACAGGACTTCAGCAGCTAAATTTTGCTGAAATTGTGTCAGTTACTTCTTTCAGACACAGAAAAAGCCAAATAAAATTTGGACTTCTTAGGAAAGGCTGAGGGAGCTGCGTCTCTTCAGATTGGAGGAGACTGAGGGGGTAACCTCATTCATGTCTATAAATGTGGAAAGGGTGACTGTCAGGAGGATGGAGCCAGGCTCTTCTCAGTGACCTCCAATGACAGGACAAGGGGCAATGGGTGCAAGCTGGAACACAGGAGGTTCCACAGAAATAAGAGAAAAAACTTTGTGAGGGTGAGAGAGCAGTGGCACAGGCTGCCCACAGATGGTGTGGGGTCTCCTTCTCTGGAGACATTCAAACCCCACCTGGACACCTTCCTGCACGACATAGTCTAGGTGTTCCTGCTCTGGCAGGGGGATGGGACTAGATGATCTCTTCAGGTCCATTCCAGTCCCTGATATTCTGTGATTCTGTGAAAATATTGTGGGTGAACACGGGACTCACCGGTCTCCAGCGCAGGATATACTTGGTGATGTGAGACCTTTCAGGAGCATTCCACTGAATGGGGTGGGAGTTTGGCTGATTTGCGCTCTCTGTGATGATCACCTGAACAGGCCCAGCGGACCCTGAAAAAAAAGAATTGCCATATTTTACATAGATTCAGAACAGTGAAAGTTGCAACACTATGCACCGAAGTAGAGTTGTTCTCTTGATCACATTCTGTTCAGACTAAAACAGAGCAAGCCAACAAACAAGCCTTACCTGTCCCCACCAAGATTTCCTGGAACTGAGCAAAGCAGAGTTCAAATACTTAATGTCTTTAGGGTGCTGATCAGGGAAAAAATGTTTCATGCCATGGAGGATTTTGCTTTAGAGCACTCAGAGAAGGTGCTGTCCCAGACAGGACAAGGACATTGAATTAGCAACTACAGTTTGTTGAAATTGTGTCAGACACATCTTTAGGGCATTGATCAGGTGGATTTTGCTTCTGCATTGAGCAGAAAAGGAAAAACAACAGATATGACAGTAAACCTGTAAACCTACCTGGTTGTGTGAACTGAGAGTAATTCCCTAAACTAAACCTAACCTCTGAATAGCTGTCAAGAACCTGGCCCCTCTTTATAATCAGGGCATTTGGGCCTGCCAAAACAGGGAGTGGAAAAACATTGTGTTTAAAAAAGAATTCAAAACTAATAATGTGCACATATCTGGAAAGATTGATTTTCTTGAGTCTTCTTCATCAGATGAGATAGTTATCAGTTGTATTTCTTACCTGGATAGGTCTGCAGAGGCTGGCAATGCCACTCTCCAATGCCACGGCCATAGCAATAGCACTGGTATCTCACACCATGGACATACTTCTCCCATGAATCTCCAATCTGGTAGAAGGTACGGGTTTCTGAATCCTGGCACTGATCTAAAGGCACAAAAGGGACACTTAATCACTCCATGTTACCAAAATGGCAGTGAAAAATCCATACTGAGCACAGAAGAGCAAGTCACAAGAGACTTCCACACAAAGAAATGTAATACCAATGTTTATTTGCAAATATCAGAGAGCTAATGTGGCTGTGATGCATTTTTTAAGACACTGTCCAACTGGCAAGCTTCTCACTAAAGTCTGTGAGATTTAATTTGACCTATCAATTGTGGAGCCTGATTCTGCTCTGATTAACTAAGTTCATCTCTCACCAAAGCTGAACCACACCGTTCTCAAGGAAGTCAATGGCAAAATTCCTACTGTTTTCAGCAGAATTACAGTACAATTTACAAGCCCAAAGTGACTCATTAATTTTCAGCAGCCTCTTTTTTACCATTGTGTAAACCAAAGGAGGACAGACCAAATCCTGGAATCAGCTGAGCTGGTGTGAGCACAATGTAGTCCCAGCAAGTCACACTCTTTAGTCTGACCTCGCTGGAAATTTTCAGTGAGAACTAGCATTGTGTTGCTTTGGATAAACAGGAGCCTTGTTTAGAGAGAGATAAAATTAAGATTATTTGCACCTTTGCATCTGGATGAAATCACCCCCCCCTCCCCTATTTTCAGAACAGTAACTTTCAGGAGCTTTTACAATTCAAGTTCCTCCAGTAAACCCATACAGATATTACTGTAAATAAAGCAGAATGTAACCACTTGTACTTTCTAATAGATTTTCTTGGGAAAAGTTCAAAGTTCTCTTGGATTTAGTAATTGCAAACCAAACAGTCAGGTCTTATCTGCCAATCAAGGGTCACTGGGGAAACAGGGGGGAGAGGCAGCAGAGATACTGAAGAGAAGCACCATGGTTTTAGTTAACCTCCAGAGAGCTATTAACACATGCTCTCATCCTGAGCTTTCTCACTTTGCCAGAACAAAGGGCAGCCAAAAAAAAAAAATCTATTTAGTCCGAGGTAAGTTAATATACACTGGTGCTCCTTTCTCAGTTCAATGAGGATACCTAAGATTTTAGGATAAAGGAAAGAGAACTGATCCTACTAGCAGTACACAGCTGCCTATTAGCAGAGTTTAAGCCTGCTGAGCTAGCAGCTCAGGTACAACAATTCACAGAATCATACAATGGTTCGGGTTGGAAGGGATCTTCAAGATCATGTAGTTCCGACCCCCCTGCCATGGGCAGAGACACCTCCCACTAGATTGGGTTGCTCAGTGCCTCATCCTGCCTGGCCTTAAATACCTCCAGGGTTGAGGGGGGTCCAAGACCTCTCTTTCAGTGTCTCACCACCCTCACAGGAAAGAACTTCTTTTTTCTCTCCAGCCTAAATCTCCCCTCCTCCAATTTACATGTATTACTCCTAGTCCTTTCATCACATGTCTTATTAAAAAGTGCTACCCCAGCCTTTCTGTAGCCCCCTTCAGGTACCTTATCATCCATTTCAGCTAAATCATCCAGTTTGGGGCTACAATGTATTTCTACAAATTGATATATTTTAAGAAGTATGCTACCAGAATCCATGGCCAGTGCTGTCAATCCAAACACAACATCATCATCAACAACATCTTTTGCACATTTGATAATTCACACTCACATCCTTAGAACTAAGAATTGCCTTTCACATATCCTCCAGCAAACCAGTGTCACTTCTGCTTCCACAGTTATGCAGTTCGGGGGATAAAGTGGGCAAGGACAGGGTCCAAATCACAGAATCAAAGAATAGTTTGGGTTGGAAGGAACCCTCAAGATCATCTAATTCCAACCCCCCTGCCATAGGCAGGGGCACCTCCCACTAGATCAGGTTGCTTAGTGCCTTGTCCAGCCCGGCCTTAAAATCCACCACACCACAACCAGTTACTCCACAGTCCCCCATGTGTGTTTGGAAGTGCTGGTGACTTACCAACGGGATCACATTTCCATCTGCCCCGACCCTGGCCAAAGCATGTGCAGTTCAACATGTGCCCTTCATCATGACGCTTGTGGAAGGTCTGGTTCACATCATAGGTGATGCCATCCACAATGCACTGGTCTGTTTGAGAAAGAGCAGAAGCACTTTTGTCAGCAATAACTCACAACATCCTCCTGCTCAACACATTGCTCCCTCCTCTTGAGCAACTTCCAGGGGCTGAGTGTGAGCAGCTCCATTCATACAAGAAGGAGCCCTCCTTCTGTGATCATAAGGAGAAAGGGGCTAATCTAAATTTAAGATAACATGAAAGAGGTTCAAATATCCCAATTTTATTCCACCGGGTATCCCTGCTACACTTTGTAGTAATCTGAAGGCAGGAGTAAATCCATTCCACATCCAGGTACCTGCTAATCTACAAAGATCAGAATCTAATCTTAGGTTCTCAGAGGAATATAAGAACTGGTACTACTACTCCCTAAAAACTCAGTAACCAGATCCCATGCCTAAGCAATATGTTATCAGCCTATTAGGACTACTGGTGACATGTCAATCTATGATCTGGCCCAGAATTCCTAAAGCCAGTCTAATCACTGAAAGGAGAAGACAAAACGAACATGAAAACCACCCCAGAAGCATGTTGTTTTGTTAAGTGGGACCCAAGAGACCCAAGTTCAGTTCCGGAGTCAATCATAGATCATCTGTCCTTGGGGAAATGACTCAAGTTAATTCCAGGCTTTCATTCTCCATCATTTTCCCACACCACAGGCATGGTCTGGTGGGCATCAGGATAGACCAAACTGTGCTCAGACCATCCTACAAGTGCTAAAAACCTTCCTCTGCTTTACTTGGATAACCTTTGCCTTTTGAAAGAGCGAAGTACCTCTACTCCCCTATCAAAAAAAGGGTACTTTAGCTCCAGAATGAACTGCAGAGAACTAGCTGCATGTGTGGAAAAAGGAGTTTAATAGATCAGAAAATTTAGCGGTGCATTTTTCAGTGTTCTGAAGTAAAAGCACAAAAAAAAAGTCATCCCAGAGCCCTCGACTGAGCCTTTTCCTATAAATTATGTCCCATTTCAGCACTGGTGTTAAGAGTCCTTTCTTGGCTGCTTGACAGCAACCCCCCCACCTTTTCCAGACATGAAGCCAGTGCTGTGAGCTAGCTGAAGAATGATCAAATGTCTGTGCTTGTAAGTCTTCTTTTTTTGGTATTGCTTAAGCACTTCTCCACTTGGACCACTCATATAAATAAGTATATAAATAAAGAGTAATCTCAGTGCTGTCCTGCCAACTTTTCTATAGATTATCCAGCAAAAGGGCTAAACCAAGGACAGAGGAATTGAAAAACCTCATTGCAGGACAATAAAACAAAAGGGTTAGCAATCAAATTTCAGACTAGTCTGGAATTCTGTCTGTTCTCCAGCGGGGGAGGTGCCTCTGCTGAGCTCACTGGAAAGTCACAGTGCTCTGATCCTAAACCTAGACAAAAGGAGGTATGGATATTGCCTGACAAAGCTCAAATTCTGCTCAAATATTACTTTTCCAGCACATCAACAGCACAGAACTCCAGGTACTTCTTCCTATTCCCATTCTTCTTCAAAGAAAAGCCTTGTAAGACACAGTTCTTAAGCCTGGATTCAAACTCCCAATGATGGAAAATTACAAGTTTTTCCCACCTCCCGAAACACTTTGAAGTGGTGACATGAAGAAGAAAATGGGTACCTCTGAGCTGGGAATAGGCAATGCAAGTCCATTCTCCACGGCCATTTCCTACACATGTACATCGCATCATATGGCCCATGTCATGCTGTTTGTCCCACTGGTCTCCAACACGATACATGACACCATCGTTGGTTGTGCAAATTTCTTCATGGGCTGGTGGAGAAGAAAGTTAGAGGATATTTTAAGAAGCCAGGATTAACAAGAGCTTGGAGGGCACAGAGCCTTTGTAATGCCCCCTAAGACTTGCGTAGTGCTTTTTGACTCTGTTACTTTAGGCACCCACTCAATTTCAAACAGCATTTTTGCTGGGTGATGGCATTCTCTAAGTGCCTTGGAGGGATTCATTCATTTTAACTTTCATTTGATTGCTACTAGAAATAGCTTCTGTACAACATCCGAGGGATGCTGGGCAGAAGAGCCAGTCCCTGTTACACGCAAGCCTCTAGATGAACACAGCCATTTGAAGTTCATGAGCTGTTTAAGGATTCAAGATGCTGCACTGCCTTGTAGCAAAGCAGTAATGAAAATTGCCTTCTCCTGGCAATGCTAGAGGTGACCAGAGGGGAAAAAAATGACAAAACAGAATTTCAGAGATGCCTTAAAGGGGTTGGGGATGGGCCACAGCCCACTGGAACTCATCAATAACTGACCAACGACTAACAGTTCTTTACTTTCCAGCTCAAAGAATCCCTTAAAGGTATTTCATAATCCCTCTAGGATTATGCCCTATTGTCCTCAGTTCAAGTTCAGGCAACTGCCTGAGAGAATCCAGTGCAGAGTCATACANTTCAGTTCAAGAAGTTCAGGCAACTGCCTGAGAGAATCCAGTGCAGAGTCATACAGATGCTGAAGGGATTGGAGCATCCCCCTTTTGACAAATGGCTGAGGGATCTGGGTCTCTTTAGCTTGGAGAAAAGGAGACTGAGGGGTGACCTCATTGATGGTTATAAATATGGAAAGGGTGAGTGTCAGGAGGATGGAGCCAGGCTCTTCTCAGTAACATCCAGCGAGGATGTCCAGTAGGACATCCAGTAGGACTCAGGGCAATGGAACAAAGGAGGTTCCACAGAAATAGGAGAAGAAACTTTGTGAGGGTGACTGAACAGTCACACAGGCTGCCCAGGGAGGGTGTGGGGTCTCCTTCTCTGGAGACATTCAGACCCCACCTGGACCCCTTCCTGTGTGACCTGATCTGTTCCTGCTCCAGCAGGGAGATTGGACTAGATGATCCTTCCAGGTCCCTTCCAACCCCTGACATTCTGTGATTCTGAGCCTTACCAGCCATGGGGCAGAAGCCAAACTTCTGGTCAGCATCATAGTTCTCAGTGGTCCCGCACCACTTCATGTTGTCTCTTCGTCCCTCAGAGGTACAGTCAGTGTAGTTGCGGTTGTTGTAGAGGAAGGGGAAGTGACACAGAGCACCATTGGAATTGCCACCACGTGTCTGGACCAAAACTGTGCAGAAGCAAAAAGAGAAACAGATGCAAATGAAGGCCAGGCTCTCCCTTAGCATCCATGGGAGAGCTGGAAAAACAAACCACTAGCACTGCTTTTTCCCACATGTAGATTATCCACAGGCCTCTTTTCTTGGCTTTAATTAATTCAGATCTGGAAATATAAGCCTTGCACAAGGTCAGCTGAGTACAACTGTTGCTTTGGAAAGAGTTCCAGAACCAGCCATGGGAATTTGTGGGGAATAGGGAAAAAAACAAAGCTTACTGTGTTTGGGAAGTGGCTTTGCAGACCCTTTGTGCCAAAGCAAATAAATCCACTCTTCTCAGCACACCTGTATCATCACCCTGAGCCTATTACCCAATTGTCCCTTATGGCTTAAAGTAAAGCTTTGGTCTTCAGGAAAGGGTTAGAGCTCAGCTGCCCACAACAGGACAAGTCAAACCCCACTGCAGGTTTGAAAGCTCCATGCTTTGCAAGCAGGGGTGGAAAAAGGGCCATAATCTACCCAAGCTGCTCACCTCTTGAGAGAAACTGTGCTTTACAAGCACTCAGAAGCGTTTGTTGAATTCTTTCTACATAAATATTTCTCATTCCCCACAGTTTACCACAGAAGCCTTAATAAAGGAAGAATGCGTGTGGACAGGGGCAGAGAAGTGTTTTGGTTTGGGTTGTTCAGGGTTGATTTTAAGAAATAATATTCTATGTGCTGGAAAGAAAAATCTGCAATAAACCTGATGCATTATGGAGTGAAAAAAGTAAAATCTATGCAGAATAAGTAGTACTTCTGTGTGGCAGTGTGAAAAATTCTCTCCTAGGTCAGCTTCTAGAGAAACTGCCTGGATACTGTTCCATGGAACTGTGATGGGCTTTCCAGGAAAAGGAACCACACTGGTAGGATTGTACTGCAAAGAGAGCTCTGACCATCCATGGTGAAGAGGGAATGCTGCCACATTACTCATGCCCCAGCTCTTGATCAGTGATCACAAAGCCCATGAAGATCACAGCTATATATGGCAGCCTGGCCAGATAAGGTTCTCTGTGGGGAAATGAGAGATTACTGCACAAACTGTACTCCACAGATGTCCTCTTTGTAGCCTAATATGGGCATTGCTCTGGTAATTCAGCCAAGCAGAGACAATATCTAAGGAGCCTTTGGGGCACATATCTGTCTTCAGAACGCTCTCCTGCTCAGGGGAGAAAGGACTCAAGGGCCACACCTGTATCACCCTTAGCACACTGCAAAGATGCCAAGACTCCACTCATAGGACTTGCTTGCTGTTGAAGCCTGGAGTTCCAGGCTGCTCAGAAAGCTTGTTTTTATATTCTCTGCATGAGGGTCATGTGAAGATCCGCCAAGAGCTTACCATTCTGCTCAGTACAGAAGGAGTACCTCCTGTCCTGCTCGAAATTGGAAGTGGTGCTGCACCAGAGGTGTCCATCTGTGCGGCCTTCAGTGGTGCAGGAATAGAAAGTCCTCCCATCATAGGTGAAAGGTAGAACACAAGGTTCTCCATCAGAATTGCCACCGTACGTTTGGGTCCCAGCTTTGAAAAACAGCACATCACAGCATTACACACTTGGCTTAAAGCAATTCCCAAGTCTTCAGGTTCTAAAAAAGAAAGAGCCCCTGGCTGATGTGAATCCACACTGCCTTTCATGGACCTGGGCCAACACACACCAATAGATGACTTTGCCCCGCAGCTGTGTCATTCTTTTACATTCTTTTCCAAACATATATTATTGAAGCTTGGCTTGAATAAAGTTATTAATGTTGTTCCCCAAAGGCTCTGTTTTCCCTCAGCAGGTTATATATAACTCAATGGGAAATGTTCCTGCCCTACAGAACTAGGCTTCAAATAGCCAAACCGACTATTCCGTCCTCCCCTTTACACCTTTTCCCAACTTATCTTCTTCAGGAGACAACCCTGACATGCCCACACGAAGCACTCTACTTTGAAATTAAATGATGGAGCTGTTTAAAAGATCTAAAGGGGCTGAACAAGCACTAACACAAGCTTATACCTATTTCCTGGCAGCTGACACCATTGCCCAGGCAGGTACAAAGCATCTGCTGGCTGCCCTGTGTCTTGAGCCACTGCATCCCCACAGAGTACACCACCCCATTATCAGTTATGCACTGGCCATAGGGTTGAGGCTGGGGCTGCTGAGGCTGGGGCTGGTACAATGCAGTCTGAACATTGGTGAAGCTGGGAGAGCCAGAACCTGCAGCAGAATGTGGAAGAGAAATGAGAAGTTACTTGCAAAGCAAGAACAATACAATACTTCACGTCCAAAGGAGGCCACGAAGATGATGAGAGGGCTGGAGCACCTCCCTTCTGAGAACAGGTGGCAGGAGTTGGGGTTGCTCAGCCTGGAGAAGAGAAGGCCCAGGGGGTTCTTAGTAGTAGATTCTCAGTACCTGAAAGGGCTACAGAAAGTCTGGGGTAGGACCTTTTAGCAAACCTCGAAACAACTCCCAGTTCTGCTAATCATAGAATCATAGCATCAATTGCTTTCCAAAGGAATTGGTGAAAAGCCATTCTGGGGGGAAATACTTAAAGTTGAAGAATATCTAGACCAGAAAAATCAAGACAAGTGACAAGTGAAAAATACCAAGGAAGCAGGAGATAAGGCCAAAAGGATTGACTCTGAATTTTTCATAAATAAAACAAATAGATTCATTCACTCCGGAATTTTTAAACTTTGAATCAAAGGCTTTGGTCCATTACTGCTTGGAATAATAATGAAAAACAAAGAGGTTTGTTGTGTATGCTATGGAAAATTTTGATAAGGATTCCCACAGGAACCTCCACAAATTCAGCTCTGATGAAACAAGGGAAATATTAATGGAAAGAAAACACTGGCACCCTAGAAGGTTAGTGCATTTTGGAAGTTAGCCTGCTGGTATTGAACAGTTAAAGGTCATTTCCCAAGAAAAAAAAAAATAACATAGATACTGCAGGAAAAAATTAGAAGTTTTACACTATATTCACCAGAAGGAAACCTAGAGCCTTGAAATGGCAAAAAATAATTTAGAAGCTGAAGGCACGAAAATAAAACCTTGGGCAAAAAAATATGCTACCTATAAACTAGGTAGTATTTCATAGCAGAATTGCAAACTACTTAATGTACATGTATTAGGTAGCACTGTATACATTCCTTGACATTTCTGGGTTTTAAAGGATCAGCCATTAGCAGGTGTATTTATCTTGTCAGAGAAACCAGATGGTCTCAGGGGAGTTTACATTAAGGACATTTCAGCAAAGTTACCCTGAGGCCAATCCATAAAATTCAAACACTGACTTGAAGAGCCATATTTCCTAAACAAAGCCAGCTCCTGTGAATGCAGGGGTCTAGCTGTGATTTACTGTACTCTGGCTGTGCAGGCACAATCACACCTGTGTGTGCAAGTCTTGCTGCTGCACAGAAACAAAGTAGAAATTAATCTCATCTACAAATGAGGATCTCCTGAGCTCACACCCTCTTTGTTGATCATCCTACTACACCCAGAGGCCTAAATCATACTGACACAATACAGCACCGAATTCCAACCACTCAAGTGGTCCCTCCCTTGGCATGCTCTGATGCTCCCCACTCACCAGTGCTGGTGGTGTGCAGGGAAGTGTGTCTTTCACATTTCCATTCCCCTCTGCCATTCCCGGTGCAGACACACTGAAGCAGGTTTCCACGGTTATCCTTCTTGCTCCAGGTATCTCCAATCCTATAGGAAGTCTTGGTGTCATGGTCATTGCACCTGTCTGTAGAAGGATAAGGCTTTTAGGTGTTTCTGCAAGGCATGGCTTCACCAGACAATTTATAGTACCCAACAACCACAACTAATAAATAAACTGACAGTTTTAAGTATTTATTGACAGTCTACCTCATTTTCTGCAGCCCAATATTTCAAGTCCTATATGCATTGAAGCCCTCATTAAACCCCTACAGGCTGAGAGCACTTCAAAATCCTGATGCTTTATACCAAATTCCCATTAATTTCCAGAACTGCCATTTCACTTTTGTAGTCAAAACACTCATCATCTCAGCAATCACAGTATGAACATGAGAAGATACATTCAATAACAATGAGAAAAAGCATTTTAGATTGAAAACACTTACTTTTAAAGCTATTCTAAGACTAGAATTCCCTAGCACACACCTTCAACCTGCTTTCATGTCTGGATTTTTAGGGTTTTTTTGGACCAGACTCCACCATTTCATACTAAACACAGGGTACAGCTCAAACTCAGGTGGAAGAAACTAAACCTGTTGGATGACAATACATTAAATTCCATTTCTTCCAAGAAAAGCATGCATGAAGCTCCAGTAAAGTTAATAAGCTGCTCATGTCTTACTAGGAATATTGGACTTTCTAAATCTCACCATTGTCTTTAATAATCCACAGCCCCTGATGAATTGAGCAAATGGGTTCAAAGGACAGAATAACAAACTACTTTTGTCTGGGCGCCAGGTCCACATGGATTAACTAGTTCTTCTTCTATTAAAGCATTCTCTTTTCTCATTCAAGGACAACCTGAGACTTCCAGCATAATCAGAGATCAATGAGCATGGATTTATGAAGAACTGTGGAAGGACATATGCATTGTGCCAGGTTGCCACTGAAAGGGGCATAGGATATGAATGTAAAAACACATTGCTAATTCATCACACTTAAAATGACCAAAACCAGCATATTTTGCCAGAAGAATGGTAATTTGGTGAAGTATTCATAATGTAACTTGGAAAAACGTGGAAAAAAAACCCCAACACTGTCATATGGATACTCAAGATTCTCAAACTAAACTATGAAAAAACGAGAAAGTCCCCTGAGAAAATCAGCTGTGATTCTGGAAAATTCTGGCCATAAAAAGATATGAAACTGAAACACAGCAACACTTGGTGGCTATAATTTTCCATGCCTAAATTTCAGTTTCTCTGTTTGATTACAAAATGAAACTGAAGAGGTCATTTTATTACAATTTCCCCTAGGATGCAGCAATGCAGATCCCAGTTACAAGAGGAAAGATGCTGCCAAATCATCTCTATTAGTAATAACAACTCCTCCAAAATTCACAAGCAGCATATTCTGTTTTACTCATTCCTATTTGAGAGTTAATGATTTTTCCCCATGTGTTTTTTAACAGATTTCATATTGTTAGGGCCAGTTTGTTTTTTACAGCTTATTTCTTGACTGAATCCATCCACATCTTCAGCCCTCCCTTGTGCCTCAGCTCTTTACAGCTCTGCTGTTCATATCAGCAGAAAGCCGTTATCTGTGCCTCCCAAGGCAATAGGATAGGAGGAAATTTAAAGGCTACACCAGAGTTTTCCAAACCTTGCATAACAAAGGTGCAAGGTACAAAGTTAAATTTCCTTGAGGCAACTGGCATAGACCTCCACCAGGGAAACCTGCCCCCAACAAAATTGGAACAGAAGATAGACAAGCAAGATTTCTGCGTTTTTTAAAAAGCCCTGTTTGCTTTGCAAACACAAATAAAACGGGAGTGTTTAGGGTAAAGTCCTTCAACAGTGTAAAAAAACAAAGGAGACATCAACCATGGTGAAGTGTGCCTGCACTGAGGCACAATATGGGGAACACCTACCAAGCCAGACAAGAGTAGGAGAAACAAACCCTGTTTTAGCTAACTTTTGCATTAAATGATAAAAATAAGAAGATCCTGCTGTTGGAGCATGTAACTATTTCTCTTTAAAACCACCCAATTCTCCTTCAGAAAGCTACTTAAAACAACCCAGCAAGTGAGATCGAAGACTAAACTCATCGCCATCTTGCAGACCAAGCAATTCCTTCCACATCCTTGGAGACAAGTGACTGAAACTCAGCTGGTCCAAAGATTCCTTACAACTTTTCCCTCTAAATCAGGTTAAAGCCGCAAATAATCCAGCTCATCTGTCACTGATCAACCAATCGTCATCCCTTCCAACTCAAACCACTCTGTGGTGTGGAAAAATGAGATAAATAAAATGGCAGGCACCAGGCCCAGCACTTACTTCTGGAGGTGCAGGTGATGCGGCCACTGCCTTCTCCCAGGCAGGTACAGTCCACCATCATCCAACCCTGGTAGGGCTTCTCCCAGGTCTCACCAACCACATAGGATGTCCCCGCTGTGTTGTCATAGCATCGCTCAGCTGGGAAAACGAGAAGGGTGAGAGACCACCTCAGAGCCACCCCATGAGGGAAGGCGAGGAGGAAGGGGCAAACATGACAGGAAGGGCAAGCTAAACATGACAAGCTTGACCAAGCATACATTTTGCCCAGAGAGGTTGTGGATGCCCCCTCAATCCCTGGAGGTGTTTAAGGCCAGGCTGGATGAGGCATTGAGCAACCTGGTCTGGTGGGAGGTGTCCCCACGCATGGAACTAGATGATTTTTAGGGTCCCTTCCAACCCAAACCTTTCTATGACTGTAAGTAGAAGGGGTCACCTACCCACAGGTTTGCAGGTCCACTCGCCTTTGCCATTGCCCAAGCAGACACACTCCAACATGTAGCCACCCGTCTCATGGGGCCGGCGCCATGTGTCCCCGATCTTGTAGGACTGGCCGCCCTCATGGCAGCGATCTGCATGGAGAGAAAGGGGAGCTGAGGTGAGAAACCACACTGGGGACAAGGTAAGGGTCACCTGGCCAGGGGCAAAAGGGGGAAGTGGGGAACAGCAAGGAGAAATGGGGGGAAGGCAGCCATCTTCTCCCCCAGCCTGTAAAACAGCAGCCACCATTTTCTGAAGCGCATGGACCCCAACCTCTTTCCTCTCCACTAACTCCCTCCAGTTCTCAAATTACATCAAAGAGCCATTTGTGAAAGGGGAAAAATAAGGGTCCAAGGATGGGCTGTTTCTCTTTCAAGCACCACAAACAGCCTGAGAGGTTGTGAGGGAGGGTTGGAGTCCATCTTGTTGTGAGGTGCTACTCCTGAGGAGAGTGAGGAACATAGCAGCCAGGCCAGAGCATGAAGAAGAAGTGTGACACCGAAGTGGGACAATGGACATCTAAAGTTCGAAAAACCAGCTCTGGAAAGGCAGATTTCCAGCCTGTTGATGCCCCACAGCACTGAGGGAAACTGTGCCCACAGCTTGGCCCCAGCTCAGGAAAGGAAATATGGCAAAGGGCACTTTGCAAACACAGGGTCTTCCTCCATAAAACAAAGCAGAAACACACATCCAGTGCATTTATTAGGAGGACACTAAATTAATGTTTTGCTGTCTCACTTTATTAAAGTGGGGAATCTAAGAATTACAATGACTTTTTCAAGCCAGTTGCAGACAGTGAGACTCTCTAGTGAGCCCTAGAGCAGGCTGATGAGGAGGAAAGGAGACTGCTCTCATGTCTGCTATTTCCTTACTGATTCTTTCTTTTCTTACAACACTTATCATCCCTGCCCAATAAAATGCCAATAAATTCTGAAAGACTCCAGGTCTACTTGTTAGATTCAATACTTTTTGGGCTTTTTTTTTTCCATGCTCTAATGATGGCTGGCTTCCGAGTCCACCGTGGCAATGCTTTTACCATCAGCCTGTGTGTATTAAATAAGAAACTGGATACTTCTAAGAACAAGACTTTTCTGTCAAAAAGGTGCCTCAGGGACTTTGAAATCTCAGCCTAAAAGTCCTGATGCAGTGATCTCCATCTGTGCTCACACAAAGTTTAATTGGGAACTGAAGAGAAATGGAACAATTCAGTGACTCAATGAGGAAAGGATTTCCAGACAGAGATGTGAAAGGATCGAGAGAAAATCAGGGGTCAGACTGGTGACAAAAAGAACTGCAGAAACACACTGAGCTGGTGTCAAAACACCAAATCCCAGCTCCCTTTGGGAGAAATGTTGGTACGACAGAGAATGGAGAGGGGAATGCATCTTCTGATTCACCATCTACAAAGCAGACCCTCATTCTTTTTCTAAGTTCAAATATCCTACTCTCCCAAATGTTCCTGTAAAGATATAACATACTTATATAGAAAATAATAGCTGAAGGGGGCTACAGAAAGGCTGAGGCAGGACTTCTGAAGAGGGTCCAGGATGGCAGGAGTAGGAGGAATGGATGCAAATTCAAAGAGGGGAGATTTAGGCTGGAGAGAAGAAAAGTTCTTTCCTGTGAGGGTGGTGAGACACTGGAAGAGGTTGCCCAGAGAGGTTGTGGATGCCCCCCCAATCCCTGGAGTTGTTTAAGGCCAGGCTGAGTGAGGCATTGAGCCACCTGGTGTAGTGGGAGGTGTCCCTGCCCATGGCAGAGGGGTTGGAACTTGCTGATATTGAAGGTCCCTTCCAACCTAAAGCATTCTATGATTCCATGAAATGTATGGCTGGACACTAACAGTAGGTTTTGACCTATGATTTTTGTTGTGCAAGTGTACATAGATTGGTCAAGGAATTTCAATTCCTAAATTAACAGTGTTCGGATTAAACCATTCCTCATCTCCAGCTCATGGGCTTTGGGAATATTGTGTAAATTGCTCTGGAAACCATGACACTAATGAACAATAGCTGTAGTAACATGCTGGTGGTTACATACTGGCAATGGTACAGCTGATTCTCCCACGTCCAGCTCCAATGCAGGTACAGTCCCAGATCATGGAGTCCTTGGGGCGCTCATAGGTCTCCCCTACTCGGTAAGTGGATCCAGTGTATTTGTCAAAGCAAGTTTCTTCAGCTATGAGGACAGAAAAGCCAATTTCATGTCACGACATCATACATACAGTCAAGAAAAGCATACATTCCTTGCCTCCTCACATGGATACTCTTTGGGTTTTTTTCATAGGGAAAAACCCTATCAGTCTCCTTCCTGGGATGGAATAGCATCATGGTGAAATGTGCCTCCCACAAGGTCTCCAAGATGCTGAATAACCTCACACCTTCCCTCCCTCAAGTAAATCAGAAGTTGAGCATAGCACAAGCACATCCATGCCCTGCAAGGATCAATCTGCCTCAAGTGCAGCAGGACAGAAGACAGGGTGGTGTGGACACCAATTCCCCTCCTTCTGCTCTGGCAAAAAAATGGAGTATATCAACCCCAAATTCTACAGCAGTCCCATCAAAAATCCACAGCCCTGCTTATGAATTGTTTGCAGGAGCAAGGGACTACAGCAAAGCAATGTCAGTGCTGCCACCACAGATCTGCACCACAAATCACCTTCCTCACTGCTGCATCACGTTAACCACGCCAGAAGGAAAACTTGCTATTGGGCTCTGAAACTTGGAAAACTCGCGAGCTCCTGCAGGGGAAGGAAGCTAGATTAAAAGCCCATTTAGAGGGGATGTGATGGGGCTGAGGACTCCTTTAAAACCCTCTAGCCATGAGGCAGGCAGCACACAGAAGATTGCTGGGTTGGTCCCATCTGTCTCACACAAACGTTGTTAGCCAGAAACCAGTTTTTCCTCCCCTTATATCTCCAGAGAAGGACAAGGAATTATGGATAACTGGTGAATCCAGACCAATAAATACAGATGGATCACTTTTGATCATCTAAACTACATCGTATCCCAGGAAGAGGCATCTTCCAGCAGGCATTGCATTTAAACTTCTCCCTCTTCCCTAAATTTTTCCCCCCACAGAAGACTAAACAAATCTCATTTTACACTCAATTACAGAAAGCTCACAGCAGGGCTGAGGGGCCCGTGGAAAAGTTGTAAGCTGAAATATTTTTAAACAAGGCTGACGCCACTGCAGAGCTATGAGATGCTGGGATGAAGCAATCGAGAGCAGCAGCAGCAGCGCCAGCGCTGCAAAGTGACTCCAGATTTGAACTCCCCCCCACCCCGTGCAAGAGTCAGTTCAGTCCGCTAGAAAGAAGAGCTTGGCTCCAAAATGAAGGTTTAGATCCAATCCTCCGGAGAGATGAGTGATGTTTGGCTCGGGGTTTTGGTGGCAGGCCCATCGCTAATGAAAAGCATGTCTTAGAAATTCCCTCAGCCAGATCCGGAGTGTAATTGAGCGCGGATCTGTTCCTGACCCCACCGAGTACCCAACTTCAGCTCAAAGTTATAGAAGTTACGAGGCTCAAGGGATGGGGGAACCAAAAGGCAGCCTGGGGTCTCCATGTAGAAGGAAGATAAAGGCCAACTTACGCTCAGGTTTGCTCTCGCAGTTAAAGCCTCTGCTTCCACCGTAGCAGGTACAGACCAACGTGTTCCCCAGGTAAATGCGCTCCCACTGCTGGTTTATCTGGTAGTATCTTCCATTGTCAAAGCAGGTCTCTGAGGGGGGGATGAAGAGAGGAGCAGAAATAGGAGAAGGGAGGAAGAAGAGAAAGAAAAGAAAAAAAAAGTTTGGAGTTAGTGGGGGATGAAGAGAGAAAGAGGAGGAGAAACAGGACAAGGAGGAGGAGGGAGAAAAGAAAGAAGAGTTTGGAGTTAGCAGGAGATGAAGAGAGGAAGACGAGCGGGAGAAAGAACAAGGCAGTGGAGGGAAAAAGTAGAAGGGGAAAAGAAGGAAAAGTTTAGAGTTAGCGGGGGATGAAGAGAGGAAGACGACGAGGAGAAAGAGGACAAGGTGATGGAGGGAAAAAGTAGAAGGGGAAAAGAAGGAAAAGTTTAGAGTTAGCGGGGGATGAAGAGAGGAAGACGACGAGGAGAAAGAGAACAAGAAGGAGGAGGAAGAAAGTAGAGGGGGAAAATAAAGAAAAGTTTGGAGTTAGCCAGGGATGGGGCAGGACATGCGCGAGCCCGAGGAGCACCAAAGGGAAAGCGATAAATTCACTGGGGCTGGGGTTCGGGAGATAAGGGAAACGCTGGCATCCCGTTCAGGGACCAGGCCGACTCCTGTCCCTACTTTCACCGTGACCGATCGCCCTGCCCTGCGCCGGGGTCGCCACGCCGGCGCCGCTACTCACGCTTGCCCTGCGCCGGGGTGCCCTGAGGTACCGAGGTGGTCTGCGCCT
>VZTY01024654.1:19482-65088 GCA_013400935.1 Turnix velox
AGAGTGCCAGGGGGGGTGGAGGCTGAGGTAGATGGGGAACTGGGCCGGGGTGAGCTTGGGTCCCCGCAAGGAGAGCGGTCGTGCCATTTTGTGAAAGGTTTGGTGAACAAAATTGCTTTTGGGGGGAAGAGGCGAACTTTTGTTCTGTAAGATGGTACCGTTCCGCTGCAAGGGCATGGAGCCAACGGACGAGGGGCAGTGGTTTGAAATTAGAGCAAGGCAGGGTTAGATAGGAGGTGAGCAAGTTCTTCCCGAAGAGGGTGNTGGACTGGAAGGCTTTGAAGGGTCCCTTCCAATTCAACACTCCAATAACGTCCCTTGAAGGTCTAATGCACCTGTACAGGTTGAAAAAAGGAAAACTGAAGGGGTGTTTCATATGCTTTTGGTGACTTAAAGTTAAAATCTTTCCCACCTCAAGGGGAAAACTTGTGAATTCCTGCAGGGGAAGGAAAGCTAGATTAAAAGCCCATTTAGAGGGGATGTGATGGGGCTGAGGACTCCTTTAAAACCCTCTAGCCATGAGGCAGGCAGCACACAGAAGATTGCTGGGTTGGTCCCATCTGTCTCACACAAACACTATCAGCCAGAAACCATTTTTTCTCCCTTATATCTCCAGAGAAAGACAAAGGAATTATGGACAACTGGTGACTCCAGACCAATAAATACAGACAGATCACTTTTGGTCATCTCAACTACATCATATCCCAGGAAGAGGCATCTTCCAGCAGGCGCTGCATTTAAAATTCTCACTTGAAACCAAATGGTGCAGTTACAGTCAAAATAAATTTAATCGTCTCTTTCTCCAACTTTATTTCTTGCTGCCCAAAAGCAATTGTGAAAACAAACAAACAAACAAAGGCAAAAAAAAAAAAGAGAAATGCTAGGCTTTGAACCCCTTCTTCCCATGCCAGCTCTGTTACTTTGGGGGTGTCTCTTCCCTAGTTTGAAGGAATCTGCATGTTCTCTCTTGGTGAGGGGATTATTAAGCTAAAAGCCTGCTGTGGATCCTGATATATTAAGGCAACTCTTCAGCAAGTGTCAATGTGGTTTAGAGTTTTTCTAAACATCTGAAGCTGAATATCCCCAGTCTCCATAAGAATTACTTGAGAAGTCTTCTTCCACTTTCTGCAAAACAGTTGTGTTGCTTTGACTGAAATGCAAACAGTAATATTTCCCTTGGGATAAAGAATCTCTCAATAGACAGCATGAAGATCCACCACATTTTGTTCTAGGAAAGCACAGAAATGTGATGCCAGGTACCTGTTTTCAAAGAAATTTCTCCTTCGCTGCATGATGAATGCTCACAGATACATCAACACAAGCTTCCCTGCGGAAAACTTACTGGAAGTTGGAACCTGACTTAGCAATTGAGGTGAGCTGTGGTGAGCTAATCCCCATCTTTCCTAATTTTTATTTTTAGATCTATTGCATTGCAATTTTTTCCAGTTACCGGACACACATTATCCCTCAAAATAAACTCAGCACCAAGGCAGTTGTAATGAGGGAGAGCATTAGCTGAGTCACGTCATCATAAACCAGCAAATATCCGGTCTCTTAAAATGAGAACCTGCTCTCAGAAAGTGTTACTGCTTTTCTGATGCCTCAGGTACAAAGTGTCATTCTGAGATTCCAGCTTATTCTCTGATAAAAGCAAGGTGAAAGGCACTTTGTCAGAAAATTATGCTCTATGACCATTTATAACTGGAACGTTCTTTGCCTGTGCTGCTCCGGAGGAAGTATTACTGAGTGGAAATCAGTGAAAAAGAAGGGTTTTCCTTCTAGGAAACACATATGTGCAATTACAAGGCAATTTTAGATCAGTTTTCCACTTGCTGTGCATAGATCTTGATCAGATTTTCAGCAGGAGGCTGCTTCTGCAGGGTGCTTGTTTCTGCGTACCCTTCCAGTGGGTGTGTGGACAGGTCCTGCTGTCACTGTGAGTTGCTGATTATGTACAATTAACATGGAAAGAGAAAGGGTTAATGAGGAGTCTTCAAGTACAGGAGTATTAAGATAAATAAAAATCTGCTTAAAATGACAGAGGTAGTGGAACAGGTAATGCAGAATGAGCAAGCTGTGGTGGGAAAAGCAAACCTGAGGAAGAAACCAGCAGCCTTCACCATGGAGCAAGAACCTGTGGTCTTCAAGAGTATTTCAGTGAGTGTTTACAGTGTTAGCAAGTGTGGGACTGTGTCTAATGCTTTCCATGGCACTAGTTAGACAAACATGGGGACAAATATGAGACTCTTGTTGAAGAGAAAATTACTGGAAGCACACAAAAGAAGATGATAATTTTCAGCCATGCTCAAATTAGTCCCTTGCACAGCCATCATTCATTAGCAGTCAGGAAGAATCTTACGAGTCATATTTCAACAGGATTTGCTACAGCCTGGTTTCACTTCTAAAGGGACCTCTGACAGTAATTATGACACCAACGTGTAGTAATTATTATACCACACGCTGTTAGACTTTCTGAGATGTCTCCTGCTCATTTTGGGAAGTGGATATAACTCCTTTTTCTGTCATGCTGCCGGCTTGTCCCTGAAGCTATCAGGAAATGGAAAGGAGATTCACCTGAAGTCTTCCTTGGGATGAGATCAGTTGGAATTTATAACCACCCTTCTGTGGGTTGTGCATCTGAATAAGCATTGAGAATGTCCCTTCAAATCTTTGCTGTAGCCATTGGCTATTCTGATTCATGTTCTTCTTCTTGGTCTTTACAAAAAAAATTTTTTTTTTTGCTGAAATCCTAACTTTTCTGCTCTTGGTTGGTAAAATGCCCTTATAAGGTTCTCCTGGGTTTTGTTACTCTGTTGTATTGCTCTGCAGATAAAACTCTCCACAGGATCAACTTGATTTCCTTTGCTGCTCACAATCCTGGAAGGCTGCACGTATGACTGGGAGCACAGTCTGTCCCTGCAACCAAATTCCAGCAGCAAAGAAAGACGATGAATCAGTACAGAAAGGACAGGTCACTTGCTATAGTTTTAGCAACCTCAGAAGAAAGGCCACACAGGCTGAATCATCTCCTTCTAAAATTACCAGTCATAGGAGCAAGAACCATAAAGAGAAGTCAGGATTCCTCTCCTTGCCATAGGGAGACCATCAAACACTTCTTACAGCTCCCAAATATTTTGCAACAATCTCCTGTTGCAAGCTGAAAATTTCTGAATCATCACAATTTTCGTGTCTGTGGGGTTTTTTTTGTTAGGTCACAGCAAAATCCATCTCAAGGCTTCCCAGGCTCGGCTGCACACTGCTCCATTCACTCCTGAGAGCCTCGGCCAGGAGTCTGGAACATCGCTCTTCTCATGGAATTCATTCCTTCTGCTGGCAAACTTGCAGCTTTAGCAGCATGTCTTAAACCAGCTCTCAGTGTAGGAATGAATCTCACCATGTATAAATGCTCTGTAACAGGGTATTAATTAGACCTTTGGCACTCTCATTGGAAATTCTCTTCTACTTTCCCTCGCTCTTTCCTAATGAGATGTTCAATGCCATCAACACCGAAGAACATGTTTCCTTTCTGCAGCTGTCCGCGGATAGTGTTATTTAATTTCTTCAACCCAAATCCTTGTTATTTCACAGAAATGAGAAGTTCATTGCCCCAGCTCTGGTTTTGCAGTTGATGAGTCACACCCTGCAAAATCAGGGGAACATATTTGGAAAGCAGGGAGGGAGAGATTTGAATTCCTGTAGAGGAGTTCTTTGGGGAGTTATTTTCTATATTCTTTGAGAAGGCGTTTATATCACATACAAAGGGATTTAAGGTTGAAAAGCAAGACAGAGACTTCTTTTCTGATGCCAGTACTTCAAGAAAAATGAGGACTCTCATGTTATCTTCCAGGCAAGTAATGTGAGACAGACCCTCCTTCACAAGAGAAGCTTTTGGAAAGACAATACCAGCTAAAAGAGCTGAGAACGTCTTCTTCATCACATTTTGAGATTTTTCCACACATGCCCAAACCCTGCTCATGTTGCCCTAAATCCTTTGGGAATCCCAGCCTGATGCTCTGCTGGGAAAGTTCCTCAGCACTTCTGGGAGCTTGTGAGGGCAGCTCAGCATGTCTGAGTCAGTGTTTCAGGATGTATCCATCCTAAGGTCCATTCAATGGGGCTTTGGGAGCTGTCTTGGGATGCCAAGATGTTATTTCAGGAGCTATTTTGTCTTAATGAGGGATGTTCCATCTTCCCAGTTAATGTCAAAGGAAATCCCCCTCTGACTGGCTGCTTGTGCCACTTATTTTCCTCCATCCAGAGGTTAAGCAGCCCCCAGGGAGTGCTGTTGGGAACAGCCAAGACTTCTTTTCCTCATGGACCAGTGTCTCACCACCGTAACAGGGTAGAAAACCCCTCCACCGTTACCAGGGGAGAATTAGCAATGCCTACAGTTGTGTGCAAACTTGTGCACACTAAGCATGGATGAAGGAATTCAAGAAGTTACAACAGCTGCAAAAGCACAGTTTCTTATGGCTGTTATTTTCTTTTTTAATTGTTGATTTTGGGCCGAAGTCCCACCCTGAGGTGGTGACAGCTCCTTACTCCGGTGACTGTTTTTATTTAAGCATTATGAGTTTCTAACAACAGTTTGACTTTTGAGTAATAGAGTGGTTATTTTTCTTTCAATGGAAGGACAATGGTTAGTTCTGTCCATGTTTCTAGCACAACTTACATCTCCCTGAAAGCCCAGAAACAGAGCTGAAACCCTCCCTTTTTCCACATCAGCCTTAAAAGCACTGAAGGAACGTTAAATAACAGTGATATCACCACCCGTGGCACGAGGTGAACTTGGCCACACACCCCGGTGTTTGACCTCACTTTTATTCTCTCCCAGTACATATGGCAATTCACACCAAGTCTTCTTTGGTTTTAAGGCTGGCCTGGGTCAGATCCAAGAAGAAATGCTGGTGCTGGGTTGAGCTTGGCTTGCTGTGAGGAAGCTGAACACCCTGAGCAAGCAAACAGCTATTTATTATGATGATTATGGGGGAGTGTGTAACGGGTTGAAAATGAGAGTCACAAAGGGCTGAAGGGAGCCAGCAGCATCCAGAAGGGAAATATTTTGGCTACAAGCTGCAGTTTGTCTCCTGTTTCCTTCTTACCCCTTCCACCCAGCCTTGCACAGAGCCAAGGAGTGTGGATAGTCCTTTGCTGCCAATTTTGAAGGGTTTGCTTTATTTTTTTCCTTTTTCTTACTGTTGGTAACCTGGTTTTTCGGCTGCAGTGTCAGAGATGAGACAAGCTCTCTCTTTCACTTGTTTTTCAGCCCTACCCAGAAGATCTCCTTGGCCTTCTAGCTACTGGAGAAGATCTTCTCCCTGTCTTAATTTCTTCCTTTCTTTTCCCTGCTCTTCCACCTTCTCACTTCCAGTAGTCCAGGTCTCCTGGCTAGCAAGATGTTCCTTGGTTTGTGGTGTATTTTTTTCCACTTGGTTGTTTCAGTGGTCCAGCAAGAGTGTCACTTCTCCTGTGGGACTTTTTAGTGGGTGGGAATTCAGTCCAGAGAGACTATTTCTGACTTATTCAAACCCTTTGTGGAAGTTGAGCATCTAGCAAGAAATTTTAGCGAAGTTCTTTGATTAATTTTTGCTTGAAAGCTGGACCTCGTGGCAAAGAATTTTCTATACTAATTCACAAAACTTTTGCTCTGTCGTTACTCCTTTGAATTATTTCCTTACTTTAAAATATAATTTATAGTGGGATAGACCTTTTTTTCCCTTTCTTGCACTCAAAACTGATAATAGCTTGTAAATGTTTTTTTTATTACAGCCCTTGTTCAGGTTTTGGGGTTGCTTTGCAGCTTGGATTGGACTGGAGTTCATATTTTCAGTCTGTTCGGAACTACATATCCATGAAATTGTGCAGATTTGGAGCTGCTGCTTTCCAACAGTCATCACTTCCACCTTTCTGACAGTATTTATAGAGTTTGTGGTGTTCCTCACTCTTGAAATGATGAATGACTGTGATAACAACAAATGTACACCATTGTACATAATTCTTTCTGCTGTCCCTACTGGTACAGGTGTTTCTTTGTACAGATGCAAGTTTTATCACTGACAGTGTTAACCACTGCTGCTGTGAGAGCTTTCCCCCTGGGGCATCACAAATGAGAACAAGCCAATTTTTGGCTAGAACAAGGAGCTATGCCCATGTTCCAGGAATCCATTTCACTCCTTCCAAATGCTTCTACAAGAATTTCAGTCTTGCAAGCATTTTTGCAGGAAAGCTGGCAATTCAGACACATCTCCTCTTTTGCAGAATTCTCTCAAGAGCCTTTGACTGGTGTGTGGGGAAGGGATGGCATCATATTTTAGCCTCCTTTTCCTTGTCCACACCTCTCTTGTAAAGGCATACAAGCAGTTGCCAGGGATGCAGAGGAGCACTTAGGCACATCATGGATGGAAAACTTAAATCCTTCACCTGATTGCAATAAGGTGATTGTAGTCCAGCCTGTTCAACTGAACAATAAAACTCATGTTTTACTTAAAAGGAGCAGGATTTGGGCTTGTTGGCAGGTTGACCTAGAGACTTCCCAAACTGAGTAACTTTCATAGGTATGGAAATAGAGAATTTTAAAAATGGAACTTCAAAGCAAAGCAAAACCTAAATACGTTGATATGGTATGAAGTGGAAAACTATGTTTACTGGAGACATGTTTTTGCTTAGCCAGGTCATGCAGAATTTGAAGCAAATATTATCTAAGTATTTGTCATCAAATTGATGTATAAACCAACTCACTGTCTATTCCATAGCTAAAACATTTATGGCAATAGATTGAAGCTTCAGAGTCTGGAGATATGTGCTGCATCTGAGTTTAATTATACTCTTCAGATTTATGCACCACATGGAAAGAGGTCCCAGCTAACTTTCCAATAACAGCATTCATACTTTCCACACAGTGCCTTAGTAAAAAAAGCAGATTGCACCTACATTGAAGGAAGGGAATTCTTTTGACACTATGTACCTTGATTTAATCCCTAATCAGAAATGTGATGTTGAAAATAAGTGCTACACATGGCATTTATCTCCTGACTGTTGTTTCCTTCTCACTGTTTTAGGGGTCTGCTTCAATGGTGTGCAGAGACATGAAGACTGCAAAGTGTAAGTCTCCTATCTTTAGATATTGTCTTTCTGAAACATGACTTTGAAAAACTACTCTCTTTTCCTCTGGCCTGAGACATGTCTTACATGGAAAGCCTTGAAGGAGGAAGCAAGAAAGGGAAAGAATGAAACATACCTTTTTTATAGAAAATGGAGCATGGGAAAAAAATCTGTGCATGGGAAAGAAATGTTTAAGAAAGCAAAATTCTCAGGATCACAGGAAAATCAGTATTAATTTACCAGTGCTGTTGTGAGATGACTTTATGGTAGAGCCTTAGGGTCAAGTTGACACATGGATGTCTCCCTCCCATGTGTTTGAGACCTAAGATGGTTTGACTGGTGAGATCCATGAGCCTAAAAACCAGTAAAAATTATGTTTCTCAGTGCCTAAGTCTATTTAGAAATGTCATTGAGGCCCCTGCACTTGGTGTCTAGTAGAAACATTGCCAAGGGTTCAGATGGGGAAAGCAGCATTAGGCTGGAGGCAGCTCAGTGCTCTGAACTTTTTGTTGTCCATAGAGACTTTTTGTAGCTGAAAGGCTCAGATGCTGACCCTGTAAAGATTAATTAGTGTCTGGCTTTACCTGTTGCAGTAATCCCACTCTGTGATTTACCTCGGCTGTCACCTGAATAAAGCCAGGCATGTACTTTTTCTCTCTGGAGCCCTCTCCCCTCGCCTCTGTGAGAAGCATTTAAACACATCCCCATCCTCAGCCCTGCCACTGGGAGAGTGTGTGTGAATGAGCTGCATAACGGGGTCATAAATTACACAGGGAGTAGAACAAACCTTGGCAGGCGATCAGAGCTGCCAGAAAGATGAGAGGTATGGCAGACACATGAGGAGAAGAGGAAAGAAAGACTAATATTTAAGAGGAAGGCAGAAATTTTACTATTAGACTCTTCCATTGAAATGAGACCGTTCCTGACCTTGGTTTCCTATAGGAGCAGGCTCGGGCTCTTAATTTCTGTTTAATATTTTTCTTCTTGTCTGACCTCTCAGGGAAGGACTGATGCTTTAAGACCATTAGAAATTCTGCCTGCTTTATAGAAAAGCCAAGATCAAAACCATATAGTACAACTGATTTTTCAGCAGGCTGCAGCAATCCCTCAAAAACATATATATCCTATCTCTAAATCCCTGTGACTGCAGCTACAGCCTTAAATTTGTGTGTCAGCCTCCGAGGCATACAGGTCTAAAGGTTCTTTCCATGTGTGGTGTCTGTCACAGTCTAAACACCATTCCTGTGTAAAATTCGTCTTTTTCTTTGAAGTTTCCTAACCTTGTAACATTCTTACAAATGCATTTTGAAAACTTAAGTGTGGCTTTAAGACGCACTTGGAAAACCTTCAAACAATTACAAGCATGCTCACAAAAAATCTCTGCTCAGATGAGGTAATCCACCAGAGGATTTCCAGTTGGCCTTTGGAAAACCAACTATTTTGTGGAGAAATGGTAACTTTAAGTAAAAATCAACATGAAACGGGAAGTAAAAGGCCATAATGCTGTACTGGTTATGATCTGGATGTACTGATTAAGTCCTAACCCATTACTAAGAGGGTTTTTCCTCTTCTTGGAGGCAGTCGGGTTTTTCTTTATTTCAGAAAGATTCAGAGAAGGACCTACTGGTGCATGCAGCCCACAGGGTGATATCACATCACAATTTTTGAAGGCACTGTGGGTCTTGATTAATATCCTAGTCCTTTTGGCAGTAGGAGTTTCAGCATTATGGCCAAGTTCCCCTCCCTTAGAGGTGCTGCTGTGTGCGTGGCCTTGTACCATGAATCACTGACGCCTCATGAGCTGATATTAGTGTGTTCATGGTCTCTTAGGAGTGCTTCTAAATGATATTTTAGATCCTGTCCCCAGATACACAGAATGTCCTTTCCATCACTATTGCTTATGTCCAAGCTGCTGGAGGGAATAGGAAATAGCCTGAGCTTCATTCATCCTCAAAATAATCTTAAAATTATCAAGATTTGCTGTTGTCCTTGAGTGCCACACATCAGGTTTCACTGCTACTACAAAGCTTCTGTGCATGATGTGCTTAATTTATATACATCTCTTTATCCTTCCTTCTGCCCTGGGGTTTAAGGTGAGGAGGAGCTTTGTAAAGTGCCAGGCCATACTCTTTCCTGATGAGAAAAATTCCCAAATAAAAGAACTGGAGGTAGACCTGCTGTAGGCTGCTGTAAATGAATGTGACTTTTGCTTTCTTCCCTGTTTGACCTGACATGCTGTTTGGACCAGGGACCACAAGCAGATAGAGAAGGGCCGAGAAACCAGCCCTATCTACCTCCTCCTCCATAAAAATCACCCCCCTGCAAGGAATCTGAGCAAGGCTAGAAACAACCACTGAATCCTGCAAAGAAGAAAGGGAATTTTTCACCTGTCACCATTTGCAAGCAGACAGTGACAAAGAAAGTATAAATCCAGCAGCTCAGTGCAGTAGCAAGAGCTTTGCAGTGAACTGCAGAGTCACCCTAAACTCCCCTCTTACATTGTCAGGGCATGCAGAGTGTGATGGATACTTATAGTTCCAAATATTCCAGAGAGTACAATTTTTATATCTCTCCTCTTCCAGACTTCAACTGACAGCCTTTGCACCTAATAAAATCCAGATGCTTCTTGAAATCAAACTGGGTTGCAAAATTTACTTTAAAATGGAGATTGTGACATTTTTAGCCACTTTTTGCTATTGTGGGCTTAGAGCAGGGAGCAGGGGGGATTTTGCCAGTGAAATACTGACAAAAGATGTTTATTTTTATCTGCTAAAGGAGGTATTACTGTTCTAGTGGAAAGTTGCTGACACAGCTTCTATGTAATACTTGAAGACAATGAGATCTTGGAAAAAATCTATCCTGAGAACTCCTCTGATTTCTCCTACAGACATAATAGATACTGACCTATATGCTGCTACTTGACACCTGAAAAGATAAACCTTAGGAATTACAGTAGTAGCACAGACATAGAAATTTGGAGACGTACTTCTAAAGGAAGGTATTTTGGGATGCTGTGTCAAGGAAAGGAAGGCCGTGAGGCGTCACTGAGATGGTTATAGTGGGCCCAATATGACTACAGTAATACCCATCTTTTATACTGATATCACAGCCTGTTTGCATTTTGTTTCAAAGATCTAAGGCCTTTATATGCAAACTTTGGCTTGCACACATCTATCTTAAAGCACCTCCACTGCCATTAAAGGAAAATCTTCAGGGATTGAGAGGGCATCCACAACCTCTCTGGGAAACCTCTTCCAGTGTCTCACCACCCTCACAAGAAAGAACTTCTTTCGTATCTCCAGCCTGAATCTCCCCTCTTCCAATTTGTGTCCATTCCTCCTAGTCCTGCCATCCTGGACCGTATTAAAAAGTCCTACTCCAGCCTTTCTGTAGCCCCCTTCAGGTATTGAGAAGTCACTATGAGATCCCCCCTGAGCCTTCTCTTCTCCAGGCTGAACAACCAACTTCGACTGAAAATACCTTGACTCCTTGTGTGTTTTGTATTGTCAGTCATCCCCGAATCCTAAACCATGACACATCATCCAGGAACACTCCCTTAACCACATCTCGAGTGCACGCAGCCTGTCCCCAACCCAACTGCAATATTGAGAAACATGGTCTTAAGGAAACTTTTTTAAAGAACTTAAATATTATGATTGCATGAGCTGATCCCTCTGTGTTCAAAAGGAATTCACAGACAGAGAGAGGCTTCCCTGAAAATAATGCATCTCAAATAATAATCGACTGCTGTTCCCTAGGGTAAGGTCAGGTTCTACACAGACAAGGATGATGCTAATTGTGCTCTTTTCTACCCTCTAATTCTTTTCAAGTCTGAAAACTCTGGAAGCCTCAAGCTTTGAAGAACTGAACATTTACAGGGAGAAAATTTCCTCATTCCTACAGCCCAAAATGAGAATTGCAATTTTTGGCAACAGCATTTCACTCATGATTTTTTTAATCATCAGAAGTTTTCTCTATCCATTAATTCCTTGCCAGAGTTATGCTCCTGAAGTACATAAGCTCCTTTTATCATTGGGCAATCTCCACTTCTCTCTATCAGATTTGATGTTTATGATCTCAGCATTGATGTCAAGATCATTTGGGATTCTGACACTGTCCTTGAAGTTCTTGGAAATTTTAGTGACTTTTGGCCACACACAAATGTCCTAGTTATGTTCTGTTTATTTCTGAAAGTTGTACAAGGGAGCCATGCTTTAACTGGGATAATTTGAACTTTTATCTCAGAGTCAGACCCTAAAAGAAGAATGAAGAGTCTAAACAGAATTGTATTTAATGTAATCCTTAACCTATCTTATCTCTTCTTCCTTTTGATTCTTGAAAGAGATCAAAAAAGAGATTTATTCCAATTTTTATAAGCCAGCTCTAGCTGATATATATAATGTGCTAATAATGAGCAGCAGCAGTGGTGATGGCAAATGTGTATTTTTCCATGGATTCCAATCACTTGCTGCAGATGTAGCATCCAAATAAACACATAAAGTTTACATACAGAGTAATAGACACAACAATATCCAACAGAAGTGCCTTTCTTTTCTGGAAGAAAGCTGTACAGAAACAGCTACTCTGCTCCTGACACTGTTTGCTTTCTGTCCCTGTGTATGTGTATATGTCTGTCTCCTCAAAACAAACTGGGGTGAATCATGTTGGAAGAGCTTCACAGACCAGTGGTGTTGGCAGAGCCCAGAATAGCAGTCCCATGGAAAAATTCATTGCGGGCAGGCAGGTAGAGGAGTAAAAGATTTTTCTCTTCTATGAATCAGGAGGTGGTTTTTTTACCTTTGCTTTATATGCTTTCTGGAGCCTACAACATAAGGACATTGAGCTGTTGGCGCAGGTCCAGAGGAAGGCCATGAAGATGATGGGAGGGCTGGAGCACCTCCCTTCTGAGGACAGGCTGAAGGAGTTGGGGTTTTTGAGCCTGGAGAAGAGAAGGCTCAGGGGGGATCTCAGAGTAGCTTCTCAATACCTGAAGGGGCTACAGAAAGGCTGGGATAGGATTTTTTAGTAAGGTGCAGGAAGGCAGGACTAGGAGTAATGGATGCAAAATGGAAGAGGGGAGATGCAGGGTGGAGAGAAGAAAGAATTTTTCTGTGAGGGTGGTGAGACACTGGAAGAGGGTGTCCAGAGAGGCTGTAGATGACCCCTCATCCCTGGAGGTGTTGAAGAACAGGCTGGATAAGGCACTGAGCAACCCGGTCTGGTGGAAGGTGTCCCTGCCCATGGCAGGGGGATGGAACTAGATGATCTTGAAGGTCCCTTCCAACCCAAACCTTTCTATGATTCTATGATAAATACAGGGCACCCTGCACCTCTAGGAAGTGTTTTTATATCCCTACTCTTCTTTGCTTACTAAAGAGTTGCATTTTATAACAAGTCTTTTATTTATCAGTGGTGGGTAAGGGACTTGTGTTTTAATAAATGGGTGATCAATGGGCAGATGATCTTTAAGGTCCCTTCCAACCCAAACCATTCTATGATTCTATATTCCTGACCAGCAATGCCTGGTTCTGCATTCCCATCAGTAGACTTGGGGCTGGTGTTCTTTCTTCAGCAGGTTTTTAAACACAGATCCAGCCATGCTGCTGGTTTAACACCACCCTCTATATTGCAGCCCATGAAAAGTGAGAGATTATTTGGTAGATTATTTGGAGAGATTATTTGAGAGATTATTCAGTGGTGTGACTACTTTCCCTTGCCAGAATTTCTTCTCAATTAGAGGGACTGGACTTTCCCAGCTCCCACAGCACCCAGTAGCACCAAGATTATGATTTCTTTAGTGACTTTGCAGGGAACGGGCAAAAATCACGGCTATTGCACTTACCAGCCTGCCTTTATTAGTAAAGCTGTCTCTGAGAAGGTTTGAGTAGGGGGAAGCTACAGCCTCATTTGCTCAGTTTTTTGTACCCTTGTGGGATGGAAATTGCAGTTTGTTTTTTTTTTTTCTGATGAGCATGTTCAGCTTCTACAAACCCCACAGGTTCTTCTACTGCACCCAGGCTCCCATCAGAGCTACATCCTCTATACTCTGACCTGCCACAGCCACCTCTGAGCTCCTCCTTCTCTTCTCTGGAGCCTCACTCATCCTGCCTATCATGCCATCCCACACTCTCTCCTAATTTTGTATCCTAACATTGAATTTGGGAGGATGCTCCAGAGGTTCTTCTGAGCTCTGAGAGACAAAGGAAGCATGTCTCTCTCCTACAGTCAGCTGAAGGATTTGCCAAAGCTTAAGGTGACTGACAGCAGTTGGAGGTGTCAGTGGAGGAATTACAGCTTGTAAAACCATGCACAATTAAACACTCAGAGTATTTATTGAATCTAAGCTTGTAGCAGCTGATTATCCTCTACTTCTTCCTTTTTTTTCTAATAAACCATTAGTCACTGGCCTAAACCCAATCTCTGGAGGAGCAGATTAGCAGGACTATTGTGCCTTCTTGCCTAATACCCCACAAGATTTATTCCTGCTGGGAGCTGTAAAAAAACCCACTGTGTAATCTCTTCCAGGTTACAGAAATACGTTGGACTCATTAGCAGCCACACCTCCCCTGTAGCAGGAACCTCATTGATTTTGGCACTGATGGGTGATGGTACAGTAGGAACAGAAACAAACTCAGTGTGTCATGAGTCTGATTTCAAAAGCAGCATTTTTTGTATAGTATTAAATGTATAGATTTGCAATTTTTGAAGACATTTATTCAAGGAATGAAAACTTTGTCTTTCCTGAGCATGTGGGACTCCTCGGGAGAGGCTCTACAGCCAGGCTGCTGCTGCCCTAATTAACTCTCTTGCATGTTGGCATTTACAAGCAAGTAATTTTACTCTCTCTATTTTATTAAAACACATATAGCAAAGTCCTCAGCTAAAGAGGAAATTAAATTTCCTTTCACACCCAAGACTTTCCCTGGTAGTACAAATACCTCAATATTACAACTTGCTGCAGAGACAAAGCACAACAAAGAGAGTGCCAAGAGATTTTGCAGGAAGTGTGATGAAGGACATTTGTGGAGCCATGAACTCCTCTTGCTGCTGAGCTGAGGCAAGATCGGGAAACCAGAATAACCCAAGGAGATCTTTAGCTGGTGAAGTTTGGTGTCATTTGATTAATTCCACAGAAGCCACTCTGCCTGCCACACTGTGGGTGGAAAACCTCGGAAAGGCTTGTACTCAGGACCTCATTGTTCATAAGCTGCCTCTTATGGAGCATTATCTTTACCATAGGCAGCTCTGAAACTCAAAATAAAGGGTTCAAGAGACAGGCCAAGGGTCCAGTTATTGCAGCTCTCCCACAGATGGGATGGAGGATGTTCTCCATAGTATAAATTGGTCAGAGACAGCTTCATCCTGTAAAATCCTTCTAATTATTCACAAGAACAATTATGCAATCAAAACTCTTCATGAAAGGAAAGAATTACTTGGGGGAAAGTAGCTGTGATGGGGAGGAATGAAGCAGCGTGTCCACACATCATCCACACATAACAGAACTTACGAGAACAAGAGGGAAATGGCAGCTTCCCTGGTGGAAACCACAACTGAAATTAGAAGCAGGCGAAATTCCATTTGAAACTGGGCCAGGGCTGTGGGCTATCCCTCCTACTCTTGTGGCAAGTGGGATGATGAGATATGGTCAGTGATGAGATACACTCAATGATGTGGGGTGATGCCTCCAAGGAGAAGGAAGAGGATCCCTTTCCCCTGACATTTGCTGCCTCCTCAGTGGGCTTTATCTTATGTTCTTGTTGTTAGGTGACAGCCGTTAGGAGTGTTTTGCAAGGTCTTGTACATCTCTTAGGAACCTGTATTTTAGTTTTTCTTTGGCTTACTAGCTATTACTTTTAATTCCTTCGTGATCTAAATGTGCTTAAGTGTTGAGTCAACTCCTGAGGGAAAATCCATGGGATTCAAGAACCCTGATGTATCATTGTTCTGTTGGGAGGTGCTGCATCTTCTATTGAATGTCAGTTGTAATGTGCTTAGAATCATAGAGTAGTTTGGGTTGGAAGGGACCTTATAGATCATCAAGTTTCGACCTCCCTGCCATAGGCAGGGACACCTCCCACTAGATCAGGCTGCTCAGTGTCTTGTCCAGCCTGGCCTTAAACTCCTCCAGAGATGGGGCATCTACAACCTCTCTGGGCAACCTGTTCCAGTGCTTCCCCTGAAACATTTTATTGTAAATACCTGAATGGGTTTATCAGCTCCTGATGTATTCATGGACTTTGTCCCAGTTGCTTGCAAACCCTTCCTACTCAGGGAAGCAACTGCTCAGGATTGGGTTCAATTGAAAAACAAGGATGGAATGTGCTCTGAGCTGGGGTGGTGGTAACAGTGGTTTGCTTAATTATCCTGAAGGATGCCTTTCATTCCCCTGCCCCCTCTGAGAATGTAAGATGGGCTTGTTAAAAGAATTAGGAAGCCTGAAAGGTGGATTTCCCCTTAATTTAACCTGTTTCTGAGTTGCTCACTCTTCCTTCAGAACACTGCTGCTTTGACTGCAGGGTTTTGTTTGCTTTTTATTTCAGCAGTCTTGCCTTTCTTTGGCCTGTTTTTCCATCTTCTCCTTCTCCTCCTCTTCTGAGTCATGTGTTGACACAAGTCAGCGTTGTCCCTGGTCATGAGAGTGGGCCATTGTTGCAGCATGTAGGTACAAGGGGGGTTTATTTTCATGCTTGGTGCATGTATACCTAACTTCCCTTAATTTTTATTTCTTCAAAGTCAGGTAATTGTTATCAAGATATTCAGCTGGTACGAGTTTGCTGTCAGAGATGGGCAGCAGTTGGAGTTGATGGACACAACCCTTAATAGGGTCCAGGATGGCAGGACTAGGAGGAATCATTTCAAATTGGAAGAGGGGAGATTTAGGCTGGAGATAAGAAAGAAGTTCTTTGCTGTGAGGGTGGTGAGACACTGGAAGAGGTTGCCCAGAGAGGTTGTGGATGCCCCCTCAATCCCTGGAGGTGTTTAAGGCCAGGCTGGATGAGGCGTTGAGCAACCTGGTCTGGTGGGAGTTGTCCCTGCCCATGGCAGGGAGTTAGAACTAGATGATCTTGAAGGTCCCTTCCAACCCAAACCATTCTATGATTCTAAGAACTTTCACAATATGAATTAATTTATTTCATTTTTAGGCAGAATCTGCCCTCTCTGAAGTGACCTTTGTTCCCCCCTTCCCTAGACTTACCCCAATGAAAACTGACGTCATGACTTTGAAAGGTTCCTTTTGCAGGGGTGTCTTCTTGCCCAACATGTATCACAACAATGTGGTGTGGTGCTGCGACAGCACATTATTTATATCCTCTGGTTGCATTAGTGGAAAGGACCCTTTGTGTATGTTACATTGAGGCATATGTCACATCCTGGAGTGACTTGAAACTTGATTTATTTTTCCTGAAATGTCCACACTCTCCTCCTTGGCCCTGTTCTGAGCCCTGAATGAATGCAAAGTGGTTCCAGTAACAGGGAGGTATAAAATGCCATGCCCTGATGACAGGTTGTAAATGGTGAGGAAAGAAAGCTGAGAACTGCAATTAGGATGGTAGATGAGCAAGGTCATTTCATCATGGCACCCATTCCCATCTCAGGAGGGCTCAACTGGCAAGCTTGTCCTCATCCTTGGACCTGACAGTTTTGGAAGACCTCAGACCACAGGAAAGCCACTTTATCAGGCCACTCCTTTGCTTGTACTCTTGTAGCCCCTCCTGACTTCTTTCCTGCTTCCTTTCCTACTCTCCTTATTGATATGAAGGCATATCACTGAGAGAGATAAGGTCCAATGGTTTTACAAAACAGCAGTTCAGACTTCATAGGAAAACTAGGTTCAAATCATGAACAATTCTTAAATGACAGAGATTTATTCTTCCTCCAGAAAACAAGATCCCAGGGAGCTGTTGAGCTGAATGTTTAACTGGTGTCAGGGGAAAGAGTGTGTGCTCCCATTCCCTCTGCCACAAATCTTTCATGCCTTGGTTTTCTTTGCCTCTTGCCTTCCATGATGGAGCAGCAAATGCTTCAGGGAAAGGATTCTCTTCCAGTTTGCTTTACAAAACATCATGCATTTGAGTTCTTCATCACAATTTTAGGCCTTGTGGTGCCAGCACAGGAGAAAGATGAACATTGCTGCCTGAGAATTTAGGGAATGTACATTTAACTGAGCTTTTTTCACTTTTAATGATGTGTTTTGCTTTTTGAAGGTTTTCTAGCCTTTTCATTCTAGTGTTATTCCTTTCTCTGCCCTCTTCCTTCACTGGGTGATGGCTCAGTGTTTCGTGGTTATTACATTGGTCTTCACACTCCAAAGAAGACAGGGTACAATGAACCCATGCTGATAGAGATAGATGAATCTGTGCTCATTTTTTAAGAGAAGCTGTGAGCCATTTCTCCAGCTCAGAGCAAGGCTGGTTTTGATTTGATGGAGCTTGTGACCCCCTTTTCTTTCTTTTCAGCAAACATCCAACCATTTTTATTTACAACAGTGTATTTATGGAAAAGAGCATGCCTCGAAAATGGAAAGGAAAAAGTGTGACACCCTCTGAAACAACTCAGTCAGCTTTTTTGGGAGTCCTTTGTGGGTGTTGGAGTGTTTTAATCATTCAATAAAAACAATGCCATGTAATTTAGCAGTTCAGAGGCCATTTCCACAGCCTACTCACTCTCCTAAGGCTGGAATATACATTCAGCTGCTCTTGACCACCAAAGATGTACTTAATTCCTCAAAATTTTTGCCTTATGAAGTTGGATGCTTTCATTAACATGATTTTAATTGGAATCCTTGCTCAATGGTTCACAAGCAACTGACAGTCAGAAACACTGTCATGCAACATATTTTTCCATTGTGGGTCTTTTCAGAAGTATATTTTTAAACACTTTACCATCAGTCCTTACAGAGCCTAATTTTTAAAAGAAGTGTTTGTTGTAAAGGAAGTGATTCAACAACAGGCGAAAGAATCCCCAAAGAGATGAACCCACACAAATAAATGAGATTATAATCCTCCACTGGGGGGGATTAGGCAGAGCATGAAATGAAAGGAATAAAATGAGCCTCTGGGGTGCAAGTTAGCATGAGATCAGAGCAGTAGGATGAGGTGAGTATATTTGACCTCATAAGAACCCAGGGAGCGACTATTAATTGGATTAAATACTGGATGAATGGTTAGGAGCATAAAACTAGTCAACGTGGCTGAAAATGGGGGAATTTATTTCCATTTCTTGCAGCAAGAGATTGTTCTGGTTGTGGGTTTGAGATCTTCACACTTTTCTTGGAGCAAGGACTCGAGAATTTCTCTCATACAGTGTAGAAATAATTTTAAAAGGCAGGATCAAGATAAGGGCAAGTGCTACCCACTTGCCATAGATGAAGAAGGGAAGAAAACCCCAAACAGTGTCTTCCTTTCCCACTTACAGGACATTGAACTGTTTAATTAGCTTAGCTGCTGATCGACAGAAGCAAGTAGAATTTTATTAGAAAAAGAGGAAGGTGATCGGAAAGCAGACTGCCTTTGTCATTCTTGGAAAGGAAACATCATTCAGACACAGAGGGCAAAGAGCAAAAAAGGGAAAAGATTTGTAAGGAATTTTCTTGAAATAAAAGGGTGGTGAAACCGGTGCTCTGAAAAAAGCATCATCTTCAGACATGACACACCAGCTAGAGTTGGAGAGATGCTTGTGAAACGCTGCTTCCTTGGAAAGCCAGTCACAAGTGCTGCTTCAGCTATGAGAAACTAGTATATAAATAACTCAATAATTGTTCAAAAAACTCAATGACACAAGAGGTGATCTGCTTTTATGGCATGGCTGCCCTTCATGTGTTCAGTAAATGTTCATGCTCTCAAGTAGGTGTTTTCCACACCTCCCACTTCCTAGAATAAAACATGACATTATTTGTCTATATACTCATTCCGTAATACTAAAATACAACACATTTCACCTTTCAGCTTCTTTGGGATAAACTCTGCTCTCCATTTCAGCCTTGCTTTGCCTCTTTTTTCCTTGCATTTAAAGACCTGTAGTATCTTTGAGAAAGATGATGTTGGTTTGCAAACTGTGAGGTTGTTTTAGCTGTGTTGCCTTCTCTTGCTTCCCTTCCATGATCGCACTCCTCTCTCCTCCACTGCTGAACCCACTGACTGGTGTCAACAACTTCACCAGAAGGGCAGAAACCTCAGAGATTATTTTGTTTCTCTAAATGTCAGCAATAAATTGGTGAGTAGAGAAGAGAGAGATCTTGTGACTGAAAGTCTGAAGCGTGTGTAGGTCTGAATGTGCCCAGGAGAGACATTATGAAAGCTCCACTAATGGGAAAATGATTGAGAATCCACACATCCAATGTGACTCAGTAGCAAACCAGTTTTCACTGCATGTTCAACAAGTAAAATTAATTGCTTTTTTATTTTGACTTGTGGCCTTTGAATTTGGAAGGTTTTCTTTTCTGCGTCCCTCTACAATCTAGCAGGTTTGGGGTTTTTTTAAGATGCAAGTACATGTTGTTCTACGGCTTTGTGTCTTTGGAAGCTGAGTTATTAAGAAAAATGCCAAATAAATTGAGATTAATGGTAAAATTAAATCTGTTGATGGCAGAGCAAAGGTTCAAGAATCTTGGATTGTAACAGCATGGAAGCCTGGAGGGGATGTGCCACAGGAACTCTGTGACCTCTTAGGAAACAGTTTCATGGCCATTATGCTGAGTAGGTGATCTTTGCAACAAGGAAAAAAAAATTTTTAAGAAGCAAATCTGTAGGGTGTAAATAAGAGTTTAGTGTATTTCGTCAGTTATTCCAATTTAGTGAGTTTTTTTTCATTTACAGATGAAAATGGTAAGTCTTCTTATCTGGGCAATGGGGGCATTTCTGCAGAATACTGAAAGTGCTGCTTGTAAGGGGGAGTCTGGACAGGGTGATATTTTCGTCTTTAAACCAGGCTCAGAAGCAGCCTGAGACAAAGCCTGGCTTGTTTATGGAGCAGGGCACACACAGATAGCAGCTGCAAGCAGTTAAGGGTGAGAGGAATCCTTTCATAGCTGCTGTCTTCCCCACCCACCTCTTACACTCCTGCTCCCTGAGGAACAGGCAGAGCAAGAGATTCATGTAAAACACAATTTCTTATTCCCCTTAACAACAGTCTGTTCTGGGAAGAGCATCTGTTGAACTCAAACAGAGAAAAATCATACAAATCACCCCGGTTGGAAGAGACCTTCCAGATCATCCAGTACATCCATCAGCCCACCTTTGCAAAGGACCAGCCCTAAACCATATCTCCAAGCTCTGTGTTTGCCCAGCCCTAAAATCTGTCCAGGGATGGTGCCACCTGCCCTGGGCAGCCTATTCCAATGCTTGATACCCCTTCCTGTGTAAAAATTTTCCCCAAACTCCATCCTAAACCTCCCCTGATCCAACTTGAGGCTGTTCCCTCTTGTCCCCCAGGAGAAGGATGCAGAGCTTTGCACTCCAGACCTTGCTTCATATTCTGTATTCATGTAGAGGAAGGGTCTTTGTAAATAAGGGATTAAAATTTATGGTCTGGGATGGCAAAGTCTGTGTATGCTTTCTTAAAAATGTTGATAATGCTGGTACTGCTAATTCTACAAAAACCCTTCAAAGTTTCTCTCCTGGTTTTGAAGGTTCCTCTCCTCGTAGGATGGTTTTCTGCTGCCAGTTTCTAAAAGCCAGGTGCTACTCTGGATCACCCCAAATTAATAGATTCTGGGGAAGTGCCCAGAAAGGTTGTGGATGCCCTGTTCCTGGAAATGTTTAAGGCCAGGCTGGACAAGGCATTGAGAAGCCTGGTCTAGTGGAAGGTGTCCCTGCCCACGGGTTGGAACTAGATGATCTTCCAATCCAAACTATTCTATGATTATAAGTGCTATAGTCCAGTCCAAAACACCAACTTGGATACAATCCTATCAACTCAAAAAGTGTAGGATCCCTCCTGGAGAGCAATTTGGTTCTTCGCTTGGACATTTCTTTCCAGCAAATCTGATGGTGATGCAAGTGAAATATCAAAGCTACATATTATCCACCAAATTGCTACTTTTGAGCAAACATAACAAATCCCACTGGATGGAAAGTTACCAGTGGCATTAATTTCATTACTGCATGTATCTGCCATCTCATTCTTGAAAGCATTTCATCCTCTATAAATCCAGGAGAGGTGTAACTTCTTAGGATATAGTAATTTTAAGGGCTTGTCTCAATTTTTTTTGGTAGATTTTACCACCAATTCCCTGGTTTCATGTGGAAGAGCAGGGTTGGAGGAGCTGTTACTACTTATTTTCATAGTGCAAATGGTTTAATAAGTGAGAACTGCTTAGATGAGTAAACCTTTAGCTGGTTCTAGTCCTAAGTGACAAAAAGGCAACCACTTAGTAAGTGCTATGTATCTCTCTCAAAAGGATGGGTGGAAATACAATTTGTGAATGCTTAAAGTATTTCTCACCTGGCTGAAACCCCTAGGAAACTGGTGTTTTCAGTGGAGATGTTGCCCTGAAGTGTGGCTGGTGTCCCTGCCCATGGCAGGGAGGTTGGAACTAGATGATCTTTAAGGTCCCTTTCAATCCAAACCATTCTATGATTCTATATATTTACAATCTTAAGGTTCCTTATTTTTTTTCCTTTCATTGATTGATTTAAAATCATTATGATATGGGGAAAATGGGCAAAAATGGGCTGCAGCAGTAAGCAAGGAAGAGAAGCTGAGAAGCTGGGCTCAGTTTTAAGGAATAAAAAGCATGGATTACTAAATATTTGTTGACATGTAAACAGTGCTGTCTTAGTGATAGGAAGATGCTGATCACTAGCAGTCATTGCTGTAATCTACTGACTCCTCTTTACAGGGTTCATTGCTCAACAGAGGCTTGTGATGACAGTTTGGGAGGCGTGCAGCCCTTCTGACTGTTTCCACAAAAAAAAGAAAAGTTGTTTTAACAAGTTCAAAACTTTTATCGCCAAATCCTGGCACTGTCCCATAAGCAAAACAAAATGCTGGCTCAGTGGTGTAAGCAGATGAAGAAGGAGGGTTTCCTTTCAGTCCTTTCTCTAAAAATTGTGTTGAGTTATATTATTCTTGAACTGCAAAACCCCATTGTTTGAACAAGCCTTCTCGATTTTATTGAAATCGAATGATTTTTTTTTACTCCCACAGTAGTTTTCCTGGGAATTTAAATGTTGAAACATGATACTCCTCTAATTTGGGATGAAAACTGACTTTTTAGGTTTTCAGTAAGATTGAAACGTCGGTTCCTATGTCTCTAAAGGGGAGCTGTGTGTATGTTCAACATATGGAAGTGTGGGGGAAATGGCAAACCCTCTTTTAAATATATACCTCCAGGAATGTACTCCAGGAGCTGTCCTCTCAAACCTCTCAGTGGCATAGCCAATGCTGCCAATTGGGAATGCCACTCACTGAAGCTGATGCTGTGGGACTTCTTCCTTCCCCAGCTGTAGGATGAAGGCACTGGCTGTTGCCCCATCCCAGAGCAGCTGACTCTGACTCTTTTCCAGAGCATCATAGAGGGCAGCAGAGAAGAAAAACTGCAGCTGTGATGACTAAAACCCAAACTGTTGTCTCATCACCAAGGCATGGAAGGAGAGACAGGAGTCTGGCTTTGCCAACCCACCTCCTGCTGCCCTCTCTGTGGTGTGAGTCAGTCCTAAGGAGATAAATCCCTTACTTAGGACATTCTGTAGTAGGTATCTCTCTCCCAGCCTCCTGTCTGCCCCACTTTGTGCTTGTCTAGAGTGGAAGGACTTTTTCCCCTTTGCACAACTTTCTCCATGGGGTCAGCTGTGGGATTTGATAGAGCAAAGGTCTTTGCTTGTTCTTAAATGATAACTATTTGCTTTGAGGGAATAAAGCCCATTTTGGCAGCAAACTGAATCCTTCAGCTACTCCCAGATAAGATACAATTGCTTAACAGTAGATACAGAAAAATGTGAAGAGCTTAAAAAAGTTAGACAGAAGAGATTTTCTGTGTTTGTTGAATAAAAAGGGTCCCTGCCCTCTGGGTTATGATGTCCTTGTGTCAGACAGACAGAGGCAGCAATAAATGAGATAGTTGGGTTCTTAATGCAAATCAGAGCATTTCTGGGACTGTTCTTCCTCTACAGTGTATTTCCCAGAAAGCCAAGTTAAGATCAGAGCCCTGTTGTGCACAAGGAATGATGCATGTTGTAAGAAGAATTCATTACTGAGGAAGTTTATCACCTCAGGCAGGAGATGAAGTGATCTTGCTGATGTCAGGCTTTTCAGACATGACTGGAAAGCAGCAGTAATACATCTTCTTGATGTCCTGTCAGTCGAGGTGGGAGGAATCTTGTATCTCTGGGTCATATGAATAAACCAGGAGCTGTATTCTCCCTTCCTTGTCCTTGACTTCTCCAAAGGAGCTGGAAATAGGTAAGAAACACCTGGAGGTAGAGGAAGGGAAGATGTTTGTTCTAGACCACGAGGCAGGTGAGCACACCTCAGACACTTTGCTTTATGAGTTCGTATCCACATGAGCCTTGTGTTCTTTTTGAGCCAAGAACATAGTATCTGGGTACCCTCCAATACATTTAGTGATACTTGCCTAGAAAACATGTTTCATCCCTTGTTTTCCCCTGGCAGTGCCCTGTGCTCCAAGTTCTATGAAGAGGGTGGAGAAGGTTCTGATGCCAACTCTTCAACAAAATGTTTCCCTGCACCCAAAGCATCAGCACTTTGTTTGCTCTGGGTGGGGTTCAGGTCACCAAAACAAATCAGCTCTACTGGGACCAGGGCTGCTGGGATCAGTCTCACAAGACTAGATGTGAATGTCTGAGTGTTGTGAATGGAGGCAGTAAATGGCAAGAGTTTGTAAGCATTTGGATCAGGACTTATATGGTCACATCAGCCTCCATCCTCTACTCCAGGATCATAAAACCATCCTAAATCCATCTCTGCCAGTCCTTTGCCAAAAGAGCAAGTCAGCCCTGCAAATTCCTTGCAGATAAAGCTGTGTGTTTAATCACTTCCCCTCTGTAATTTAGTGCCTTTTTTTAAACTGCTCAGAATTGATGACTTTGTTGCAGCAGACACAGGTTCAGTAGACTAATATTATTTCTAAGTGGTTTAATAGTGGTTTGTTATCCTAACATTTGGGCAACACAAACTGGCCTAGCAGCTAAAATAGTGGAAAATCTTTGAAGTTTGTGAAACTTTAAGGATTCTGTTTTGCAAGTATGTGTGGAGCTGGCTACTGTGGGTGTAAAATAACTCATGGAGCAAAAAAAGAGTTGTGCTAATGATTGAGGATGAACTCAGTTTGATCCTGCTTGTAGGAATCATAAAATAGTTTGGGTTGGAAGAGACCTAAAAGATCATCTAGTTCCAACTCCCTGCCATGGGCAGGGACAACTCCCACCAGACCAGGTTGCTCATCCAGCCTGGCCTTAAACCCCTCCAGGGACTGAGGGAGCATCTACAACCTCTCTGGGCAACCTCTTCCAGTGTCTCACCACCCTCACAGCAAAGAACTTTCTTCTCTCCAGCCTAAATCACCCCTCTTCCAATTTGCATCCATTACTCCTGGTCCTGCCATCCTGGACCCTAGGAGAGCTAACAGTCATCCTGTATTTCACAGCCTCTGCAGACTGTTCTTGTGATGTTCTGGATAAGGATAATGTTGAATTAAGTGCTTTTTGCTGCTATTCTTTTTTGAGAAGGGCCTTTCTCACTCTCCACAAGCCAAAAGTAATCTCGCCTAATCCAAATGGGCAAGTGTTAAAAACCATTCACATGGAAAAATGTTCAGTAGAACAATACAAACGGATTTGGTGACAGGAGCTCAGGAAAGAGAAATGTGAATTTCTTTTAATACAAAATAGGGTAATTGAAAGGAGCTGGTTTAAGTCGATTGGACTTTGTCAATTAGAGTTGATGCATTTTGCACAGGACACTAAAAGCTGCTCATTGTGCATGGTATTGACTTGAGTTTGTCCCCAAACTGAAAGGATTTAAAATCACTTGAAGCCTGATGCTGACTTTTGAGGCTTTGATTTCAGTTTAGGAGTTTTTAATGGCTTTTAAGTTGCTGTTTATAATTAGCTGAGGAGTCTGAATTTTCCCGTGGAGCTGACACCAAGATAAGCTGCAAAGGAAATCCAACACAAACCCAGGGTACTGATTTTATTTTTATTTTTCCCTGAGGACACTGCCTGGAACAAGGTGCCTCACTGCATGGTACTGGGGTTCTGTCCAATAGCTGTCTGACAGGGACTTCTTCTGAGGCTGGATATGAAATTCAGGCTTGAAAACATAACAAAATGTCTGATCTGAAGGAGGGAGAAAACTTCCTATTAGGGTGGAGTGTTTACTTTGCTCCATGAAGTGTTTTTGCAGCGATCTTTATTTCTTCAAAGTTCTCTGTGCAATCATTTAAGGAACCAAAACGCTGTCAGCCTTGTTAATGATAAGTCTTGGAAGCATTTTTCAAACCACTTCTGATTCATCCTGCCAGTTTTCTTTCACATATCTAATATTACTGCATGTAAACAGTTTATTTTTAATGCTTCATATTTTGGTCTAAAAAAAGGTGCTCCTGCATGTACTTACAGCTGAAATTTTATGCAATGAAGAGATTTAATTGGCACCAGCATGGATACATTGGCACCCTGTCTGTCTGTCCAAACATAATACTTTCTGCTCAGAACATTTCTTTAAATTACTTTTGGCTTTACTACATAAGGCCCTCAGACTAGCCAGCTAATTTTAGGACCAATTTAGCTGTATTCTTCTTGAAACAAAGGTTTGTGTGTGCAGTCCTTCTGTGGGCAAAATTTGGAATGGTGGGAGCCACAATATTCATGGGACTGTGGTGTCATTTTTCATTAAATATAGAAATTATTCTATATATCCCCTTCTGTGACTTGGGGCAACGAGACAAGGCACAGAAGGTATTGGCAGATACTGGGAGAGGAGGAACTGCCCACTCCAGGAGATGACCAGTTTTGAGATCATCTGAGGAACCTGAAAGTTCTCAAGTCCTGAGGGAAGTGGTGGATGAAGTTGCCATTCCACTGTCCATCGTATCTGGAAAGTCATGGCAGTCCAGTGAAGTTCCCACTGACAAAGAGTTGTGGTCAATGTCTGCGTGTCCAAGTGATGAGTGGTGTTCCTCAGAGGTTGGTACTGGAACCAGTACTGTTTAACAGCTTTGTTAGTAGTGCATTCAGTGGGATTAAGGGCACCCTCAGCAAGTTTGCTGACAGCAAGCCTTGTAGAGTGGTCAACAACCTGGAGGGAAGGGGCACCATCCAGAGGGATCTGGACATGTTTGAGAGGTGGGCTCCAGCATGAAGTTCATCCTTATGAAGTTCAAACAGGCCAAGTGTAGGGTCCTGTATGTGGGACAGGGTGATCGCAACAAGGCTGGGCAAAGAATAGGGTTGACAGGAAACCCGAGGATCCTGGAGTCAGCAGTTGCTGGTGTGAAGAACACTTGGTGGACACAGCCAGGGTGTTACAGAGCACACAAAGAGTTAAACATATCTGGCTGCCAAGCCTGGATCAGGCCAGGTAGAGAGAGGCCTTCCTTACTGTCAGCTCAACCACTTAGCATATGAATAGTCACACCTGAGCCCTGCTGACCCTCAAAAGCATCACCTGCTTCCTTATCTTGTTTTGAGATCATAATCTTTGCCTTTTTGTTCACTTAGCAGCAGGGGGGAGGCTGGCTTCTCACCTGTGGGCAATATTCAAGCTGAGATTAGCATGATGATAGAGGAGAGAAATAACCCAAGGAGGGTTATGCAGTGCCTGCCTCTTGTTCTGATCTTAATTTCCCCTGCCTGATAAGAGCCAGCTTCCTCCTCCTACAGCAAACTCACAAACAGCAGCTGGTCACACAGTGATGGAGTCTAAGAAAAAAAGAATTTGCTGAAGACCTCAATGATCTGGGAAGTCTCTTATTTAAACCCTGTTTTGTCATTTACTGGAGTTATTCCAGACCTGAAGGAGAAGGTGTTCTGCTAGCTCATGGATCATTAATTTCTAGGCTGTGCTGAAAGGTGCAAAGGTGAGCCTGTTTTTCTTGGTGTTTTGTGGGCAACAAGTATTTGTGTTTGGAATATTTGGTTGGGGGGGAAAAAAGAGGCCAGGTCTTGTTGGCTGGCCTGGAGCTGCAGGGAGGTATTTAGAAGACCTTCCAGCTGTGTGGGATGTGCCAAAGAGGCCAAGCAGTCATTCTCAGATTAAGATTTCCAGAATGATAACAGATCCTGAGGGGGTTTTTGTCAGCTGTATGCTAATACTTTTCCTTTAGTAGAACTCACCCCCTCCAATTACTCTGGATATTCTGCAGTCTCCAGGCTGTGAAATTTTGGAGTATGTTCCTCTCTTCTAGGTTTGCTGTGTAATATCTCGCCTCTTTTAGGTGATTCCAATGGTGCCCAAACCTCTGGCAGTTTCTTCTGGCGGTTAAATTAGGACAACCTATCTCTAGTTCATGCTAGATTTTTCACTAACTGCAGAGGTGAAGTTTTGACTTGTCAATTTATTTCTTTTTGCATATTTTGCATTATGCTTTCTCTTTAGAGTAATGGATTTAAGTTCAGTCCTGGTTGCATTTTAACTTACTCTCTTATGTTCTGCCTTTATATCTCTTCCTTGAACTCTTATTCACACCTGATGGGTTTATTTATTGGCATCTTCTGTGGTGTAGAGCTGCTGAAAAGTTTTGTTTTGCTCTGGAGGTGTCTGTATGTCAGTGGTGTGTCAGAAATCTTATGTTCAGACTCAATTCTGCAAACACATAAAGTGGTGACTAACTTTTTAACTCAGTGAATAATGTTGCTGAGTTGGAAATATTCCTGTGAACAAAAGTCCTCTGTAGGACTTCTTTAAGGCTTTCTTAAGAAAGACTGAGATTCCACATGTATAGCTTTTAGGGAAGAAATTTGTGAAAAATGCAGTTTTAAATGCTTGCTTGTGTTTACACACAACTACATTCCCTTTGAAATTAAAGGAATTCCTTCAATTGGTAGCTTAGTGCAAAGGATTTGTTCTAGGTAGTTTAAGCATCCTATTTTTTCTGCTGGGTTTTTGTGATCTTAGTTATGGCTTACTACAGTTAAAAGACTTTTCTCTACTTGTTGCTAAGAGAAAAACCACACAAACAGCAAAGCAAACTTAACACAAGAAGTTTAACTATTCACAAGAAAGCAGCTTTAAGTGCAAACCCAAATAAAACTCATTCCCTTATTTTTATTCTTTCCTCTGCAGCACTTCCCTCTTTCACAGAGCAAGGAAAACTTTTGGGCAGGAGCATAATTAAGACTGAGAATTTAAGGCACTTAACATTTCATGTAAAGCTGTGCACTTAAATACAACTCTATATGTTCAAAATCATCTCCCAGGCTTTTATTATTTGTTCATGCTATCGGTTTCAGCTCTGCTAGTGTTGTATTCATACACATACACACCCACCATGCTGTTTTTAGACATAAACATAAGCAAAAAGTAATTTTAAGTTTGAAATGCACAATAAGGTGATGTCCACCCCTCTGTAGTTAAATTGCAGGCTGGAGGTTTGTTTTTTTTTCTTTTCCAAGGAATACAGTCCCAAGGGTTTGGGGAAATATTATGTTATCTGTCCTGTGGGTTTTTATCAGCTCAGATGTTAGATGTTGCTAGTCAACAGTGAGGGCCTTTCATGTGGAAATAGTTGGTCCTTTTGAAATTCCTCTATTTCGTTTTTTTTTCCTTTAAAATAGAAAGCCTTAATGCTTTTCTTAACATTTCAAAAGTGAGAAATGTGGATTATCCTCGTGGATTATCAAAGGTGTATAGAAGCAGGTGAAATTATTGATACTGTAAGGATACTAATATACTTAGGTGTGAGCAGCTCTAAACTCTGCTTGTGAACAAATAAAGACCATCTTTGCCAGGGTATTTCTCTAGCCCAGGGGATGAAGTATTTACTTTTTTGGGGATTATGCTTAATTTAGAGAATAAAATATGCAATGCAAGACTCTAGCCTCTAAAAGAGCTCTGGCAGAGCTTGGCCCTAGCAATGTTTACTCCTCCTTTGTTTCAGATATTTGTAACTTTTAGGCAATAATTGAAAATAGAGGGGGAAGAACCCTCACTTGACTAAACACATCTATCCTGGTGGAAAGTTTATCCTAAACGACCCCAATTAAGGTTCTGCTGTAGAAGTTTATTGTAAAGTCTGTATCAAAGCCAACAATGAGACTGGAACTTAGGGCATGGTGGAGTAAGGATGGGAATAGAGATTTTGGGTATCCCTGAATTCTTTTCCTGTTAAACTAAGGAAAAAACGATACTTATTGCTGTCTTTTTGATAAAAACCCACATTCTTTTAGGTCTTTGCTACTTCTTTCTGCCAGAGCTTCTCATCTGGGTTTAGTTATTGCTTGTGACTGCAGGAGCTAACTAACTTTTATCTAAACATTTATGTAGAAAGGCTTTTACTATTGTTTTGGTATGAAGAAAAGTACACAGATTCTGATTGTCTTTTTCTAACAAAGCATATGGTCCTCATAAAGAGCTGGTTAGAGAGGCTTTAAAATAAATTTGAGGTTTCTCTCCTCAAATGCAGCCAGCTCCTGCCTCTCCCAGTGCTTCCAGGGCTGTTTGTGAACCTCTGCACCCTTCACTGCTGTCCTCTTTTACCAGCCATCTGGGGACTTTGAGACATTGCACTGTTGCTGCATGTCATGTTGATACAGTTCACCTCTTTGTTGTGTGAATCAGGGTGTTCATTCCTTAATTTATCATTAAATGTGGTATTTCAGCTGTTATTTCAAGTCCTTTTATGGCTCCAAATGCCTATGGAACAGCCTGTTTTCAATAAGGAGCCCAGGGACACACTCAGTCCTGTCTTTCTAATGCTGCCATTATGTCAGCAAAATAGAAAAATATCAAGGACGAAGTTGTCTCACTCTTTTTGAATGTGTTCCTGAGGATTTTGATTTCTATCCAGCCATGGTCAAATAACCCCTTGTTCTTGCAGATGAGCAGTGAATTTCCAGTGGAGATGGTCTTAGGAGACTGTTAAATACACATGTAGTTTCATCTCTTCCAGGTATTTCTTCTTGCTGTCTGCCAGCCAGTGTTTCTTCTCAATGCTTTGGTTTTCCTATGGAAAGCTCTTCTTATTCTATCCCTGAGCTTCATTTTTGTTTTCTTTCTTGATCTCCAGATGTTTTTTTTTTCCTCTCTAATATAGATGTTAAGTTCACTGTCTCTTTTATTGGGTGACGATATCATGAAAGAAATCTCCATCCTCAGTGTCTCTGTATAATTATCAAATAATCAAGTCTATCTGATTGTTCTTCCTTTTAAATCTGAGTTTGAGATATTACTCAGCACATGTGGATCAATGGGGATATGAACCATTACCTCATATGGGGAGGATATTTGGGAGAGCATTTTGTAAATGGTCCAATCTGAGGAAAAGCTCCACTTGAAGCTGAAGTTTGTACTTTTGATCGTTAGATCAGATATGAGGATGTTCCTGAAGTCACCTGAGGACAGCTGGTAGACAGACATGCTTGCATTAGGAACAATGTATCCATTTCTTGGAATAATCTGTGTGGATGGAGAAAGGAGATGGTGCTGGGATGTCTTCTGTTTCTCAGACCTACCCTTTCAGTAGAGAAATAGCAGGTTGGGTTCTGCTGGATCTTGTGAACACCTACTCCAGTAGGCTTGAAAGAGTTGTATCAGGCATTTGAGGTACAAACCAAAGGTTGGAAATGCACATGTTGGTGCTGAGATTGGCACCGTGTTTTCTGCTTGAACAGGTCAGATGAATTCATGGCTCTCTTCTTCATTTCTATCAGCAGAACCCAGCAGGAGTGCCATGGCCTTTCATTGCACCTTGACTAAGTGTGTTACGTCCTAACTGGCAGCACTAATTTTGTTCCTTGCCACTAGCTAGTCAAGCTCATTTGAGTGTGTTAAGCAATTACTTAATGGAACTTTCCTGTTTAAAATCCTTTGTTTAGATCTGGTGCTTTGTTTGCTTCAGCTGAATGAAGCAATGATCACTTTGGTCTTATAAAGAGAAACATGAGATTTGAAGAAAACAAATAATTTTACCCTTAACAGCACCTCCCTTCCATTTCTGTTTGTTCCTTGGCTCTTCTGACACTCGGAAGTTTCATGGTCTGAAGTGATGGTCATTTGGGAAATTCTTTATGCAGAGATAGGAGCCGGCTGAATGTTTCTCTCCCTGATTAAATAAATACCTCTAATTTCTTGTTAATGAGAATATTTCATTTGTTTGTCTTGCTCCCCTTCGGGAGGGATTATGAGCAGTAACACTCTAAGAATGTAAGGCTGAGTTGCCTGCTGCTCTGATTTCGGAGGAGTTGGGCCAGCAGAGACTTTGGCCCACTCTTTGTTTCTCAGAAGTGCTTTTTAGAGCAGATTAGAGTTGTTTCCCAGAGGAAGGCTAACTCCACTCCATAGATTCCTCAAAGCAGATTTGTAAATGCAAGAACTCCGTGGAAAATTGCATACAGGGGAGTGAAGGTTGCATTGCATCCCATTCTCTTGATAGGTCTGTCACCTGAATGTATCCCTCTTCTCCCGCCTGCGACTTCTGGGTTGATAAAACGACTTCTTGCATACCACATTAAATGTACCAAATTAAATCAAGTTGTAAGAGGATTTCCCACTTAAATATGTAGTAAAGTTTAAATCTGGCCCATAAAGATGAGCTGAAGAAAGCAACAGGTGCTTATTATGTGGTAAGTTATTTCAGCTCAGCTCTGGCTCATAAATATATTCAAGAGGTCATATAATGTAAAGAGTAGGATGAACTGTGGAGTCCACTGGCTTTGGGCTTTTGTAGCTGGTAGTTGTTACTGGCATAAATAATTTCAGAACACTGAAATCGGATGATTCCCAGCCATCTTTGTCTACATCTGCTCCAAAAGGTCAGCTGGGAGGAGCTTGCATGATATATTGCTGCTGTAGATGCCTCCAAAGCAGAAGAGCCTTGGTGTGTTTGCAATTTTAATCCACAAGTGCTGGCGTATCAGTGCAATATAATCACTTGGCTGTTGGGATCCACCAGGAATATGTTGCATTGGAGAAGGGGGAGGATTTCCTTCCATTTCAGGTTCTGTTGTGCACTCAAACAGCCTGATGTTTGTCTTCCTGAGAGCAGTCTTGAGTCTCTGGCCACTTCAGATCTCTCTTTTTGCACAACTGGCAGCATCTCTGCTCTCATTAGATATGAAGCACTTGTGGCATCTCTCCCTGCTTTGGAGAGAGGCACAACATGGACTTGGGGCTTTGTACAAAAGGCCACAGCCTTGCTGACAATCTGCCATCATATGAGTCAAGAATAATAATATTCTGAGCAACTGTGAGGAATCTTGGTATAAGCAGATTTTTGAGCCGCTGGACCCATCCTTTCATGCCGTTTCCCATTGTCTGCTCTTGCAGACAGATTGTAGAGCTAGAGGGAAGTTTTCTAAGTGCTCCTAAAAGGGACACCGCCCAAAATTCCTTCCCAAAAATAGTAATTGGGGATGAACCTTCCAGTAGAATAGAGAGATGGCTATGGCCTACTGCTGCTTAGAACAACCTTATTCTCTTTTTTTGGAAACTTTTCTTGGTGATGTTAGTTATAAGTACATTTGTTGGGAGATTTGAGTATGTAAACAAGTATTGGAGGCAGGTGTTTCTGCAGGTTCCTTCTGCAAGCTTTTTTTTCAAAAAAGGAGCTGAAGGGTTGTGAAATGAAAGGCTGGAGGGTATAGGTGTGATCCCATCTCTTTGGGATGTCCCTCTCTTTGGCAAACTTGAGTAAGAAATGGAGATGGAAGAGGAATGATGATGGGGGCATTAGACTGAGTAGATCTTGACACCAAAGAGCTATTCTCAATCAGAATTAAAGGGAGAATTCCTTCTCCTTCAGCAGAGTTGAGTAAACAAAGTACAAGCTATTTCTCTTGCACCTGTACTGGTTCAAGAACAGGCCTGACCTGCCAGTTTGTCCCCAGTAATCATTTACCATAAAACACCAGCCAATGGAGCTTCTGTGAAACACACACTGAATAAATATTTTCTTCTCCTTCATGTATTTCTGTTAAAAGGGTCTTTTGATGAGAATATCATTATGACATTCGAAAAAAACCATGTTCTGAGTAGTTATTTACTGAGTCTTTAAATACACAAGCTAAATAATTGACTCCTGTGAGAGTCTACTCCTGCTGTAGCCCAGGCAGAAATGCTCTCTGTCTCAGTGTGGAGCCTCCAGCCACTTCCTCCCCCTTCTGCAGACAGGGATGTGTATACCCAAGGGGTGGAACATCTCCCCAAGGGATGGGACCCCTCTAACTCACTGGCATACAGACAGCATCTTGGACCTCACCCTTTGCTGTGCACCGTGTACCTTCCTGTGCTGAGATTCCAAAATTGTCATGAAAAGTAAGCAAAATGTGCAAATATCAAAGAAAGTTGGGAGTTTTCAACTCCCTGGCCCTTTGGAAGTGCACAGGGTTGGTGATGGACTTGTCCATCAATGTTGAGACTAGTTCTTTTGGTCAGATTTGTATTACCCGATCACAGAATGGTTTGGGTTGAAAGGGACCTTAAAGATCATCTAGTTCCATGGGCAGGGACTCCTCCCACTAGACCAGGTTGCTCAATGCCTCGTCCAGCCTGGCCTTAAACACCTCCAGGGTCCCTGGGGCATCTACAACCTCTCTGGACAACCTCTTTCAGTGTCTCACCACCCTCACAGGAAAGAATTTCTTGTATCTAGCCTGAATCTCCCCTCTGTCTCCACCAAGAGAAGGTTTATACACCTCTAGCATGTAGCTGAACCTCAGGAAGTGGAATATAGAGATCACCTTTTGTAATCAACAGGGTTGTCCCTTCCCTGTGATCCTATTCAAAGTGAACTGCAATATGGGACCCACATCTTGGGTGGAAATCTCTGCCATGGCTGATTTGGCAAAAGGTATTTCAAAGCGTGCCATTTACTGAACATGATACATTTGGCTTGCTGCAAAATAAAAGTATGTGTATTTTAATATTCTGTTGTCCAAAAGCAGCAAGAGCTGTGCGAAGCTGGAAGGCTTTGCCTGTTGGAAGCAAAGGGAGGCTTCTTGAGGCTGGAGTTAGAAAGTTCAGCTTCAGCATAATAAAGAGTATCAGGAGAAGGTGGAACTTGCCAGTAAGAGGAGAAATGCTGGCTAAAACAAATATCCTTACAAACCTGTGCAGCTGGGTTGATTGGAGAGCGTGATTACTCATCCCTTCCTGTCTAGACAGACCTAGATTTTTTAGATTTTGATTTAAAAGTTAATATTTATCATGTTTGATGGATGTCTTGGTGCTGGGATGTGGTTTCAGGAGTTACACTCAATATGATTGGGAAAGTATTAGTAAAATGGCCTGGCTTTTTGCTGTAGTTTAATGGGAGAAACTTGCCCTTCCTAGGAGAATATTGAAAAAGAGGGAGATGACTCCCACCCTTCTTTTAAAGCTTGATTGCAGCAAACCCACCTGGCATACTGGGGGATTGGACTAGATGATCTCTTGAGGTCCCTCCAATCCCTGACCTTCTGTGATTTGAGAGAATCTTGGTCTGTTCACCTGTAAGCAAGAAATATTGCATCATACGCAGACTCAATATAAACCTAAACAAAACCAAGGCTGTCAGAGGTACTGGATGGATGGAGAAATAAAAGGAGATTAATTTGTACCTGGAAGATTTTTATATCTTGAGGATAACAGAGCTTGTTTAAAGCTATAAAAGAGGAATGTGACCCATGTAACCTGGGCTGCAGGCTTTACCTTGAGTGATTGATAGTGCTGAAACTCTCAGCTTACTTGCTGCAGGCCCAGGAGAAGGATTTATTTTTCCTTTTCCATCTGTTTTTCTGGTTGTGAAGTCATTTCCCTTTATTGATGGGGAGAAGAAGGGATGAGGAACCACAGAGCTGGCTGTGTGCTGGGCATTTTTTAAAGGCAGCCACTGGTTGCCAGTCCAATTGCTTATACATGTGATACACTCCTACATCAGAGCTGAAGACCCTGATCTGAACCAGTCCCATGTGTTTTGAGCAACTCCAATAGATTTGCAGAACGAAGTTAGATTTGACACTGTCAGCACTTTGAATTTTGATGGAGAACAGGAATTCACTTTTCCATTTTTTTTTTCTTTTCCCCTGCCCTTGAATTAACCGGGGCAAAACAATAATAGTTTTTCCTTGGAATTTCCTATTTTAGAGCTGGTCAAACTATTGACAAACTGTTCTAAATTTTGTCCTAAATTTTTACCTATAGTATCTTGGACTGGCAAGATTTAAAGACTACAAACAGACTGAAAATACTTTGTCCCCATACTCTGCAGGTGAATAAAAAAAGCCTGATGGCTTATGATGGCATTTACCAAATTAATATTTTTAGGGGGAAAAAAACATCTAATGTTGTACCTAACAGGGTGAGTTTCAGAGCTTTCAGAAAAAAGGAGTAGGAATGGTCATTGCTATTTACTCGGGAACTAGCTCAGAACATCATCTAGAATGGTTTGCATTGGAAGGGACCTCCAAGATTGTTCCAACCACCAGGTAGGGACACCTCCCACTAGACCAGACTGCTCAATGCCTCATCCAGCCTGGCCTTAAACACCTCCACGGATTGAGTGAGCATCCACAACCTCTTTGGGCAACCTCTTCCAGTGTCTCACCACCCTCACAGCAAAGAATTTCTTTCTTCTTAGGCTGGAGAGCCTAAATCTCCCCTCTTCCAATTCACATCCATCCTGGACCCTATTAAAAGTCCTACCTTAGCCTTTTGATATAAAACAATAATAATAATGAATCTAAAACATGTTATGAACTTAGTGCTGTCTATAGCTTTATTAATTAAATTCTGAACACACTAGACAATGATTTTGCAGTATTGAAGTCTGGGTTAGGAGCACATTCCACTTTAAATGTTGTTGCTCTAAACAGAGTTGCGAAGGAGGGAAATTAGACTCATCCAGTTGAAGGGAAACCCCAGGCCAATTGCAAGATTCAGACTTGGAGAGTTTCCAACTCCTGAAGTGGCAGAGGGGTGCAAAATGCCCATGGAGATCAGTGCTGAAAGGTCGTACCTTACAGCAGTTGAGGATTTGTCTGGTACTTAAGTCATCCTCTTTTCAGGTAGTCTATAATAAAGTATAGTAGGAAGACCACTGAGACCTCGTTGAGAGAGAAACTCAGCAAGGTATGAGAGCACCAGGCTGTGAGCTGACTTCTCTAATGGTCTAGTTGGGATCTCTCTTCAGGAGCTACAAGTTTAAGTAACTCCCTACTGCCAGGTTTGGATGCTCCAGCTCTAAGTGTGTCAGATCCTGAGACTGACCTTGGAGAGAAGCGCTAATAGGTACTTGTGCTGTCCTTTCATCTTTTATGGAGAGCATTGGGCTAAGTGTTCCTTGGCTGCTGTTTCTGGGAGCCGGCACCAGCAGAGTGGTGAGAAGCTTGTTTTAACAGAGCTGGGCTCGTTAGCATTCCAGATGCTGCAGATCTGCACAGCTGGATCTCTGCCAGAGAGCAGGCTTCCTTGGCTGTGGCTTTCTGCTGGCCTAAAATTAAAGTTCAAGCTGACTTTATTAAAAATATCTCTCTCTGTATACCTATATAAACATATATATTTATACATATATAAGCATACATGAAGGCCAAGCTGATGTTTACCTGTTACCTGCTTGAAGGATGAAGTCCTGCTCTGTCCTTCGCTGGTGGACAGGGTCAGATGAACAAGAAGTTGAGGCTGAGGTTGTAGCAGTATATAATTCCTCAGCACCTCCTTAAGAACTACATATAATACTTGCATTTCTACTCTCTTTCCTTTTAAGGACCTAATAAGGTTTCATTTTACTCACATGTATTTTGAAGAGAAATCTGTAACCTTTTTGGATCCTTCAGCCTACATTCTGTGTCCAGGATTAAGTTATTCTTTTATCAACAGAAAGAAGTACTTTTCTCTGGCAGCTTGCACAAGTAGACTTCCTTCACCGGGTTTTACCCCTTCCTTCATTTATACAAGTGTGTTTCAAGTTGCAACTTAAAAATGGTTCATCCATCTGAGGAAGTTACTTGGTGACACAAAGCTAATGAGAGATGGTGGGGAGAAGCTTGATGATAAATCCTGAATGTGGGTAGGATTGATTTTTAAAGGAAAGAGTGAGGAAAAGATCAGCAAATTTAGTGCAGAAAAATCAGACTGTGGGAGAACAACATCAATCAAGTCCCAGGAAGAGGAGTGATGGCTGCAGCAGGTCAGCAACATGCTGTGAAATGACAGCTATGCCCTTCTGAACAGTGATAGTTTAGCAGAGTTTACAGTTACAGACCTTTCTAGGGTCTGAGATGAGAAATACCTATCTGTCTGTTTACCTGGCCATGGTGGCTCAATGAGTGTATTTGTGAATAAACCCTGACCCCAAGAATATGATACTGGTGGATATAACCACTATTTCCCCATCATAATCTAGTTCAAAGTTGGCCTTGTGGGTTTATGGCTGTCTAGTTCCCTCTTGATTCTGGTACATGGGCTCATTTTAAGTTATGCACCCATCTTTAAACAAACAGTCCCAGAAAGTTTTGTTGACCAAAGTCTGAAAATATGAGAAGTTCTTTGGGGGGTTTTGGGTGTGGATCATGAGGCACATTCTCGTAATATTGAATATGTCATCTTCAAGCAATGTTTTTAAACCTCAAGACTCCAGGGAAGTTCTGTAGGCTTTAGCAAACAGATGTTAGTAGTCAGGAAAGAATTATGATTACTGCCCAAAAATATTCCCTCTTGCCTATCAAGGCATCCTAATATGCAACACTTTAAAGATATGTTTCTTATGGAGGTGGGGGGGACAGTGTTTCTGCAAGTCTGTGAATTGAGACATTATAAAGGTGTCTTGAGTCCTTTTTAATCAGTCATTAAGGCAACATGTTTGGGATGTCCTGATTAACAGACTGTGCATATGTTGAACAGCTTCAGGCAGCTACAAGATAGTGACACAGTGTGAATGAACCCAGCTGCTGGTGTAAAATAAGGTTTTTTTAACTTAAATATGTTCACCAAGATCCTGCAGATCAGAATTCTCTGATCTGGGATCAATGGAAACTATTAACTGTGAAGCCAGACGCTTACTGTTATGAAAACTGAGGGAAGGTTGGCCTCAAAGGTCTTAAAGGGGAGGGACAGAATCATAGAATGGTTTGGGTTGGAAGGGACCTTCAAGATAATCTAGTTCTAACCCCTTGCTATGGGCAGAGACACTTCCTACTACACCAGGTTGCTCCAGCCTGGCCTTAAACACCTCCAGGGATTGAGAGGGCATCCACAACCTCTTCGTGTCTCACCACCCTCAACTTTCTGGAATTTTCCATGTGAAGCTCAGTATCGAAGGTGTACAGAAGTTCTGTGAAACTATGGCTCACTGATCCAAATTTCCCTGGGAAAAGAACACTGCATTAGCCATAACTTCAATTTACTCTTGTCTAATGGAAATAGCTAATGCAGTGCATGGAGAAGCTCTCTGGAGATCAGCCCAAGCTCACCTGGGCACTTGAAATTAAGGTCTCCTTAGTTTGGCATCTGTGGTGGAACTGGGGATTTATGGAAGGTGTTAATTTAACTTAGAGGATTAAGATGTCTTAATTATGTTCATGTCATTGTCACTAGTCTACAGGGGAAGGCAGTGATGAACTTCAGCTTGACACCTGCAGATGGAATAGGAGAAGGCAGGAGATGTTCCAAGAGTGATGTTAGTGGTAGTGGTTTTTTGCTTCACTCAAAATCTATGAAGTCTTTGGAAAAGCTCCATCTTGTATTTTCCCAAACTCGGGACATGCTCTCAGGGTCCAAAAAAACACAAGGCATGGTTTGAGTGCAGGTGAACCCAGAAGACTTGGCACATTTTCTGCCTTAAGGTTAAAATCTCCTGCAAATGGCTTGATCAACCTCATCAAAACCAGAGCAGTCTAATTGTGATTACAGCTGCCTGCTGTCTGAGTCACTCAAAAATTAATTACGTGCTGAAGAAAGGTAGAATTTTCAGATTTATTTATTTATTGCCTTCACCACTCAGTGGCTGGATGTAAAGCTGCCTTGTGTGACTGTAAACCTGAAAAAGGAGCTCTTTAGAATGTCTTTGAAAGCTCCCAGAGCTGGAGTGAGAGTCTGAGCTTGGATCAAAACGTGCAAAATTTGTGTTAGAGGCAAGGAAAGCTTCTGTTGATAGCTGTTGAAGGCTTGATCCAACTCTTGCTGATATCAATGTCTTGAGTTCTCTATCAGTGAGCTTTTGAGCCCAAAGAGAATCAGGATTTATGGAGAAAGCTGCACATGGGCAGTTTATGTCTTTCCCCCTGTTTAGGAGAAAGAGTTGGAGAAAAATTAATCTGTGGATCTGAAGCTGTTATGAGCCATGAGAAGAGAGAGGCAACAGACCTAAGATGCTGGTGGTATTTGCATTGCCAAGAGTTGGAGAAGGATAAGCTCAAGTGGCCAATTTAGGGAAATACAGCCTTGAGCTAGGTGTGTTGGGAGAAAAAAGCATGGGTGGTTCTTTTCAGGAGATGGAGTAAAGAGTGAGAGAACCACCAGCAGGGCTCTGGAGGCAGGCCAGAAGGACATACTTGGTCAGAGAAGAAAAACAACCATCTGTCTAGAGAAGGATGTAAACATTCAGGTTTAACTTTCTGTCTTGGCCTCTTTGGTGACGGAAAGAGAGCCTTGTGAGTGGAGCCATTCTGCTGCTCTCTGAAAAGCTACTGTAATCCAGCCTGTGTTGAAAAGGAGAAATTAAGTAATAGATGTTTAATTTTTTTTTTTGCTGTATTTTTCCAAAAGATGACTCTTTCGCATAGGTCCCTCCTGACTCAAGGCAGAGGAAATCATCTGGAAGGAAATAACTCTCCGCTGATGGCTACTGCAAGAGAATAGCAGCCATTGGACATGGGTGATCTAAAGCTAATAAGTGCCATGGATGATGTAGTGGACCATTTCTCAGTTGTTTTTGTTATGCTGGTAAGAAGTTTTAGCTTCAAACTTCAAAGAACCAGGGGCACATTTACTACTTTGAGGGTGTGCATGTTGCTGCAGAGCTTCGGTTAGAGCATCAGCACGAGGACTGAAATCGGATCAGGAGTGGACTCAGTTTGTCTTAACTGAGGACCTGACCATTTAATTCATGCTGTGTTGTCTTTGTTGTTCTCAGTCTGATACCTGAGAGCAGAGAACATATTCCAGTATGAGTTAGGCTGGATGCAAGCAGCCTTCAAATGTCAAAGGAGTCCTTTCTGCTGTGACTGATCTTCCACCTTGTGCCTTCTGCTTCTTCCCCAATCCATCATCCTTGCCTCCAGCCCTTTTCTTGTATCTTATTAAAAGTACAAGACTTTCTATTCCGTCTTCAGTGCAGTGAGGAGCTGGATGGCAGATCTAGACCTTAAGTGATGAATTTCCAAACAGCATTGCCTGGGGACTTACACTTTATCCTCTTACAAGGTTAATTTCCATTCTGTTGTACATACAAGGTTGGTAAATATCTATTAGCTGAAGCCTGTTTATAAATCTGATTTAAAAATCAAGGTAGTAAGGTAATATAATATTACATCTTTGGCTTGAGTGAAAGGTAAGCAATTAAATTGTCAGTCTTATTGGTAGACTGAAGTCTGCAGGGACTGGAGAACGCTGGAAATCACAATGTCAGGGACTGGAAGGGACCTGGAGAGGTCATCTAGTCCCATCCCGCTGTCCGAGCAGGAACACCTGCACCAGGTAACACAGGAACATGTCCAAGCAGGTTTTGAATGTCTCCAGAGAAGGAGACTCTACAACCAATCAGAGCAGCCTGTTCCACTGTTCTGTCACCCCCCCCACTGTGAAAAAGTTTGGGGTTTTTTTCTTGTTTTTCTGTGGAACGTCTTATTTTTGGGCTTGCACATTAATTAAAAGATTACAGGAAAGTATGGGGGTCTTCAGAATGGAAGCGTTCTTTACAGTTCAATAGCAACAAAATCAGGAAGGGGGATAAGGTTGGAACTAAACTATCTTTAAGGTCCTTTCCAGCCCAAACTATTCTGTGACTCTATGATGATTATATGGAAAAATAAAAGTTTGACTTCTGAGCACTAAAGTGCAATCTGAAACGGCAGAAGAGGATTTGAGGTAGGTCTGGGGTTGCTTATGCAGAGCTGGGATACTACTAGGGAGGAGAAATATGTCTGAGGGATGCAAAACCACCCAGGAACAGACTTAGGGCCACTAAAGGCAATGCACAGGCTCCTCCTGACTATACTATACCTTCATGCTGGACCAGGCTGTTCCCTCCACCCTGAGCCTGGGGCTGGATTGTGTGTTTGGGGCTGAGTCATGCAGCCTCTCTGAGTGAGAGCCTGACATTAGTGCCTCTGGAAGAGCAAGAGCCTGGCCCAGTGCCCGCTCTGATTTGGTGAAATATTCTTGGCAGCAACCAGGAATTTTTACACCAGACCTTCATTAAACACATGTTTATGTGCCAGTGGATGCCAGTTTCATTTTATATGCAAACTATTCTGAGGACGCTTAGGTGCAGAGTTATGTTCTTGATAATCACAGGAGCTGCACTGCCACAGGATAGTGGCACCCCAGGGGATGAGAGCTAGTCTTGGCTGCCTCAGGCAATGTCAACACAAGTGTCTCTGTTATTTCTCATCTTTCATCCACTCTGTCTATGTAAGCCCAGAACTGGCCACAAAATCTCAGTTGTATGGGCTCCCTGTGACTTCTGTAGGGGACACTCTTTCATGTATCCTCCGTGTGAAGGAGGAGGGACCATGTGGCAACACCAGGTGAGGAGCATCCTCATGGCTATCACCTGCAGGGATGGATTCAGCATTTGGATGGAATGGGTTGAGCAGCATGAGAGCAATTCCAGGCAAGGGGAGTGCAACTGACAGATACATTCCTCTGCATCCCTCATCTCAGATCTTATATTTGAGGGGGGGGGAAAAAAAAAGGCTTTCAGACACTGGAATCAGAATTTCCTGACCTCCCAAGTTCAACAGACTTGCAGCCAGGGTCCTCTTTGGCCATACACCAGTTTCAACATATGCTGTGTCCTCCCAGTGGGGGAAAGAGCTGCAATTCTCTTGTGCTCTTGCTCAGGATGTGGCAATCAACGTGTGTCTGGCTGGTCCAGATAAAATCCTTCTATGTAGTGGAAATAAGGAGGGAGCTCTGGATCTTCCAGGTGGGAAGTGTTTGAGAGGTTTCCACACCTTCACATTAATGCATAAATGTTTTGCCTTTCTGGAAAGAGATCACTAGCTTTGTGTTTGTCCAGGCCCTTCTCCAAAAGTGGATATGTACTGATTCCAGCAGGGTTGTGTTCTTTGAGGACCATGTGTTTTTCATGTGCCTTGTCCTACATGTAAATGTGGAACCCATTACTGAATGCTGGTCGTGGCTGCGATGGGATTTACCCTGGGGTGCTCAAGCTGTGGAGCTGGTGAGGACACCAACGATGTGTGACCTTGAGTGTCTGGGTTAGGAAATGTTCCAAGCTGGCTCAGGGCTGCCTAAATGGGCACTTTGAGTAGTCTAGTTACCTTCTAATTATTGATGACTGGTACAGGAGAAGGTGCAGCAAAGTGTCTTTCGAGGCCAGACTTTTGAGACTCTCAGCAATCTGATCTAGTGCAGGATGTCCCTGCTTACTGCAGAGGGTTGGACTAGATGGCCTTGGTAGGTCCATTCCAACTCTAGAATTCTATGATCTTGGTGGCATTCACGGGACAGAAAAAAGCTACTTTTTTACACCTACTGCCTGGGTCAATCCTTCATACCTTCTGAAGGTCTTTCAAACTAAGCTTTTCAGTTCTGTCCCTATTTTGTGAAGTGCTGAGGGTGTTCTCACTATTTGAAAATGCACATTTAAAGTAATAATTCATCATTTTCCTTCTGGGCTGAATGCAGTGTTTCATTCGAGCCTGGGTTGGGGAGGGTGGGTGAATTCTGGGTTTTGATGCTCTCAGGATTTTTAAATGATTTTTTTTTTTGATGGGTCTGAAATTAAAAAACTGCATTTTCAAGTTCAGCCAAGGAACCAAAAATATAATTATTTGTGCAGCTGTAATCCAGCTTCAAAGGAGAAATAATTCCTCCTGGAGCCCCAGGTGCATGGAGAGGACAGTCCAGCCCCTGCCATGAGCTCCGCATCCCTCCCCTCTCCATTCTTGGAAGAACAGGGCTGTTGCCCTGCTGTGTACTCATTGGAAATACAGGACCATTGCCCTACTATCTTGATGGTCGTTGTAGTATTTTAGGGTAAGAAACCCAAGGAAACAAAGGACCACTGCCCTGCTATTGTGGTGGCCACTGCAGCATTTTGGAGAAGGAAGCTCAAGGTGTATCTACTCTTATTTTTTTTCTTCTTTTTTTTTCCTTTTTTCTCAACAAATGCACTTCCTCCTTTGCTCTGGGGAGCATCAACACGTGATCCATTTGTCCTTACGTGGCTACATTTGTGCTGCCTCATTCTTAAGTGTGACAGCAACCACCAAAATCATATGCAGGCTTGTGGATAGGATGTGGCCTCAGGGAAGACCAAGGAGGAGGTGTCTGCCAAACAAAGCCCCTGTGTTGGTCAGACAAGCGGAAAGCCCAGACATCTGTTGAACACCATTCCCTCCCCCATCTGCTACCACCCACGTTCTCCGTGTCCCCATGTCCCCTCCACCTGCCCTGATGTCTGCCTCCTATGTCTAGACAGAAATCTCTGCATCTTGCCTCAAAACCCAATCAAATTCCTTCTCCTGGATTGTCTGGACACCCTGGAAATGCCAGCTGTGGGGCACACAAACATTTGTGGCTTCCCTAGAGCTGCCTTCCTAGCATTGAACCGCAAATATTTGTGTGTCCTGGAATTAGGTTTGCATTTCCAAGGCACATTGGTAAAAGCAGCAGCAGAGAAGCCAGCCCAGGTTGCAGGGAGGAGCAAAATTCCCTTTTCCAACATCTGCCCAGATGGTCTTTCCATGCTGGCTGCTCCCACAATCTACATGTAATTCCCATCACTACTAACTGTTAATTAACTGGTCGGCTCCGTGCCTTTTAAGCTCTGTTTTCTGAGGCAAAGAGGTAACACAGGCCCTGTGTTTATGGCCCTTAGCAACATGTGTTGGGTTTTGAGTAACTCATCACCAGCATCACAATGGTGAATTAATGGCGTTTTTGGGAAAAGTGCATTTAGAATTCTTGCACATTGGCTTTGTCACGGGGATTTAAATGTTGATTGTGAGTGACTTAGGCAAACTTTTGTTACTTTACATCTCCAAATGTCTTTTCTTTATCACACCCCTTTGCTCTGGGGTGAATCTCATTCCTCTACCAAGTGATGGAGAGAAACTCATCCTCCCTTTCTCTGCACAGCTCCTCTTCATCCTGAGTCTCCCCTTCCCTGGGAAGGGATGGGAAACACTGGGCTCTCCCCGAGCCCATCTGTCTGCCAGGTGTTTTGTTCATCCATAAAATCCTCCACAGCTTTTTATTAAAGAGGGGAAGTGCTCTGCAGGCTGGAGGTGACTCTGGGTCTGCTTGTCTCAGGCTTTCTAGTGACTCATCTGTCTGCAGCTGATACCCTGTCTGATATTTTTTTTTTTATTTTTTATTTTTTAAACTGCAGATGGGCTTATGTGCTGAGGTATTGAAAGGCTGCCTTCTGTTGTGACTGTTGTCATGTTGGCTTGCAAAGCATAAGGTATGTGTCACTTCTGGGAGTGAGCTATCCTCATTCAGCAATTTTATTAATAGCTTCCACGCTCATAAATGAAAAAATAAAGGAACTTGTTGGAATTGGAAGGAGTAGGAGGGAAGTTCTTCCTTTTTTTTCCAGTCTGCTGTGAATTTCAAAGGCTTTCCCCAGCACAGAGATGCTCAAAGGAAGGCTGAGCTTCATTCTGTCTGATTAGAGCATCAGCTAATTATGGCAGATTGGACTTATTATACTGTGGAATATTGAGGCTTATGAATGGAAACTGATACATATTAACATACATCAACTGTGTAAAGCATTTGACACTGTCTCACATGACATCCTGGTCACCAAACTGGAAAAGAATGGGTTTGATGGATGGACCACTCTCTGGATAAGGAGCTGGTTGAATGGTTGCACTCAAAGAGTTGCAGTCAATGGCTCATTGTCCAAGTGGAAACCAGTGACGAGTGGTGTTCCTCAAGGATCAGTACTGGGACCAGTGCTATTTAACATCTTTGTAGGATATATGGACAGTGGGATCGAGTGCACCCTCAGCAGGTTTGCAGATGACACGAAGCTGTGTGGTGCAGTTGATACACCTGAAGGAAGGGATGCCATCCAGAGGGACCTTGACATGCCAACCTCATGAAGTTCAACGAGGCCAAGTGCAAGGTCCTGCACCTGGGTCGGGGCAATCCCAAGCACAGATACAGGCTGGGTGGAGAGTGGCTTGAGTGCAGCTCTGAAGAGAAAGACTTGGG
>VZTY01024654.1:65307-89284 GCA_013400935.1 Turnix velox
CCCTCTCAGGAGGTGTTTAAGGCCAGACTGTACAAGGCACAGAGCAGCCTGATGGCAGGGGTGTTAGAACTCAATCTTGAAAGTCCCTTCCAACCTGAGCTATTCTATGATTCTATGTCTGGGGCTGTTTTGTGGCAGCTGAGAGGCTTAGAATAGAAATCAGTAGATTCTATTATGTTCATTAAGTAGATAAGTGTAACACACAAATTAAAGGACCCAAGAAATTAAAGGACCAAAAAATTTAAAGGATTGCCTGAGACAACTGAAAATACTGGGCACTGTTCCCTACCTGTAACCCATGAAGTATATAATAACAAATGTGTCACTTAAAAAAAAAAAAAATCTATTTATTTTGAGGTATGACTTTATTTACATATCCTGATCCTTCTGTGATTCCTCTGCATTCTGAATAACACCACCCTAGGAAATAATCTGGGTGCGATTTAGGAAAAGGCCCCCAGGTTCAGGAGTTGTGCAGCTTTCCTAAAAATTAATTATTTTTTTTTAATCTCACCTTTTGATTGTGGTCAAGTCTCTTGTCCTTCACTGCTCATTTAGGGCCTTTTACACCAAGCAGAGCAGTGATGACTTTGGGAGGCAGAGTGATCTGAACAGGATTATCTTTTATCATCTGAGTTACGCCAGATTTACAGCTGGATGGAAGATGTGCTGAAGGTAATAAAATTTCAGCTCTACTGCAAAGTTTTTAGTGAGAGTTCACCACTCATCCAATGGGCCAGAAATCATGCCTGTAGTATTTGGTCTCCAAGCACCTCACCAGGATATTAATAATTGTGTGTCATAAGGAGAGAGCAAATGGATTAATTGTACATCACTGAGGAGACACTGACTTAACAACGGAGTGCAGATAAACAAAGCCTGGGAAAACAGGGAAACAGCTGAAAAGTCGGAGAGAAAGTGGAACACCCCTTGAGTTCCTTCCAGTTTCATTGCTGTGGTGCATTCCTCCCTCAAAGCGCAAGATCCTGAGGTTCGAAGTAACAGAAGAAAGCAGAGCCCTGTTCTGGAAGTTTTAGGCAAAGAGGAGGAGGGGCCAGGTTATCCCTCTGGAATTTTTACCGGCTCTAGCTGCTTTTCTCCAGGCTGATTCAGCCCTGTCTCTAAGGAAACCTGGGGAAGAAGTGATGTTTCTGGCAGTCTGGAGAGACTCACAGTGTGCCTTCAGGGCACGGGGTGTACGAGCAGAAGAATTTGAGGCCGATCACCTGGGCTATTTAGGTTTTTTTCCCTTCCTTTGCTGACCTGTAACAGAACTTGTCTGGAAGTGACTCATCCCCCCCAAATTCTCTTGGTTACTATGGAACACTTTGCAAACAGCACGTCCATATGACATAACCAGTCACCTGCATGAGCACTGAAATAGTATCAAAGTGATGCTGGTGGGCTGCTGGGAAATTTCCTTAGCTGTGTTCCCATTCCTATTAATGAAGGAACATCCTATTAATTAAGGAACATCAAGGATAAAATAATATGAATAGAAGAATAAATATGCCAGTGGCTGATGATTGGGTTTTGTTGAAGGTGAGAGCTCCTAAAGGCAAGGTCTCTCTATATATATAGAATAGAAAAGGAATTCTTTCTTCTTAAGTCATGGAATGGTATGGGTCAGAAGGGATCTTGAAGAGCATCTAGTTCCAACCCTCCTGCCATGGGGGTCTTTTAAAGATGTGTTTTACTCCAGTGCAGTTAACAGGTATGATGAAAACAACCACTTTGTTTACAAATAGAGCGATTTGCTATTTTTTAAATACATATTGCTAAGAGCAGAAGTTCTGCCAACTCACTGTGGCCCATTTAAGAGGGAAGACTGCAGAAGGTGCCCAGAGCTGAGACTCTGAGTGTTCCCACAGCCGGGGGCTGCTCCTGGGAGGGTTTGGAAGAACAGGCACAAAGAGGAGTTGTTTGGTCATTCTGTGATTCTGTGATTTGTCTGTTTGAGAACCTGTTAATGTTTACCAGAAAGTAAACCTACACCTGCTCAATGGGACCTTGTCCTGTTGTCCACTAGTCTTGGGCAGCGAGTGACCTTTTATGCTTGGGTGGTAGAGGCATCCGATAAACACAGATGCAAATCCCCTTTGGCCTTTCAATTATAAGGACCAATAAGTGCCTTTGAAATGAGCATGATTTGAGCTCAGATTTAATGGGAGGCAGCAAGTTGGCCAGAGAAGAGAAGAAAGGACCACAGTTTGCTTTGCAAACCATGGGTTGAGCCACAGGCCCTGAGCTAGAAATATCTGCTCACCAGCAAAGCAGCCACATTTAATTTCTGCCTGTCCCAGCACTTCTGCTGAACCAACTGCAGCATGTTGGTTTTGCATGGATTACGTTTTCTTTTATTAGAAAAATTATCTATAAAAGCAGAAAAGCTCCATATGGTGAAGAGCCTCAGTAAAACAAACATATGAACTGATGGTAAACCCTCTGAACTACTGGGAAGTGTCTACGAGGGCCCATAAATGTGCTGGCTTTTAGTCTTAGCCTTAATTACCCTGTGTGCAGCTTTAGTATGTACTTCCAGCCCATGTAAAGAAAATACATCAGAACTAGATAAAACAGCAACTCCTGTGTTCTGAAGATTCATCCTTTTGGGGGAGGGGAGAGGGGAAAAAATAGTTCTGGACAGGCAAGCTTGCACTGATAGTTGGCTTTATTTAGTAGGACTTAAAATTGCTTCAGATCAAACCTGAGACCAAGAGTGAGCACTTCTGTAGACATAAGTTCATGAGGAAAACTGCAGTGTTATTAATTCCTTATTAATTTTGACTCCTGCTTGGAAGTGAGGCCTTTAGAGCAGGGCAGGAAGTAAAGCTGATTCATCATAAACCCCAAAGGAAGCCTAAAATATTAATATATGTTATATATTTGTGCTTGGTTGTAGGTATTTTTTTTTTTAGGGAAGAGTATATTTTGAAGTCCTTTTTAATTTTCTTTTTCTCTTCCACCTCCCCTTTCCTCCCCCCTTTCCCATTTAGTTTGTATCTTTGAAAAGTGTCTACTTATCTGGGTTTATTAGGCTTCCTCGCACCTTCCCCCCTGGAGACTTAAAAATCTGAGATGTTTATAGGCTCCAACTCTCTGATTTTATTGGTCCTCTGAGAGCTGTGTGTATGGCTCAGCCTCACACTCAGCTGATATTCTTCTCCATGGTTTAAACAAGGCTGTTAAAGTAAAGAAACCTCTATGGACTGAACCCTTGGAAGGTCATTTATCAGAGATTTGGCAGAAGAAGTGGTAGATCTGATAATGCATCTGATGGGCTGAATAAAAGATCTATAATCCCATTTCTGGAGTAAATATGGGTAAATCTGGATCTATTCCTCCTTAGCAACCAATAATTTGACATAAGATACACAGCAACTGCTGAGCAGAGTTTGAAGGGTGGTGGTGTGTCTTGTTGGGGTTTTTTTGCCTTGCCCTGAAATTGAACTTCATTTGTGGTGGGGCTGCCAAATCCATTTCATTGTAAAGAAATTTGCGTTCTAAACAAGATACCCCTGGGGAGTGAAACTGTGAGGAACCAAAGCCAAACCCAGTTGCTTGGCCATCCCTCTTGATTGGATTGTATGCTAACAAACAACATTGTTCTTTGCATCTTGCTTTTACAAAGCTCTTTATTTACTGCCTTCAGGCTCAGTGCCTTGGATGCCTGTCAAGCTAAAACTTGAGTCTGCTGGGGAGCTGCAGAGTAGGCTTCTACCTTAACCAGAGGGCTGTGAGGAGTCCTTTCCCCCTTCATCATAGCATGGCCCACGTTTGAAGGAATTTCTCCACTCATGGAGTCCACCCACCGTACCAACTCTGACAAGAACCAGCCCTAAACCATCTCTCTGAGCTCTGTGTCTTCCCAGTTCTTAAATATCTCCAGGGATGGGATGTCAGCTTTTTCCTTGGGAAGTCTTTTCCTTGATGGTTGGAGTGGGGGCATCCCATCTGCTGTCCTCCTTTCTCCCAGATGTGCTGGGTGGGCAGTGGAACCCTCACAGGACACTTGTGATTTGGTCCTAAGGCTTTGATGTCTGATGCAGGCTTTTTTCACTTTTCTATGCCAGTAGGGATGGATGTCTATGGAAATCAGACATCGATCAATCATCATTAATCAGAAATGCTCTAGTGGAAGGTGTTGGAACTGGGTGCTCTTTGAGATCCTTTCCAGCTCAAACCATTGCATGACATGTAGTAATCTTTTCCTTTGAAAGTCCTCTCTAGCCAGCTTATCACAGACTTACAACCTGACCTTAATAGAAAGAATAAGTACAGGATTCAAACTCACCAAAAAAACACAGTCCAAAATGGGGGTGAAGTCTTTCTCTTGGCCAATGAGAGCTTGGACTAAAGAATGAGTCATGTCTGATGTATTTAAAAATATATGGCCTGTTCCTGTAATGTAAAAGATTGCTGCAGCTCTCAGCTGTAATGCAGTGGAAATTCCATATTTATTTCTCAGGAAGCCTATCAGTTATGTTATCCCAGGGAGTTACTTAGGAACAGCAGCCACTCCAGTGTTTTACCAGGGGACTAGAACCAATCTTTCCTTTGTGATTTGAGGGGAGGCTTGCCTTGACAATCCATGAGGATGATGTCACCAGAAAACAGCCCATTAATCTCACCCGAAGCTTTAAATTCCAGAGGGGGCAATAAATCAATTGCAATGAGTTTACACTGAACAAATGTTAAGGGGCTTTATGTAAAACTTCACTTTTCAGGGAGGACTATCTTTTACTGTGTATTATTAGATAATTCTTCAAGAAGCTGTTGTTTTGGGGAGGTGGGGAAAGGAGAGAGGGAAGCAAGTTCAGTCTCATAATCCTAAGGTGGAAAAGGCAGAATTTATTTCTTTATGGCTGATGCTATGTTGGAGCCTCACAGAATTACCAAAATCAGCTGGAAGCATCTGAATGCTCAGTTGGGTAGGAGCCTATGAGCTCATTCTCAGTTTTTGCCCCCTCTAATGTACTAGAAATACAAAATTTTTCTGTTTTAAAGCAACTCTCCAGTGCTGAGTGTTAGCCTTTAGGGCAATGCTGTGGCTCTGAGAAAGGATACAGCAGAGGAGTGTGAAAAATGCAGCTTTACATGCATTTGTTAGATATAGATGCTGGAGGATATAATCTACATAAAAGATGTATGTGATTGAGTGCATACATCCCTGGCCTGTCTTCCCCCCGACCTTCACCTCCTTCACCCAGCTCCCCCAAATCATGACATGCATCACACTGCAGAGACATAAGTCAGCAAAGAGGAAGTGGGGGTGGAGGGGTAGGCTGAAAACCCGGGGTTGTGAAAAGAAAGCCCTGAGGTATGATTTTTAGCTAGGTTTTCCTACATCTTTCGGTACCTGCCAACTCCTGCCTGCTGTAGGATGAGGAGCTCTAGGATTACTAATGCCTGCACCAGGCCTGCAGCTCCACAAAGCTTCTGCTCAAAAGCCCCATCAGCCCTTAGAGGCATTGGGAAAGAAACTGGAGGCCCTGGAAGGGGGTGGGAGAAGGGAGAAAAAAAAGTGCATTTCTGTCCTCCTTGTGACATTTTTGGGGGTTGTTGGAACTAGATGATCTTTAAGGTACCTCCCAACCTAAACCATTCTATGATTTTTAATGCAACACCTACAAGCATGAGTGATGTGGAAGCAGGAGTTAAATGACAGGATTTAAAAGGATGAGGGTGAGAGAAGAGTGGCACAGGCTGCCCAGAGAGGGTGTGGGGTCTCCTTCTCTGGAGACATCCAAACCCCACCTGGTTGCCTTCTGGTGTGACCTGATCTGGATGTTCCTGCTCCAGAATGGGACTAGATGATCTCTCCAGGTCCCTTCCTGTTCCTGACGTTCTGTGACTGAAGTCTCATGCTTTCAATGCTCTTTAATAATTTAGGCATTTTTTGCTTTTAATTATCTTCAGGAGCTATAGCCACCTTTGAGTATTTCAGTTCTTTTTTTCTCATGCAGTCCCTTCTCAGAATGAGGACCTGGGGTGTGCTGGGAGGGGGAAGAGAAGAATTCAGTCAAGTTGAGCAAAGTGTGTTGTGGGGGTTTTTTTTCCTGGAGCTGTGGGGAAACAGAGCTGCTAGTAACCAAATGAACCAACCAGTAAGCTCTACTGGTGGGATGCCACTAGACTGGGGTAGGAGGGGGAAGTGCTGGGGCAGTAACTTTCCCCCATTTCAGCTGTAACCACCCAGCATGGCCCTAGTGAAAGGGGAAGGAAAGTCTCCTGTCTGAGTGGCGTCTGGGATATATGAAGAGACTCTGTGACCTTTCCATGCCTGACTTTTCCTGCCCAGAAAGTGCAGACACCAGTGTTTCCTCACCTCTTTGGGCCGTGAGGAGAATAAATCAACGCAATCTGAGAGATGCCCGGGCATCTCCACCCCTCAGGCAAGTGCTGTTGAGGAAATAAGTTGAGAAGGGGGATGAAGAGGGAAGAGTTTTCCCTCTGTTTTTTCCCTCTTTTTCCTCTTGGTAACCTTGGAGAAGCTCTAGAGAAAATCAATAGAAGGACCAGGCTCCCATTCGAGACTCCTGGTAAGAGTGGCCACCTTGGCATGACTGAGCAGAGCTGCTGCAAAGCCTCAGCTTCTCACATGAAGGCGTAGTGGTAGGTCCTCTGGATGCCAGGTCTTTGGCATCGAGTAACTGTCTGTCTCAGTCCAAGAAGAAAAATCCATGGAAGTCTGGCATAGTGGAAACTTACTGAGAATAAACAAAAATGTCAAAAGGAACAGAAACCTCTTCTGATGTGCCACCAGGAAACCTCAAGGTCTGCAGGAAGCTGTGATTCAGGGGGTGGTATTCTTCCCTTTAAGTCTGTCCTGAAGCCATGCTTGGGTACAACCACATCTGAAATACAGCTTCTCTGGCAGCAGGGTGCCTACTGGCCATGGTCTGGAGATCATTCTTCTTGATGGATTTTTCTTGGAAAAGTCCCATCCAGGAAGAGTTTGGGCTTGACCAATGGAGCCTGTGAAAGTTGGCAGGGTCACAGTGAGGGCTTTGTAGCTTTGCTTGAGCAAGCAGAAGGATTGAGAGGGATTCAACCAGCTCCTCGGTTAGTAAAAAATCAGTGTAACTCTGATTTTTATTGCAGCTGTAAACAACCAAGCTGACACTCTTAATTGCACATGTCTGCTGATTGAATGGGAAGAGAGAAGATGACTTGCTGCTGTAGTTCCAGGAAGATCACTGCTACTTCTGGCAGCAGAGTAAAAGGCAATGTCAGCTGCAGTCCTCACAGGTACAGATGTGAAATAAGTGCAGAGGTTTGCTCTGCAGCTCCTCTGTAGCAGTACCTGTTCAGAAGGAGTCTTTCTCTCCATAGATCAGTCTGTGCAGTGCCTTGTTGGCAGCAGAAGACCCTTCACCTAGTGAACTTTAATGGTCGGGAAGAACAAAAAATGGCTGAGACCTTCCATGCATTAAGGCTTTAATGTCTCCTTGCAAGCAAAGACAGCTGATGTGGGAACCTAAGAGTGATAAGGCTTAAGGGAACAACACATTTAATAACAACCATGTTCCATGTCTTGGTGCTAGGATGGTAAAACAGCAAAGGGCTGAGAGGTTCTTTTCCATAAAAGTTAATGGGGCTTTCCACTGATGAGTGGTGTAGAATGCAGTGTGCTAATGATGCAGGTATAGCCCAATGGATGTCATTAGGTTGGAAGATAAATCTTCTTTAAGGGTTTTTCTGGATCAGGTTGAGACTGTAGGACACATAAGAAACTCCTGGAGCTGTAGCAGCATTTAAACCTGTCTCATTCCACATTAAGTGGAGACTTATTAGGCTTCAAAAACTGTTATGCAGTTGTCAGGTTTCCTAGCTGCAGTTCTAACAGTCCCATTGAACATGCAGTTTGTGCTGGGCCATTCTATGAAGATGTTACAGAACTGATCTTCTGTTGAGTGCCAGGTGGGACTGAGAAGATGTCCTCCTGCTCTGAAATGCAGGGAAACAACTTCACTGATTTTAATTTCCAAACCTTTAGCGGCAGATGTAGTGATGGTCAGAGTGGGTTCTACTAGAATGCTGAAATAACCCAAGTGGTGAGATATGTCTGCTGACAGCTCTTGACAAGAACCATTTATCTGATTCCCCAGCTCCACCCGTGAGTATGATGAGCTCAGAAATAAGGTCTGAGGCCAAACCATTCTTGGTACTGGGTTTGCAAAAAGCAAACAAACAAAAAAAAAACCCAAGTGGTGAGATATGTCCATCTGTGTTTTTCACCCATTTCCAATTGCAGTATGTTCTCTCAGTATAATACAATAAATTCCTCCTGTTTGTATCACTTAGAATCATAGAATGGTTCCAACTCCACTGCCATGGGCAGGGACACCTCACACTACACCAGGTTGTTCAATGCCTCATCCAGCCTGGCTTTAAACACCTCCAGAGAGGGGGAATCCACAACCTCTCTGGGTAGCCTGTCCCAGTAATTCAGTTGAGGAGAGAGCATAAAAGACTTGAAGAGCTTACTGATGGTGATTTTTGCTAATAACTATCTGCAGCTATATCATAACTTCATTAGATTTAGTCAAAATACCAGAAAGCAAAAAAAAAAAAAAATCAGTATAATACCTGCACAAATGCTTTCTGAATATACATTTTGCATTTCTGAGCATTGACTGAAAGTTAAGAGCAAGCTTGAACACAAGCATCCTTTACAGTTTATACTGTTTATGCCACTCAAAAGTAAAACATGTTCTGAAATTAATTTCCCACAAGGTCTATTTTGTTGCTGATGATCTCTGCAGCAGGGACCTTTTCTTTCTGTTGTCCACCCTTGAAATAAAATGAAGCCTCTGGGCAGGATCTTGCTTTTCTGGCCTCAGACATCCCCATCCCTGTGACTTGTCTGAGCAGAACAGCCAATTCATTCCTCCATTAATAATTTGCAGAAATGTGTGCAGTTTGTTTGGGTTCTGTGGAGTATTTTTGTGTGTGTTTGGTTTTTTTTTTCTTCTAAAAACATCCCTTTTCCCTTAGTAATTATGCTATAAGCACTAAACTGGGAAAGCAATGCCAATGAAAACCCTTCTAAAATATCATTTTTCATGGTCGTCCTGCCGGCAGGACTTAAACTTAATGACTCATATGAGTCTCTCTTACCCCTTCCCAGTGGGAGCTAATAAATCCTAATGGAGTAGCTGTCACTTTGGAGTGTCAGGAAAGATGGAGCAAATGAGCTCCAGTAGGACTCAGGAAAGATGGAGGCTGTGAAAGTCAGAAGAGCAAAGGACACATGGTGGTCCTTCAGCTTTTCTGCCAATCTGTAGCTGGAGAAACTTTATCAGTCTCTGCTTTACCATGTGTTGGTGCCACTTGGCACTAAAATACCGTTTGGCTTTGCATTGGTGAAATGAGTGGTGTTTGTTTCCAAAGGATGTGCCGGTTCTCCAGCTCTGCAAGACCTAAGGACACCAAAAAGGCTGTGGTTTCTCACCCCCTTCCAGAAATACATCATAGTTCTGGAGGGGTTTTGGTCTTTTGTGACAATAGCCTTGTTTTATTATGTCTGTCTCATGGCTGTGGGGAGTGTGGAATGGATGTGCTGTGGGTTTTAACAGGACTAAACACCTCTACTGGGCTTCTCTGGGATTTGTGGGGAGTGATCTCAGTGTCCCAGCTGGTCTCTGCTCCAGTGGAGATAAGTGAGATCCACATGCCATTTTTAAAGCAACATCAAGGGAATGATTTACTGAGAACAGCTTTTTCTCACAAACGATGACATTTGCACAAAATATTGTTTGGAAGCTCAAATGGGGTCCACCAGAGGGATTTGTTGTGCAAGGAGATGTTGTCAGCGTTGTTGCAAGGACCAGTGGATGATCCCAGCCAGACACAGAAGCCTAAATAACAGTGGGAGGATGACTAATGTATCTGTAATCAGCAGGAACCACAGCACGCTGTCAGAGCTCAGGCAGCTGCCTTGAAGTTCATCTTGTTCCCCACGACCTGACCCCTCTCCATGCAAGGCTGGGCTTGAAGCAGGGGCTGCCCAAATGTCAGGAGGTAGAGGAGGATCCCCTGGGAAGTAAAGGTCCTCACAAAGACCAAGGTATCAGCTCAGGATGGCCAAAAGAGCCCATGAGGCTTGTGCAAGCTGGGTAGGGTCAAGGTAGCCTTGCCCTCCTGGCTCTCCAGCCCTCCTCATCAGCTGACTTTTATTTTTTAATTTAAGGAAACTTAATATGTAAAAACCTCATTAATTTGCTACATAAGCTGAGAGCAGCTTTAATAATGGATGTGAAATGGGAGCTGCTTTTATTGTAGACATTACAGGGAAGCTTGTCCTGATGGAAGTTACTTTCGGGAGATACTTTCAGGTCTTGAGGTGGTCAGCTTCACTATTCAGGTTTATCTTCCCTCCTACCAAGAACATGTCCGGTCTCTCCCTGCCATTCATCCAATCTCATTTCCAAAAGAACAGGCTCTTTCTCCCTTCCTTCCCCAGATAAGTGGTCAAAGAGAAGCTGAGTAAGTTATTCTTTCTTTAACATGAGACATCTGGTCTCTGGGATCTAAAGTAAAAGAAAGCATGAAAAAAAAATTGGGTGGAAAAACATCCCAGCTTTTATTATCATGTCCCACAGAAATGCCTCCCACCGAGCTGCGTGAGAAAAGTGAGAGTAAAGCTGATAAACAGCCCAGAAATTCATTCCCTTCCCTTTCCTTTTGCTTCACATCATGCTTTGAACCTCCCCAAAGCATCATTTGCTCAGCTGAGGAGGAACAGTGGTTTTCATCCAGTACTAAAGGGCCCTTCTGAAAGATTTGAGGGTTAAATCAAATGTGAAGTATTGCAGCATCAGGTCAGAACATCGTGTCCTAGACCAGACAACCTTAAGATGAGGATTAGAACAGATCTGCAGGGTTTAGACTGATAACTGGTAGGCAGGAAAGGAACAATATGGGAATGCTTTCTAATTTCAAGAGGTAGAAGAATGGATATTCAGCAAGAGCAAAAGTAGGACAATTTCTGGTGTGGAGATCCTCTGCTTGTACTCCATGGACCAGAATAGGTCCTTGAGAACTAGAATGCTGTAGGATCTTGCTGGAGCCTCTGGGCAATCTGAGCAGCTGGAGCACTGGCAGCACAAAGGGCAAGACATGGTTGTGTGTCATAGTGAGTGATGAGTTGGAGGAATCAGGAGCCATGGGAAGGGTTGGGTTTGTTTCATGAAGCAGTGGTTATTGGAGACCTTCAGCTCTTTCTAGAGCTTGGTGGCTGAGGCAGGCTGTTGGGTAGAGGAGGGATGACCCCTTTGAGTGTTTGGGTGGAGTCCTGTGGATTTGGGACTTGTGCTTAATGATGCTTTCCACTTGCATAGTGGTTCCAGATACCTCTTGAAGATTGCTGGCTCTCTGGTGGGCCCTGTAGAATGATCTCCAAGACCTTTTCCATGGCTCCTGATTCCTCCAACAACTCATCTCTCACCCTGAGACACAACCGTGTTTTGCCCTTTGTGCTGCCAGTGCTCCAGCTGCTTAGACTGCCCCGTGGCTCCAGCAAGATCATACAGCATTCTGGTCCTCAAAGACCTACTTTGGTCCATGGAGTCAAGCAGAGGATTTCCACACTAGAAATTGTCCTGCTTTTGCTCTTGTTGAATATCCATCCTTCCTTCACTTGTGTGTCTGTTAAAAAATGAGCAGTGTTGAGGGCAGGGAGAGGCTCCTTCCTCAGGAATGTTTGGGATCCACTCAGCTGTAGTGCTGGCAAGCAGTAGACACCCATGAGAATGTGTTTGCCCTCACTTAAGGACTTGGGACTGAGAAGAATGATGTGGAATGTTGTAGAAGCCTAATGCTTCACTTGTTTCTGAGGTAGACTATCACTCTGAATTTCAGATCCTCTCAGATAGTCAAGATATCTGACAAAATGTTGATATTAGTGCATCAAAAGTAAGTTGTGGCCATCCTCACTATGCTTTTTTTTGGTGGTTGTTCTCCAGTGACCATAACAGTTCTTGATAATGAATAACAGAAATAAGATTAACTTTGCTTTGAATCAAATACTGAAACCAAAAGACCTGCCTGGAGGGATGCCACACTTTTCATCCTGCAACCAGGAGAGGGCAGAGGGAGCTATGAAAGCCTCGCTGGCCATTTTAACTGTGGCCATCACCAGCTGCAAGCTGGTGGCACTTCTCTGGTGATTGATGCAGACCCATGGTCATCTTCAGATGCGACAGGGTTCTGTGAACCTCTTGGACAGAGGAGGTCAGGAGGTATCTCTTCCACACTGAGGTGGTTTTCTTTGTGATTCAGAAATGAGAATGGACTGGTTTGCTGTAGCTTGAAATCCTGAAGGACTTTCCATTGATTTCAGCCCCTGAAGAAAGAGGCAGGAGACAATCTGCTCAAGGAAGTCCTGCAGTGTGGTGATTGCTTCCTTCTCCCTGACACTTCACTGGAAGCATAATCCTTGCACCCCCTGAAACAGCATCTTCTATGTGGGAATAGTTCCTCTTGTAGCCAAACTGCACTACTTCATAGGAAAACAGAGAAGACTGGAGGAAACAATAGGTGTTTGGGGAAAAATTTGATTCTATTTTTTTGTTTTCTTCCACACTTCCAGTAGAGACAAGAGTCTGGCCCAGAGCCAGCCAGTTTTTTGCCTCCTTTTTTAACCATCCCTCTTCCTATGAATTGTCCAGAGATGGGAATCTCATCATAAGCCTCTTACTCTGATCCCAGATACTTTTTGCAGTTGCTCCTGGATTTGCTGTAATGGAAAGATTTGGACACGACCAACGCAGTGCTCTTCATTCAAGAACATGTAATATTTCCACCTAGTAACTGATGTCTTTCCATTTTAATGGCAAAGACAGTAAGAAAGGGGGATCATGGCAACAAGGAAATGCCCAAAGCAAAATGTTTCTGGTAAGTGTGACTCACAGGAGTCAAAACACTTCTTAACCCACTGGCCAGCTGAGCAAGAAGAAGAGAAGATAAACAGGACAGGACAACAGAACAGCATCTCCACAAAGTTTCCAGTCCTCCTGCCCAGTCTCTGAACACTTCTTTCCAAATGTCTTTCCCTCTTTTACAGCTCACTGGCCAGGACAGTGGGTGCTTCCAGTACTCTCTGGCACATAATTTTCCAGAAAACGTAGACTTTATGAGGTTCTTCTGGATTTAAAGTAAAATTCAAACAAAAACTGAGAGTGGTAACAGTGTAGCTCAAGCACAACTCTGGTAATGGCATCTTGGTTGCCTAGGAGTCTTCAGAAGCATCTGTAGCTTCATTTTTTCCACATATTTACATGCATATATTTATTCTCACCTGGAACCTTTAAGAGACAGGCAAGGCCTGATTTTAAACCATCAGATGATGTAGCTAGGTTCTTCTTTACAGGAGTGGTTGCTTTTTGGAGTTCTGGAGGAACATGGAGAAAAGTCCTTTACGAACCAGCTCTCAAGATATTCAGAAAAACTTTTTAGCCCCACAGTAGTTAAAGGTCAGCTTCAGCTTCAAGTATCTATTGTGACTTTTCCAAGTGATAGATTTAGGTAACTCTGGATGCAGTTGTTATCCATAATTTCATTAGGATCCTGCTCAAATGTCAAACCTGTGTTCTCCAGTGGCAGGGTCCTGGAGCCAAGGGCTGGCTGGTGGCTTGAAATGGGGTTCTTGACCATCTTTTCTACTTGCAAGCAGAAAAATCTCATGTGGGATTTTCTCAGTGCAGAGATGTCTCCAAAAGAAGATGTGGCTTAGACTTCTACCTGTAGTGCTCTCAGAGTTCTTTGTGAAAAGCTTTCTCTGAGGCCAGAGGGAACATGTTCACAGTACAGTGCACCAAGTTTCCATCTTTTTTCCTCCCCAGTAACAAAGAATGGTATTTTCTGCGTAAACAATCCAGCCAAATGTTTTTTTTCCATCAGAACAAATGATTCCCTGCCCATGGCAGGAGGGTTGGAACTAGATGATCTTTAAGGTCCCTTAAACCCAAATTGTTCTATGATTTTCTACTTGGTCTCCAGTATTGGCAGTATAAGAACAGCTTTCTTCTTTGTATTTTTGGTCTCCATGTCTCTAAGATGCCATAAGCTCTCCCAGTCTTTCTGGGGAACAAAGATTTTGAACTGTTTCCTGACTCTGGATAATTTTCCACTGCACTTTTTGCCTGAGTTTGAACCCTGATTTCAGCCTCTCCGTGCAGAGAAGCCTCTGTGGGGGTGGGTTAAGCCCAAGTGACTTCAGCAGGGGGTAGAGATAAGAAAAGGATGTTGCATCTCACTCCAGTTCAAATCACCCACCCACGAGTACTGGTAGTTTTCCATTTCCTTCCCAAGATGCTCCTAAGAGGGCAAACACATTCCCCATAGCTGCCTCACACATGGGGATTTTCACCTATAGCAGCTCCATAAGGGTAGAAATATTTATATCTATTGTCCTTTGCAGACTTTTTACTCCAAGTCCAAATCAAATACAAGGATTTAGAGAAGGAACATCAAAACAAGTGTCCCATCTCTGGAGGTATTTAAGGCCAGGCTGAATGAGGCATTGAGCAACCTGGTGTAGTGGGAGGTGTCCCTGCCCATGGCAAGGGTTTGGAACTAGAAGATCTTTAAGATCCCTTCCAACCCAAACCATTCTATGATTCTGTAAGTGTTTTCCTATTTTCTGTGTTTTCCTTATTTTCTAAAAACGTAAATAAGAATTTACAAAATTATGTTTCAAATATAATTTCCTTTTGGAGAAGTGTTTCCCAGCATCCCATGTAGTGCAACAAATTTTAAGGGTTTCAATATATTTGATGAACCACAAAGGTTAAAATACTTAGTGCTCGTTGCTCATTGCCTTGTAGCACTGCAGAAGGTTTAAAATCGTGGCAAAATGGTAAAATATACTAAATTCATCCAGCATGCCACAGCCCTGAAAGCATTGAGGCCATCCTTTGCTGCTGCCTGTGATGCTGTGGGTTGGATCCAGCAGGAGGAGGTTGTTTACAGCTTCAGCCATTTATATTTCTCTTATGCAAGAGTGAGACATCATCTCCTCTCATTGGTCATCTCAGTTGTTGCTTTCTCATTGCTCAAGCCCCAGCCCTGTCTGCTCCAGCAATGCAAGTTGCTCAGATGAGGCAATATCAGGAACAAGGCAATCAAATTACAGCCCATGTAATTTCTCTTCCCCATGAGGGTGGTCAGACACTGGCCCAGGTTGCCCAGAGAGGTGCTGGAGCTCCTATGCAGACAACCAAGGCCAGGCTTGCTGAAGCTCTCTGAGCAACCTCATTTAGTGCAGGATGTCACTGCAAGGTGTGGCACTAGACGGCCTTTAAGGTCTTTTCCAACCCAACACATCCCATGATTCCACAAAAACAATGGACAATAGGGTTGCAAATGTGACCTGTACACACAATGTGACTGTGTGGCCCCATGCAGTTCTGCTTGATATCAACCATAACCATCTGACTTGGAGAACAGTCAGACCAAACTCTTTCCATCCATCTTGCTGGTAGTCTGGCCATGAAATTGGGATGTGCTGGGTAGTGTAAAGACCTGATAACAGGGCTTGCTTCTTCTAAGCTTCACCCTTATCACATGCAATAGAGAAGGAAGTTGAGCCTGGCTGCCCTCGGAGTCTGATAAGCTATGGAGCAGGACCATAAATTGGCTCTTCCCAAAATCTTTGTGTGTTTCTAGCAGTAGGATAATTTTTTCCATGTTGAACCTCCAATACTCTTACTGTTAGACCAGATATGCACTCAGTGCTTTTTCCTTACTCTACAGTCTCCTCTTTGATCCAGAAAGGAGTAATAAGGGCTAATTATTGGTGTAAAACCGCAATTTGCTGCCCTGAAAAAAAAGGCAGTCTCTCTTGCAAAAAGAAAAGGAGACAGCAGGCCTCCCAGTTGCATCTGAATTATGAAGTGTTAGAACTCTTTCCCAAAGCAAGCCTTCAAAGCCTTTAGTTGATCAGATAAACATTTCCCAAACATTTCTGCTGGGGCTGCAAAATCCCTTCTCTCTGGCCTCCCTCAGCCGAGGGGGAAGAATAAGGGCAGCAGATGATGCTGAAGGGACACGTCTGCTGCATTTCCTGGTAGGAACAGACAAAACACACAGAAGGATTCCCCCCCTTTTCTTTTCCACACAATTAATGCTGATCTGACACAAAATTTTTTCCTTCCTTCCCCTTAAATCTGGGGTGGCCTCTTGAAATCCAGCTGAAAATCTGAGCAGTCTGTAAAAGTTAGATCTTTACAGTTCTACATCATTTACCAGTGACTGTGCGCTCACAGGGGAATCCAAGCTTCCTCCAAGAGGAAATTTAGGCTAAAAAAAAAAAGAAATAGCAGCAAAAGAAAGACTATTATATTTAGGGAAAAATGAGGTAAATAAAAATATTATTCTCTTGTAAAATCAGTACCACCACATCAAGTAATGGTCCGAGAAAAAATGCCTGTTGTAACATCATACAGCTACGTATGCAGTAATGATCTTATCCAGAAGTTCCTTCATAAGCTGGCAGGTCACCATGAGAGGGCATCATGGCATCAGCACAAGGACAGAAACACTAAAGAAAGGCTGGAGTAGGACTTGTTAATAGGATATATGATGGCAGGACTAGGAATAATGGATACAAATAGGCATGGGGGAGATTTAGGCTGGAGACAAGAAAGAAGTTCTTTCCTGTGAGGGTAGTGAGACCCTGGAAGAAGTTGCCCAGAGAGGTTGTGGATGCCCCCTCAATCCCTGGAGACATCCAAGGCCAGGCTGGATGAGGCACTGAGCAACCTGGTGTAGTGGGAGATGTCCCTGCCCATGGCAGGGGGGTTGGAACTAGATTATCTTGAAGGTCCCTTCCAACCCAAACCTTTCTATTATTTCTATGATGAAAGATGCTGGTGGCTCTGAGGGCATGAATTGATTTATTCTCTGCAGAAAACCTTTGAGAGGAGTTGGGTTCAGACTTGCCAGGATAAGAGCTGCTGCAAAGAGCCCTCTTGTTTATCAGCCAGTTGGCTCCTGGGGGATCCATCCTTATCCCCATCACGTCTGCCAGGGGGCCTGGGAACCATCAGCAGATTGTGTCTGCAGCAGATCTCCTTGTAAACACTCTGAGCTGGCTCCCAAACACAGGGGTAAAAGCCAGGCCTTAGTCTGCAATTCAGAAATCCCTCTGTTTTTACCTTCTCTCCATAGGTTTGTCACTGTTGCACCACTGTGGCTCCCAGCATGGTTGGGGTCTGCTCAAAAAAGAGCAGATCCTGGTATGAAGCTGCTTCTGCAGAGGCTGAAGCTGAACTTCAAGCCCAGGCTGCTGCTTTCTGAGCTAAAACCCAAAGCTTCTTTGCTTTAGTTTGGTCCAAAGAGGAGCTGCTGCCTGTCCTCCTCAGAGAGAGAATCACAGAATATCAGGGATTGGAATGGACCTCAAGAGATCATCTTGTCCAATCCCCCTGCCAGAACAGGGACACCCAGACCAGGTCACACAGGAACACATCCAGATGGGAATGTCTCTAGAGAAGGAGACTGCACAACCTCTCTGGAGGGTTATTACACAGCGTGCACCTCAGGCTCAGAGCTTTGGATCCTGCTTGACATTTGGCCAGCAGGAATTATTTGGAAGACCTCAGGAGGTTTTGGGTTGGGTCCTCAGGAAGTCTTCCAAAGAGCTCAGCATCTCAGAAGCTGTTTGGAAGAACTAGAAAGACAAGAACTTGTATCAGAGATCTGATACCCTGCAGATCAGTGCAACACAGAGTCTCTGAGTGATGGAAGCTGTTTGCATTTGGGGTAAGACCTTAGTACCTATCAGCATCTTGAAGCACTGATTTTTCTCTTGGGACTTTTGGTAATGCCCCGGGATCACCACCTATAAACAAAGCCATATCTGGGAGAGACATTTAACTCTAGATTAGGGTCCTGTGTCTGCAAATATTTGCATAATGTTTATCCCTGAGCACATGTTTGGGCCCATCAGTTTCAAGTTGCTTGAGTTGCAGCTGAGAGGGGTGGGTTTGATTGGAGCCCTGATTTCAAACAAAAGGGAGAAGAGTGCTCAAACCTATGTGTTTCTCTCAGCCATCATGGCAGGAGAGATCTTCCAGCCTGCATCCAGAGTGTCAGTAGAAGGTCAATGAAGGATTGAGGTTCTTCCAGCCTCCCCACCTGGGGAGAATGCAACTGGGCCATTCTGATCTACAAAGATCTGGTTCCGGTTGTGGTGGAACAAAAATTTGCAGGACCCAGAGCCAGAGAGCAGAGATAACAATTTGCAGGCTTGAGTCCCACAAATGGCCACTGCTGCAATGTGATGGGAAAAGTAAACAGAGCTCCTTGGCGGGGGGGAGTGGGAGGGAGGGAGGAGAAACCAGAAATAGTTTATACAAGAAAGGATGTAAGAACATGACCTGATGTTGACTTCTCCATCCTCAAGCTGAGATGGTGTATTGGGAAAGTGAGGTCAGGCAGTGCTGGGTGTGCCAGGGTGGGCAGCACCAGAAGCCTTGAGAAGGAAATTGGCACATCACCATGGTTTCTTCCTTCTTTTGCCAAGCAAGAGCCTTGTTGGGGGTGGTGGTGGGGGCAACAGGTTGTTGCAATGCAGGGAAGAGGAAACATGCTCTTTCCTTCCCACCAGCACTGATCAGCCTGGGCAGTGGTGGGGATGTGGTGGGGATGTGAGATGCCCAGGCAGGGCAGCTGAGGTCAACAGGATTTCAGAATGAGAGCTGGCTTGTGTTGAAACACCCTGTGGTGTTGCTGTGAGAATACAAAATAAAGCCATAGTTGGAGAACTTGTTGGGCTGTTGCTAGGCAAATGTTTCAAAAACAATCATATTTTGCAAACTGATTTCTTCTTGTCTTTTTTTCTTCTTTTATTTTTTTTTCTTTTGAGGCACTTCATCATTTGTCCAGGCCAGACTGGATCTATCATCATATCTGTTCTTTGCTGAGTGCTTATCAACTTCTCAAATCACCCATGAGTTGATTTTCAACACATCCATCCAAGTATTTGGTGTGTTGGCATTTCAATTCATGGTCACAGCAGCTCCTAAAGTCAAGAAATTGTTTGTCCTCCATGAAAATAGGCTCAAGGAGATCAGTGTTCACACTTGTGTGGCTGCTGTGAATTTTCCTCTTTGTGAGGATTGGGAACCTTTATTTCTTAAGCACGTGCAAAGAAAATGGAAAATGCAGTCGGTTCCTCATGGTAAAAGGATAAATAAAACATCAAGTGTTTTAAATTAAACACACTGGATCAAAGCTATTTACTTCCTAAGTGAATGCAAGCTGCTTGTCTATATGAAACAGTCCTATTTTTTACTCAGGGGTGGTGGGAAAAAAAACCTGGATTCATCTTTTGCCATGTGCTTCTGGGACATCCCACTGCCCACACCTGTTTGGGTTTTCCCTGTGGGCTTTAAGGTTTGCAGTCACTATGTTTAACTTAAGGCATGTACCTGGTACATCTCTCGGTTGCCCTGGTCTCATTCTCCAGGGTTATGGCCACGAGAAGGACTCTGGAGTAGCAAGCCTCATGTGCTGACACACAGATGGTGCTGCCCTAGCTTGTCACCAGCCCTGTCTGCTTTATCTATCCCAGAAGCACCTGAGATTGGTTTCCTATGAGTGAGAAGTGAGAACCTCCCTAGCACAATCACCATAGTGGAGATGATCTGCCTTTCTCAAGCCCTGCTCCAGGCTGGCTGGCCCAGAAAGGTGTTGTTTTGGTTTCCCAAGTGGGTCCAATCCCAATCAGGAGGCTGGGCCACCCATACCATGCTCACTCTGGGGTAAGCAGCTGAAGGTAGGAGGTCTGTCTCATCCCAGGTCCTAATCATAGAATGGTTTGGGTTGGAAGGGACCTTAAAGATCATCTAGTTCCAACCCCCCTGCCATGGGCAGGGACACCTCCCACCAGAACAGGTTGCTCAATACCTCATCCAGCCTGGCCTTAAACACCTCCAGAGATGGGGGCATCCACAACCTCTCTGGGCAACCTCTGCCAGTGTCTCACCACCTTCACAGGAAAGAACTTCTTTCTTATCTCCAGCCTAAATCTCCCCTCTTCCAATTTGCTAAACAGCAATGACAAGGTTCACGGGCAGCCAGCTTTCAAGGCAGAGGATGTACATCATGAATTTAACTATGGATTATATAGAATCATAAAATAGAATGGTTTGGGTTGGAAAGGACCTTAAAGATCATCTAGTTCCAACCCCCCTGCCATGGGCAGGGACACCTCCCACCAGAACAGGTTGCTCAATCCCTCATCCAGCCTGGCCTTAAACACCTCCAGAGATGGGGGCATCCACAACCTCTCTGGGCAACCTCTTCCACTGTCTTCCAGTATAGAGCTTCTTTCTTCTCTTGAGCCTAAATCTCCCCTCTTCCAATTTGCTAATAAGCAATGACAAGGTCCACAGTTTTCAAGGCAGAAGATGTACATCCATTCCTGGGCTTCCTGGTGTCAGCCACAAAATTCAGCATCCAACCTCTTAGCATTGACTACTGCTGTTGGCTTTGGTTGATTAGTATCAGCAGAGGATTTCAGCTCAGATTTATATCTGTCATTCATTATTTCTCCTTGGTGTCTAATATCTTCTCTCCCATTATTCCAAGATGAATCAGCTCATCCCCAAGAAAATCATAGGACATACTTGAAAGCACACAACGTTGCTCTGGTTGCAGAGCCCAGATTGTTTTCTCATCCTGTGCCCTTGCTCTTAGCATAACACTTTGAGTTTCATAGAATCATAGAATGGTTTGCGTTGGAAGGGACCTTTAGACATCCTCTAGTTCCACCCTCCCTGCTACGGGCAGGGATACCTCCCACCAGAAACTCCTACCAGAGTATTATCTCCTCAAAAGCAACAGAGGAATTCACACACACACAAAGTGGTCTTGAATGAATTAGTCTTTGTATCTGAGCTGGAAAATTATAATTTGAACCATTCAGCTGAAGCAGGGAAATAATAAGTGCAAAAGTGCCTGAGAGGAACCCGCCTTGGAGGCTTCCAATGGAAAAAGAAAGTTTGGATAGACAAAAAAAAAAACAACCAAAAAACCAACCTGGCACGGGGGAGATGTCATGAGATCAGCCCAGAGAATATGCTGAGGAAGACAGAAAGCCACCACATCTCAGTAGTTTGGGTAGCAGTTTGCATTGTAGAGTTCCTGGCTCATCAGATGTATCAAATGAAGCAAGTGTCACATGGCTCCTAATGAGCATCCTCTCTCTTAAGGAGCTGCATTTAAACAAACAGAGGAAGGAGGGGGAATGGTGGGGAGGTAATGAGGTGGGGAGTGGAATGGATGGTGAGTTCAGCACTTTGCTGGCTGCTTCTCAAGGCATTAGTCCTGTGAGAAATTCCCAAACATCATGCATGAAAGACAGGCTCCCTTACGATGATCTAAAAGGTCTCTTCCAATCAAGACAAGTCTATGTTGTCCAAATGGCCTCAACCACGTGGTTGCTGCTGCTGAGACAACCTAGATCCAAACCCTGTAGTTCAGAATTTGCCAAGTGATGTGGATCATAGAATCGTAGAGTTGGAAGGGCCCTTCCAAAGCCCTCTAGTCCAACCCCATGCAGTGACAGGGACATAGTCATAGTCATCTAGGTTGGAAGGGATCTTTCAGATCATCTAGTCCAACCATCAGCCCAACTCTGACAAGCCTCATACCTGTACGGGGACCCGAACCCCTGATCCTCAGATTAGGAGTGTGATGCTCTCCCAACTGAGCTATACATCCAGGTCATCCTGCACTAGATCAGGTTGCTCAGAGCCTTAGCAAGCCTGTGCTCGAGCATCTTCAGTTTTGATGGGGTCTCCACCAATTCTCCAGGCAACCTGTTCCAGTGTCTCACCACACTCATGGGAAAGAATTTCTTACTCATGTGTCATCTAACCCTGCTCTGCTCTAGTTTCAAACCACTGCCCATCATCCTGTAGCTCCATGCTCTGGCAAACAGCCACTCCCCAGCTTTCCTGGAGCCCCTTCAGGCACTGGGAGGCCACTGGGAGATCTCCTGGTGCCTTCTGTTCTCCACGCTCAGCAACCCAAATTCTCTCAGCCTGTCCTTGTAGCAGAGGGGCTCTAGACCCATTATCATCCTCATGGCCTTCTACAGACCCAGAACCAGACCTGTCTTTTTCTTCTTCCATGCAGACTTGCTTTTTGCATTAGACTTTTCTTCTTCAGCATCTTTCTCTAGTCCAATCGTGCCGTTAAGCTGTAGGAGAGAGCTCTGATACCCAGCATAAAAATCCCAAATGGCATTTTCATCAGTTCCTCCTCATTTCACGCTCTGGCTGTAACCAACAGCCATGAGTGAAGCTCATTGGAAATCACCCCAGGTAAGAAAAATAGAAACAAGTCAGGAGTAGATCTTGTATGCAGAGATACATCTCCCAAGACTTAGCTTTTCCCCGAACAGCAAATTCACAGATGGATTCTTAAGATGTAGTTAATGGGTAAGGAGGCCAGTGTCCTGCCTAGGGATGAGTTTTGCTTGCAGAAGCTGGTGGGTGTCTTCAGCACTTAGATGATGCTGTCTCTGCACTGCTACTCTTCTCATTCCACAGAAAGATTAGTTGACTTGTCTCACACCCTCAGTCTCTTCCTGCATTTATGAAAGTCTTAGATTTTACCCTTTTTTAAAAATGTTTCTCTGAACAAATACTAAGTGGGGGTTTGTCAGTGTTTTTGGAGTAGTGCTATTGCTATCACAGATCCCAATGGGTGATTTCATCTTCTCAAAAGAGAATCGTAGAATCATAGAATAGTTTGGGTTGGAAAGGTACTTAAAGATCATCAGATTCCAACCCCCCTGCCATAGGCAGGGGCACCTCCCACTAGACCTGTTCCAGTATTTCACTACCCTCACTGTAAAGAATTTCTTTCTTATATCTAGCCTGAATCTCCCCTCTTACAATTTACATCCATTATTTCTAGTCCTTCCATCACATATCCTATTAAAAAGTCCTACCCTTAAGAGTTCACTAGATTTATCTTAATGTGTCTCAAAATTATATACATTTATCTTTTAATCATTCCTATTATTCTTGCCTGATTTTTGTCCCTTTTTTTTCCATTTAGGGCTGGAATCACTAGTAATTTCCATATAGTCTCACTTTGCCAGAGTGAGATGCATGCAGCAGTTCCATACATGTTCATGACAGCTATCTTGTCTTACTGTTTTATAAATCAGTGTCTCAGGTGACCTTGATCCCCACTTCCAAAGTGTTTCTTCCAGGGAACGTCTGCATTTTGGATCATTCTCCCTCCCTGGTGTTTGCTCTTCTAAATCCTGTTTCACTGCTTCCTCCTCAGGTTTCGAAGCGCTGGGCACAACCGGATGTTGGCTGCATCTTTCAAAGTCAGCTCTGATGGGAATGTACTCACTCCTTTTTTACTCCCAGGGAATTAATGAGGTTGTTAAGTAAAACCAGACACCAACTTTAATCTTTTTACCGCATGTCTGCTTCCCAGCTACTATTTCTTCTGTGGGTCTTCCATCACTTTTCTATCTGTATGGAGGGTTTCACATCTTCCCCACACTAAATCATAGAATCATAGAATGGTTCAGGTTGGAAGGGATGTTAAAGATCAAGTTCCAGCCCCCCTGCCATGGGCAGGGACACCTCCCATAAGATCAGGCTGCTCAGTACCTTAAACACCTCCAGAGAGGGGGATCCACAACCACTCAGGGCAACCTCTTCCAGTGTTTCACTACCCTCACAGGGAAGGATTTGTTTCCTGTATCTAGCCTGAATCTCCCCTCTTCCAGTTTACATCCATTATTTCTAGTCCTTCCATCACATATCCTATTAAAAAGTCCTTCCTCAGCCTATCTGTAGACCCCTTCAGGTATTAAGAAGCTACTCTGAGGTCCTCCCCGAGCCTTCTCTTCTTCAAGCTGAACAACCCCTACTCCTTCAGCCTGTCTTCAAAAGGCTGTTGCTCAAGCCCTCCTCTGGACCTGCTCCAACAA
>VZTY01024654.1:89367-101263 GCA_013400935.1 Turnix velox
GCCACTCCCCACCCAGCCTGTATCTGTGCTTGGGATTCCTCTGACCCGGGTGCAGGACCTTGCACTTGACCTCGTTGAACTTCATGAGGTTGGCATGTGCCCATCTCTCAAGCCTGTCAAGGTCCCTCTGGATGGCATCCCTTCCTTTTGGTGTATCAACTGCACCACACAGCTTGGTGGCATGTCTCTTGACATGTCACCTGAAAAGTTTTATTCATTTCCCTGCCTCTTCACCTTCCTTTTCACTCAGGACTAGTTGTCCATGTCTAAACCATGCTGTGGTTTATGTGGTGAGATGGGCTCTCCTCCTGCATACGAGGTTGCAAATAGATGATCTTTAAAGTCCCTTCCAATCCAAACCATTCTATGACTCTATGAAATTAAACATAGAGCCTTAACCCCACTGCTGCTGCTCATAATCCTGTTTGTCTCCTGAGTGATAATTTGCCCTCAAGGGTGGAGATAGTGCAGGTTCCTCCTTTCAGCATAATCTCTCTCTTCCCAAGGACAGCAGGAGATATGGGCTGGCCTGTGGGGTTGCATCTTTGATGGCAAACTTCTAAGAAGATGTTAATTTTGCAGCTGTTACAGCACTTTTATACAAGAAGCAATATTGGACTAGGAATGTGGAGGTGACATCTCAGCTGGTGGAGTGGTATTCCACTGCCTCAATGAGAGGTTTCTGAGATCTGCTGATGAAAAAGGGCTGTAACATTTGTAGATCTTGGTCATACATGTGCACATCTGCATTATATCATCCAGTGACTGTTTTAATGCAAACAGACACTTCCTAATTCTCACAGAATTTTAAAATGCAGCATAATTGTATTTGAATGGCAGCTCTATGGGGTCGAGATCCCATCCCCATGAAAAGGAATGGAATTTTTTTCCCATGGCTTTTATGGAATCCAACTCTGGCAAGCTATGAGTGCAGATCTGTCACATTCCTTTCTCTTTCTTCATTAAGCCACTGGGATTTTTATTTCCTGGGAATCAGAATAATGAATTCTCATTTGAGTGAATACTTCTGTGAGCTACCTCAACGAGGCTGAGACATTTCCTGTGGCTGTTGTATCCCCTTCAACCTCCTTCAAAGGGAACATTGCAGCGCTTAACCAACAAAACTGGCTTTTCTTCCACACCAGCAAAGCAAAGCCACCAGCTTGCAATGAGAGGGACATCAGAGATATTACAGAAGGGCTGGGGCATTCACTTGTAAATTCAACAGGAACTTTTCCAGCTTCCCACTGGGAGAGATTTCTTGGGAGCAGAAAACTGGCTGGGGTCTGTGATCACTTCTGAAGAGATACTGGGATTTTTCACATTCCATAGTAAACAACAGGAAGCAGGATCTTAATGGAAATGCTGAGCGTGGCTGCCTTTTAGGGGGAAAGAGAGTCTATGCAGTGGTGGGGGAATATTTTAAATAGTTTTTCCCTTCCATTATTTTTTTTTAAATTTAAAATGAAAACCAATTTTAGGTAAACTTAATAATGGATTCAAGGAATACTGCTGGATTGAAGGAGAAGCTGTGAAGGATGTAAAGCCTGACTGGGAATTGCAATGTCCCATAAAGGGAGCAGGACATCAGTTAAATCTGCAAGTCAGACTTCTGATTCTCACTGATGCTGACTTTGAGAAAAAGCAGGGATAAAGGAAATTGAGCTGTTGGAGCTGGTCTAGAGGAGGGCCATGAAGATGATGAGAGGGCTGGCTGAGGACAGGCTGAAGGAGTTGGGGCTGCTCAGCCTGGAGAAGAGAAAGCTCAGGGGGAACCTCATAGTAGCTTCTCAATACCTGAAGGGGGCTACAGAAAGGCTGGGGCAGGACTTTTTAGTAGGGTGCAGGATGACACAACTAGGAGTAATGGATGGAAATTGGAAGAGGGGAGATTCAGGCTGGAGAGAAGAAAGAACTTCTTTCCTGTGAGGGTGGTGAGACACTGGAAGAGGTTGCCCAGAGAGGCTGTGGATGCCCCCTCAATCCCTGGAGCTGTTTAAGGCCAGGCTGGATGAGGCACTGAGCAACCTGGTGTAGTGGGAGATGCCCCTGCCCATGGCAGGGGGGTTGGAACTAGATGATCTTGAGGGTCCCTTCCAACCCAAACCATTCTATGATTCTATGAAAAGAGATTTCCATAATTTCACCAAAAATGCTAAATGCCTCATTTTCCCATTTTACAGGGGTGAAAAATCCTTTAGTAACTTCTTCACAGGGAGTTTACTTGCTGGGATCCTTAGTCCCTGAGGCCTCACTCGGCCTCCTGCTGCCACATTCGGCAGAAGAGGTTCTGTGGTTGCCTGAGGCTGAGCACTTGGTGGAGGTGGCTGTGTGGAAACCAAGAAGAGGAAGGAAGGATTCCCCCTCTTCCTGACCTCTGTGCTCTGGGATCCATAAAACGGCCAGCCTATTCAGCAGAATTTAATGTTTTTCCTAACTTTTCAGCTGAAATTCCTTTCAGTTGATGGTGCTTTTTCATCCAGACCACAGGGTACATGATCTAGAACCCAACCCAGCATTTTCACTTGAAGGTGATTTTGTGGTTCGTTCTTAGGTCTGAGCAAAGAACCTGGGCTTGAACTTGTACCTCCCCACCAGCTGGTGAGTAACAATTGTGAGTAAGCTCCTCAAATGTCTGTGCAAATCAACCTTTCCCCACACCCAGTCTGAAAACACATACAAAATGATCCCAAAGTCAAGGTTTGCTGTGGGGGCAGGTGGGAGGAATGGAGAGAGCCTTGGCAGCACAGCTTACCTCCAGCTGCAGGGAAGCTCTGCCTGGAAGCCAGCCTCTTTTATTTCCAAATTTAAAGGAGTATGGATGCAAATTGGAAGCGGGGAGATTTAGGCTGGAGAGAAGAAAAAAGTTTTTCACTGTGAGGGTGGTGAGACACTGGAACAGGTTGTCCAGAGAGGTTGTGGTTGCCCCTGCCCATGGCAGGGGGTTGGAACTAGATGATCTTTAAGGTTCCTTCCAACCCAAACCATTCTATGATACATACAGGTCACCCTGCACCTCTAGGAAGGGGTTTCTTTCTGAAGAGTTGCATTTTGTAACAAGTCCTTTATTTAGCAGTGATGGGGAAGGGACTTGTGTTTTAATAAATGAGTGATCAATGTGCAGCACCCAACATCTTGCTGTAGGTATATAATATATATATAAAAAATACAATTTCCCTGTCTCTAACATGCTCAAGGATGTCTCTTGATCATTTATAGACTCCATACATTACTTAGAAACCTGCCAGTGCTGTGAAGTGCCCTTGGTTGCTGCAGACACTGCTGGAAAGGTGAATATGGCAGGTCAAGAAAAAATCTTTCACCTCATGTCCTGGCTGCTTTAGGATCATGCTGTGGGGCCAAAGTGAGCAAAGGGCTCCTGTGCTCCTTCAGCCTCTCCCCAGAAAGAGTCCAGACAGACAGAAATTTCATGCTGGAAAATTCTTTAGCCTGGTCATCCCCACAGTCTGGTGCTTCTTGTCTGTGTTTGTAGTAATTTCTGGGCAGAGCTGCCATGAAGAGTATCTACATCATGTACAAGCTCCTCAGGAAAACTTATTTTGTTGTTCCCGAGGGCTGTGTGCTGAGCTCAGATACAGACAAACCCTCACAAGATAGCCTGCAACCAACTTGGAGGGACAGAACTGTAGCACAAGGAAAGTTTTTCCAGCTAAAAAAGTGCTTATAAAAATGCTGCTATGGTGGGAAGCAGCTCTAGATGCAGATGGGACCAAGTATCTCCCTCCATGCTCTTTTCCCTGTCAAGTGCTTTTTGCTGCTCTGGGGTGGGGAGAGGGAAGAAAAGCCAATGATGGGCCAGGTTTTTAACACCCAACAGCTCATCATCTTCCTGCAGTAATCCCAGTTTCAGCTGCTCTAGGTCCTTGAATCCCACCAAAGACAGATTCCTTTTTCAGTCCTCTTCCTGGAAAAAGTAATTTCATAGGATCATAGAATGGAAGAGGTTGGAAGGGACCTTATTATCATCTAGTTCCAACCCCCTTTCATGGGCAGGGACATCTTGGTTGCTCAATGTCTCTTCCAGCCTGGTCTTAAACACCTCCAGGGATTGAGGGGGCATCCACAACCTCTCTGGGCAACCTTTTCCAGCTGTTTCACATCTGTCTGCCTCAGTTTCCCCCAAGCACTGAATTTTTCAGGATGAATTAGCTTACACTGATCTCCCATCACTCTCTGAGGGATTCAGAGCATGAGACCTACTCATAAAAGAGGTCCAAGAAAGGTCCCATGTACAAAATTAGTTTCCTGATGAGTGGATTCTGATCATTCCCATTTCTGTTTGGGATTCTTAGCATCTCTAGCAGGTTTAGGGTCAGGACTTTCTGGTCTGCAACTGTGAGAAAAGAGGATCTGGGTAGATTCTTGCCTTCCCATAACTGAAAGCTTCTTTAAATCCCAAAAAGCTTTTCCAGCATTAGTAACATTAATGGCTTCTGACCTGAGGCATATTTAAAAGGACTTGGTTTTCATAAGATGGATAATAAGGTGAAAACTGTCTCCTATTATGATTTCTCAAGTCTAACCCTGTCAGTACCAGAGCTGCCACCCCAGCTCCTGTGCATTAAATTCTTAGAGACTTTAAAAACTCCAGGTTTAATTTAACTTCATGCTTGAAGCTGTAGTTTTAGTTCCTTGGTGGGTAAAAATAGACACAAATTCAGGCTGTAGTTGGACTGACTGACATAATGTGGGAATAAATAAGGCCCAAACATTTATTTCTTCCCTTCCCCCACATCTTCAGGACAGACACACACACATACCCTCACGCACAGTTCTGCACACCCAGACACTGGAAAGGGCTTTTGGAACTTAATTTCCTAAAAAAAACCCAAAAAAATCCCATAGCTTTCCTTCTGCTGCGTAAATTGAGCTGTAGGTTTGTGAGTGAAACCTCTATATGAAATAAAAATGGCCATAACAGGAACTTTGTGCAGACCTTTGGTGGCATTTTGAAACAGTAATTTGCAAGAGTACAAAAGTCTGCAGATGAATGTGGTGACCCACCAAAAACACTGGGAGTTCCTAATTCCTTCTTCATGACTTGATGTGTATTCAGTGTTTGAAGAAAGAGGCTTTTGCTATTTGGTTGGGTTTCAGAGGTGGTTTTTTTCAGTTAATTTAAAGGGAGAATGATTACAACCCAGCGGATGCCTTTGGAGTTAAAGAAGAAAAGTCTGTGTAGAGTGACTCAGCTTTATGTTGGGGATCTGCAGTGCAGAAATAAGAACATGCAGAAACCTCTCCTATGAGAACAAGCTGAGAAATTTGGGATTGTTGAGCCTGGAGAAGACAAAGCTACAGAAAGAACTTTTCGTGGCTTCCAAATACCTGAAAGGGCTGCAGCAAAGCTGAAGGGACTTCCTGCAGGACAGTACAGTAATAGGATGAAGATGAATGTTTTTATGGCAGAAGAGGGGAGATTTAGATGAGATATTAGGGAGAAATTATTTCTTGTGAGGAAGGTGAGCCCCTGTCCCAGGCTGTCTGGAGAAGCTGTGGCTGCCCCATCCCTGGAGGGGAGCAAGGCCAGGTTGTATGGGGCTTAGAGCAACCTGAGCTGGTCCCCAAGGCAGGAGGGTGGAACCAGATGATCTCTGAGGTCCCTTCTGACCCAAAACATTGTGTGATGCTATGATCACAGGATCAGACAGGCAGGCTGGTCCTGTGTTCATAGAATCATAGAATAGTTGGGGTTGAAAGGAACCTTAAAGATAATCTAGTTCCAACCCGCCCTGCCATGGGCAGGGACGCCTCCCACTACACCAATGCCTTAAACACCTCCAGGGATTGAGGGGGCATCCACAACCACTCTGGGCAACTTCTTCCAGTGTCTCACCACCCTCACAGGGAAGAACTTCTTTCTTCTCTCCAGCCTAAATCTCCCCTCTTCCAATTTGCATCCATTACTCCCAGTCCTGCCATCCTGGACCCCGTTAAAAAGTCCTGCCCCAGCCTTTCTGTAGCCCCCTTCAGGTATTGAGAAACTTCATGGAGGACCATCCTGAAGGCTCATTCCCCAGCTGGAGCTGTCACCCACAAAAAGGCCATCTGTAGCCAGAGGATGTTGCCCATCACACGTTATCTTTGCCTTCTCCCCCTTGAGCTGTGTTTTTGGCAGCTCTTTGCAGCATCTGGCCATGGCAGCCTGTGTGTGCAAGAAGCAGCTGGAAGAAGAAACGTTTGGCCGAGGCTTTTCTTTTCCCTTCCCCCATGAAAAATGACTTTTAGACAAAACTTCTTCCCATGAAGAGATTTCTTTTTGCATGGACATTCCTGGAGGAGGTGGGGACCCCCCAAATGCTGATATGCCTGTAGAGGATACAAACATCTGATGATGCTTAAATAGAGGGAAAAAAAACCCTGAAATACATCAATTTTCACTGGGCTTGATTGCTTGAGTGTATTTTCTCACAGCAATAGGGTGTGATTAACCTTAAGTGGTTTCCATGACTGATAAATCCTTTTCTAAGGGTGTGCTCTGCACTGGAAGCTCAGGGCACCAATTCCCAGCACTCTCATCCCTCCCCAAGCCTTAAATCCCTCTTGAATGAGAGCATCTAAGGGGATGGTCCCTGTGAGGCTGCATTTGTAGGAAGGAGGGCGAGAAAGGGGGGGGAAGATTTTCACATTCTTTCAAAACATAGGATGGAAAATTTCCCTAGGAAAGAAAAGTGCTTATGCAGCTTTAGTTACTGTCCATGTGCTTTGGATTGTGTGAAACCCTATCTGCTTTTTCTCAGCAGAGTTCCTCGTCCCCACGTGAGAGGGGCAGACAGCCAGACAGACCCACAGACAGGGACTGTGGAAGCCTGTCAAGATCCTACAGGCAAGAAATGGCCCCCACCATCTTCATTTGCCAGGAGGGAGGAAGAGGAGGAGGTAATCTTTGTGAAAACATGGTATTCAGGGTGTAAATTCTTTGCTTGGAGAGATGGTTGGGGCTAGAAAAGGCCTCAGAATTTATCAGGAGATGGGACTTTAGGGTTGATGGGTCTGTTCCCCTACTCCATGTCCAGATGTCTCCAAGGGTGTGGTTGGGGTGGCAAACCCAGCAGAAAGCCTTCAATTTTATCTAAGAACTGGAGAGCAGCAAAGGACTGATCAAACACTCAAAGCTGGGGCTGACTAGCCTCCAGTCCTGCTCTGTCATGCATTTTGAAGGTCTCACCTCCAGGAGTTTTTGGGGCTAAATGCTCAGATAGCTTTGTTTGCCTTTCCTGGAAAGATTCCTCCCTCTTCCATCCACGTGTGTCACAAAAAAAGAGCCTGGGGAAAGAGATGGTCGTGGGCATGTGTGTATGTGTGTGGGCAGCCACTGTGATAGACACCAGCAAAAGTGACACCTTTTTGTTCTTCCTTTTTATTCTAAGGGCAAAGAGAGGACAGAAAAGCCCTCCCTCATGCTGCCATGCAGGTGTGGAGCAAGAAATCATAGAATCATAGAATGGTTTGGGTTGAAAGGGACCTTAAAGATCATTTAGTTCTGACCCTCCTGAGGTGCCTGGGCTGGCACTATGGCTTCTGCCCATGGAAATGTGTCAGGGAATCATAGAATAGTTTGGGTGTGTAAGGGACCTTAAAGATAATCTAGTTCCAGTCCCCTGCCATGGACAAGGACACCTTCCACTACACCAGGTTGCTCAGTGCCTTATCCATCCCGGCCTTAAACACCTCCAGGGATTGAAGGGGCATCCACAACCTCTCTGGGCAACCTCTTCCAGTGTCTCACCACCCTCACCATAAAGAATTTCTTTCTTATATCTAGCCTGAGTCTCCCCTCTTCCAATTTACATCCATTATTCCCCATCCTGCCATCCTGGACCCTATTAAAAAGTCCTACTCAGCCTTTCTGTAGCCCCCTTCAGGTATGGAGAAGCTACTCTGAGGTCCCCCCTGAGCCTTCTCTTCTCCAGGCTGAACAACCCCAACTCCTTCAGCCTGTCCTCACAAGGGAGGTGCTCCAGCTCTTTGATCATCCTCGTGGCCCTCCTCTGTCCCCACACAAAGGCTCAGCATATATGTGAGGAGGAGGAGATGGCAGCCTGAGAGAGGGGGTAAGGCAGAGGAAGCATTTTATGAATCCCACAAAACCAAACCTAAGCATAATTTCAGCCCAGCAGTGTTGCTACCAGCAGCTTCTCAGGCTGGACTCATCCTGACCGGGTATCTCACACACATCTTGGCTGAAAGCTGAGCAGGGTCTGGTGGAGCAGCAACTTGTGGGCAGCTACCAGGCTCCTGAGTCAGCATTTGTAAGGCTGGACATGCTGAGTTACCCATCTGCCTTCCCCCAAATCCTGTGTGTGTATATACACAGATAGAAAATACACAGATAACCAGATATTGGTGTACACACGCTGCTGCCTTTGTGAAATGTCAACCAAAAAAAAAAAATCATTCTAAGATTGCTTGTCCTGCTTCAAATGCTGTTACTATTCAGAAATTACACCTCCTCCACCCCTGCACCTCCTCTGTCCAGGAATGAGTAAGAGCTGACACAAAGCAGCAATAATACAGCTGTTGTGTCTGAGCTTTTGGAAAGAGGAATTCCTTGGTGCAGAGCCTGAAACCTTACTCTTCCCAGTGGATGTTGCCCAAAGGCACTAGCATGAGAAGGATGGAGAAGAAAGGATTTATTGTCAGCAAGGTGCTTGTAGCAATGACATGTATTTTTATTTGAAGTCCTGAGTAGAGTTGGATTTTAGGAGGATGGGGATAATGAGTCCTGGGTCTGTTTTACTTCCCAGGACTGTGAACAGGGAACTACTTCTGAGAAACATGCTGCACTCCATGGTCCAATGGCCCTACAATACCAGCAGAGACAGCCCACAGCTCCTCGAGGTTTCATCAAATTGGCTGCAGCCAGAGCTGGAGAGATGTAAAGCAGAAGAGACGGGACATCACCATGGACTGAAGGTACGATGCTGTGCTTGGCGATGTTTCACCTGGTACCTCAGTTCTCAGGGGCTGGTGAAAGAAACACTGCAGATAGATGCAGAAATAGGTAGCAGTTCTTTTTGCTGGTCTCAGACTGTGTGGAGGTTATTCCTAGAAATACAGAGAGATGGGAAGCAGCTTTCACTCAGACCTCAATCAGGTTGTTCTCTTAACTACTAAAGCAGGTCCCATCCCCATAAGTATGTCCCCAGTCAGAGCCACATGGCAGCATGAAGGACAAGCATGGCACCAGGTCTGGCAGCATTTAGAAGAGGAAATTACCTTAGAACAAGAGGAAATGGCCTTGAGTTATGCCAGGGGAGGGTTAGGCTGGATATTAAGAAAAATTTTGACCCAGAAAAAATTATCAAATACTGGAAGAGACTGCCCAGGGCAGGGGCTGAGGCACCATCCCTGGAGGGATTTAAGAGCTGGGCAGACACAGAGCTCAGAGAGATGGTTTGGGACTGGTTCCTGTCAGAGCTGGACAAGTTGGTGGTTGGACTTGATGGTCTGGGAGATCCCTTCCGACCAAGATGATTCCATGATTCTTTGAGTCTATCAAGGGCTTTCAAAATGCTCTACTGATGCCCATTCTGCCTTCCATTGGGCTTTGACTGGAGAAACTAGAAGCTTCCAGAAAAACAGCCCAAAAGCCCCAGGAGCTGCAGGGGTTGATGACATGGTATATCACACCTTAAGAACATAAGAGCCCACAGCTTTCAAACCAGCATGTGTTTCCTCCAGCTGTTCCCAGTGCAGTCACAACCTGTAATTTTTTTAAGCTGGAAATTTCCCCTTCATGACTTGCACGTTATCTCCAGCTCAGAAGGTTGGTGGAAGCTTGTCTCCAGCTGAATGATGCTGTGCAGATTTATGCTGAACTTCACATTTCCTCTGTCAAAAGCAAATCTGTGGGAGCTCAGAGCTTTCCCCTTCCACCTCCCCCCTAAATTTTGGCCATACACATCTTCCCTCCATCTGAGGACAGAAACATGAAGCTATTTCAGTGCAGATCCCTATTGTTCTCAAAGTGCTTTGATGGTAGGAACCAAGCTTTGTTCTTGGAGCTTTTAATTGAGTACCAGCTCAATCTCTGATTTATGGCACTATATATAGCCCTCTTTGCCATTTTAGTCATGCTGAGTGCAGAATCCTGCCTCTGAAGTCACATCCCTTCAGTCAGAGTTCTGCACACCAGGGTGAATTTTGGGATCTGGGCATTGCAATGAAATCCTGAATAATCAGAACTTCAAACTTTTGGAAATCACACTGACGTTTCTTCCCCAAAGCATTACTTTTGAGAGTTTTTTCCCAATATATCACAGAATTGTAGAATCATAGAATAGTTTGGGTTGGAAGGGACCTTCAAGATCATCTAGTTCCAACCCCCCTAACACAGGCAGGGACATCTCCCACTAGATCAGTTTGCTCAATGCCTCATGCAGCCTGGCCTTTAACACCCCCAGAAAGGGGGCAAAATGTAAAAGGAGGAAACAAAACCTGGTACAAAACTCTGAGACTTGGTGAGAGTTTTAGAATTAAATAAGTGTTAAAACATGATCTACATAGAAAAAGGCAAGTCTTGGTGTGTCTCATGGCTTTGACAAGAGGATTAGTTCGATGTTTTGGTAGCAAATGCTGCTGGTGCAAAATACTAAAGGCTGCTTTGGGTTCTGGGACTTCTGAATATGGTTTCTTTGAGTCACAGCTTGTTCCAGGTGCATAAAAAGCGAAAAGTCATAGTTTTGATGAATGAAAGAGAAACAGGCTGGGGCAAAGGAGGTGGATGGGATGGGTCCTTCAGTCCAGGTGAGATTCCAGCCTCAGGGGTGGAAGGGCTGGTGATACCTTTTATTTTCTGAAATTCTGAACAGATTTTCCCTCTGTAAAACACTGTGTATGGCAGAGGATGTATCTTATCTCTGGACATGTGGAGAACTTGCTGGAGGGGCTGAACTGGAGCCTCCCAATCTCCCACTCAAATCCCTGGATGATGATTGCCCTGTTCTTCTGCAGCAGCTGATCCAGAAAAAGCTGTGGCAATAATCTGGTACTAAATCTCTTTGGATCAAATAGCTTTGCCCTTAACAAAATAATCCTATAGAGTAGCTTGGCTCTTAGCTGGGAGAGGGAGGAAGATCTGGGCAGAGTATTGCAGTCAGGGCAAAGCATCAGGGATTTCAGCTTCATTCTGTGTGCTCTGGCAGTGCACTGCAGCCAGAAGGGATGTTTATGGCATCTTTGCCACCTTTCTGTCTCTTAATCTTCTGGTTGGGGTATTCCATTAGGAGAAAGCAAGGGTACTATCTAGGTATGCTGTTGAGAAAATAAATAATCTAGCCATGAACTTTTCCTCCTTTTTTCTTTTTGAGCTGCCAGAAGGGCTGATTGCTCTGTCCTGCTGCTCTCTGCTCACTTCTGGGATGAGCCAGATGTAAAATCATAGAATGGTTTGGGTTGGAAGGGACCTTCAAGATCATCTAGTTCCAACCTCCCTGCCATGTGCAGGGACACCTCCCGCCTGACAAAGTTGCTCAATGCCTCATCCAACCTGGCCTTTAACACCTCCAGGGATTGAGGGGGCAGCCACGACCTCTCTGACAAACTCTTCCAGTGTCTCACCACCCTCACAGGAAAGAATTTCTTTCTTATAACTTGCCTGAATCTGCCCTCTCCCAATTTACATGCGTTATTCCTAGTCCTTCCAATCACATATCCTATTAAAAAGTCTTACCCCCGCATTTCTGTAGACCTTCTTCAAGGACAGCTTCATCACCAAACTATCCCAAAGCCCTCACACCACTTTTCCTCTTCTGTTTGGCTGTGGGACTATCAACAGGCTTCCGTCTGGAACTCAAGGCAGAGCAGAAATGATTCTGTGCATTACCATTGCTGCCCAGACCCACAGAGCAAGGGACAAAATCATAGAATCATA